>LR738713.1:567769279-567788507 GCA_902687465.1 Secale cereale | reverse complement strand
ACACCTCCAACTCCTCCCGCACGGCCTCGGCGAAGCCCTGCAGCTTTTCCTGTTGCATCCACAACCACGCCGTCGTGCTGCTGGATCTCCGTCAACCTCTCCTCCCCCCTTGCTGGATCAAGAAGGAGGAGACGTCGCTGTACCGTACGTGTGTTGAACGCGGAGGTGCCGTCCGTTCATCGCTGGGATAATCGGTGACAAGGATCACGAAGAGTACGACTCCATCATCCACGTTCCTTCGAATGCTTCCGCACGCGATCTACAAAGGGTATGTAGATGCACTCCTTTATGCTCGTTGCTGGATGACTCCTTAGATTGATCTTGGTGAAGCGTAGGAATTTTTTTGAATTCTGCTACGTTCCCCAACAGTGGCATCAGAGCTAGGTCTTTGCGTAGCATCTTGCACGAGTAGAACACAAACAAGTTGTGGGCGTTGATTTTGTTCAATTCTCTTGCCGTTACTAGTCCAATCTTGATTCGGCGGCATTTTGGGATGAAGCGGCCCGGACCGACCTTACACGTACGCTTATGTGAGACTGGTTCCACCGACTGACATGCACTAGTTGCATAAAGGTGGCTGGCGGGTGTCTATATCTCCCACTTTAGTCGGATCGGATTCGATGAAAAGGGTACTTATGAAGGGTAAATAGAAATTGACATATCACGTTGTGGTTTTGGCGTAGGTAAGAAACGTTCTTGCTAGAAAACCTATAGAAGCCACGTAAAAACTTGCAACAACAATTAGAGGTCGTCTAACTTGTTCTTGCAGCATGTGCTATGTGATGTGATATGGCCAAGAAGATGTGATGAATGATATATGTGATGTATGAGATTGATCATGTTCTTGTAATAGGGAATCACGACTTGCATGTAGATGAAAATGAAAACCGGCATGAGCCATAGGAGTTGTCTTACTTATTGTATGACCGGCGTGTCACTGAATAACGCCATGTAATTACTTTACTTTATTGCTAAACGTTAGCCGTAGTAGTAGAAGTAATATTTGGCGAGACGACTTCATGAAGACACGATGATGGAGATCATTATGATGGAGATCATGGTGTCATGCCGGTAACAAAGATGATCATGGTGCCCCGAAGATGGAGATCAAAGGAGCAAAATGATATTGGCCATATCATGTCACTTTATTTGATTGCATGTGATGTTTATCATGTTTATGCATCTTGTTTACTTAGAACGACGGTAGTAAATAAGATGATCTCTCACTAAAATTTCAAGAATTGTGTTCCCCCTAACTGTGCACCGTTGCTAAGGATCGTTGTTCCGAAGCACCACGTGATGATCGGGTGTGATAGGCTCTAACGTTCGCATATGATGGGTGTAAGACAGATTTACACATGCAAAACACTTAGGGTTTACTTGACGAGCCTAGCATGTACATACATGGCCTCGGAACACGGAAGACCGAAAGGTCGAACATGAGTCGTATAGAAGATACGATCAACATGAAGATGTTCACCGTTGATGACTAGTCCGTCTCACGTGATGATCGGACACGGGCTAGTCGATTCGGATCATGTATTACTTAGATGACTAGAGAGATGTCAATCTGAGTGGGAGTTCATTAAATTTGATTAGATGAACTTAATTGTCATGAACTTAGTCTAAATTCTTTACAATATGTCTTGTAGATCAAATGGCCCACGCTCATGTCACCCTCAACTTCAACGCGTTCCTAGAGAAATCCAAGCTGAAAGACGATGGCAGCAAGTATACGGATTGGGTCCGTAACCTGAGGATCATCCTCATAGCTGCCAAGAAAACTTATGTCCTAGAAGCACCGCAAGGTGACGCTCCCGCCCCGGCAAACCAAGATGTTATGAATGCTTGGCAGTCGCGTTGTGATGATTACTCCCTGGTTCAGTGCGGCATGCTCTACAGCTTAGAATCGGGGCTCCAAAAGCGTTTTGAGCACCACGGAGCATATGAGATGTTCCAAGAGCTGAAAATGGTTTTCCAGGCTCATGCCCGAGTTGAGAGATATGATGTCTCCAACGCATTCTACAGCTGTAAGATGGAGGAAAACAGTTCTGTCAGTGAGCATATACTCAAGATTTCTGGGTTGCACAACCGCTTGTCTCAGTTGGGAATGAATCTCCCAGACGAAGCGGTCGTTGACAGAATCCTTCAGCCGCTCCCACCTAGCTACAAGAGCTTTGTGTTGAACTTCAATATGCAAGGGATGGAGAAGTCCATTCCCGAGGTGTATTCAATGCTGAAATCAGCGGAGGTGGAGATCAAGAAAGAGCATCAAGTGTTGATGGTCGATAAAACCACTAAGTTCAAGAAGGGCAAGGGTAAGAAGAACTTCAAGAAGGACGGCAGGGGAGTTGCCGCGCCCGGTAAGCCAGTTGCCGGGAAGAAGCCAAAGTATGGACCCAAGCCTGAGACTGAGTGCTTCTATTGCAAGGGAACGGGTCACTGGAAGCGGAACTGCCCCAAATACTTAGCAGACAAGAAGGCTGGCAACGTCAAAGGTATATGTGATATACATGTTATTGATGTGTACCTTACCAGCGCTCGTAGTAGCTCCTGGGTATTTGATACCGGTGCAGTTGCTCATATTTGTAACTCAAAGCAGGAGCTGCGGAATAAGCGTAGACTCGCAAAGGACGAGGTGACGATGTGCATCGGGAATGGTTCCAAGGTTGATGTGATCGCCGTCGGCACGCTGCCTCTACATCTACCCTCGGGATTAGTTTCAAACCTTAATAATTGTTATTTAGTACCAGCTTTGAGCATGAACATTGTATCTGGATCTCGTTTGATGCGAGATGGCTACTCATTTAAATCCGACAATAATGGTTGTTCTATTTATTTGAGAGATATGTTTTATGGTCATGCCCCGCTGGTCAATGGTTTATTTTTGATGAATCTCGATCGTGATGATACACATATTCATAGTGTGAATGCCAAAAGATGTAAAGTTGACAATGATAGTCCCACATACTTGTGGCATTGCCGCCTTGGTCATATTTGTGTCAAACGTATGAAGAAGCTTCATGCAGATGGACTTCTGGAGTCTCTTGATTATGAATCATTTGACACGTGCGAACCATGCCTCTTGGGCAAGATGACCAAGACTCCGTTCTCCGGAACAATGGAGCGAGCAACCAACTTATTGGAAATCATACATACCGATGTGTGAGGTCCAATGAGTGTTGAGGCTCGCGGAGGCTATCGTTATGTTCTCACCCTCACAGATGACTTGAGTAGATATGGGTATATCTACTTGATGAAGCACAAGTCTGAGACCTTTGAAAAGTTCAAGGAATTTCAGAATGAGGTTGAGAATCAACGTGACAGAAAAAATAAAGTTCTTGTGATCGGATCGTGGGGGTGAATATTTAAGTCATGAATTTGGCACGCACCTTAGGAACTGTGGAATTGTTTCACAATTCACACCGCCCGGAACACCTCAGCGTAATGGTGTGTCCGAACGTCGAAATCGTACTCTGTTGGACATGGTGCGATCTATGATGTCTCTCACCGACTTACCGCTATCTTTTTGGGGTTATGCTTTAGAGACTGCCGCATTCACTTTAAATAGGGCTCCGTCAAAATCCGTTGAGACGACACCGTATGAACTTTGGTTTCGCAAGAAACCTAAGCTGTCGTTTCTGAAAGTTTGGGGTTGTGATGCTTATGTCAAGAAACTTCAACCTAAAAAGCTCGAACCCAAATCGGAAAAATGCGTCTTCATAGGATACCCAAAGGAAACGATTGGGTACACCTTCTACCACAGATCCAAAGGCAAGGTCTTTGTTGCCAAGAATGGATCCTTTCTGGAGAAAGAGTTTCTCTCGAAAGAAGTGAGTGGGAGGAAAGTAGAACTTGATGAGGTGACAGTCACCCCTCCCGAACCGGAAAGTAGCGCAGCGCAGGAAATTGTTCCTGAGGTGCCTGCACCGACAAGGGAGGAAGCTAATGATGATGATCATGAAGATATAGATCAAGTTACTACTGAACTTCGAAGGTCCACAAGGACACGTTCCGCACCAGAGTGGTACGGCAACCCTGTTGTAAGGGCATAGTTCTCCCTAAGTAGTTTTGGTGATTGATGACAATGCATTTGCGGACTAATCATGTGCTCTAAGCTCCTACAGGTATATCTCACTTAGGCACAAGACGATTGCTTGCCCCTCGGATTCGATAGAAGACGGTGTTTCCTTTTTGCTCCCTGTAGGTGGCTTTGAGTAACAGGAAAGCCGTACTATTAAGAGGGGGTCCATTTCGGAAAGGTTTGGGTGGAATCAACACGTACACATCTTACTCTCACACCACCTTTCCCTTGCTTCTCTAGAGTTCCAACCGTTTATTATCGTATATGCAAACCATGACTTCTTATCTAAAACATCTGCCTGGCAAGCGGTAGTACCACACAGCCACACGGTAGTACCGCCTGAAGACACGGTAGTACCGCGGCTCCAGAACGGTAGTACCGTGTATCTGGCCCGACAATGTCTTAAGTATGGAAGTAGGTGCAGAAGTAATTTTTTACTTCCGCATCCTATGCGGTAGTACCGCTTGCTCCAAGGGGTAGTACCGCGTCGTGTTTTGCTACTACCGTGTTTCTACGGATGTAGCCACGGATGTAATTTATTTCATCCGTGGTTGTCATCGTTTCGCTTGTTTTTTCCTAGCGGTAGTACCGCTCCCGGAGCGGTAGTACCGCTCAGCAAGCGGTAGTACCACAACTTACGTGCGGTACTGCCGCTCCCAGCGGGCAGAAAACGTGCATAACGGTTGGATTAGCTCTCCCACTATATATAGGGGGTCTTCTTCTTCAAGAAGACTTACCTCTTCCCCCACATACTCCATTGTTGCTCCAAAGCTCCATTTCCGCCCGATCTCTCTCCCTAGCCAATCAAACTTGTTGATTTGCTCGGGATTGCTTGAGAAGGCATCGATCTACACTTCCACCTAGAGATATTTGATTCCCCCCACTAATCCCTTGCGGATCTTGTTACTCTTGGGTGTTTGAGCACCCTAGACGGTTGAGGTCACCTCGAAGCCATATTCCATTGTGGTGAAGCTTCGTGGTTTCGTTGGGAGCCTCCGAGTTGTGGAGATAGCCCCAACCTTGTTTGTAAAGGTTCGGTTGCCGCCTTCAAGGGCACCACTAGTGGAATCACGGCACCTTGCATCGTGTGAGGGCGTGAGGAGAATACGGTGGCCCTAGTGGCTTCTTGGGGAGCATTGTGCCTCCACACCGCTCCAACGGAGACGTACTTCCCCTCAAAGGGAAGGAACTTCGGCAACACATCCTCGTCTCCACCGGTTCCCCTTGTGGTTATTTCTTACCTTTACTTGTGCAAGCATTACTTGTTTAACTCCTATAGCTTGCTTGTGAAGTTGTTATCCTTACTTTCCATTAGTTGTCTTCTTAGTAGAATATCTAGACAACTTACTTTGACGCTCAATTTAAAGTGGTTAAGAAAAGTAAAAAATTGTTAGTTGCCTATTCACCCTCCCCTCTAGTCAACCATATCGATCCTTTCAATTGGTATCAGAGCCTCGTCTCTTTTTAAGGACTTTACCGCCCAAAGAGTATGGGTGACAACGTAGTCGAGACGGAGGACCATTCCGGTGGAACTCCATCCTTGCCTACGTCAGATGGGGGAGCCTCGGTCTCTCGTGAGGAGTTCAATGTGGCCTTGACCACATTGAAAGAGTCACTAGCGAGCGAGGTCAAAGTTATGTTTAAAGATTTGCTTGAGGGGCTTAACTTATCCACCGTACCGTTGGAAGTGGTTCGTCCCGCTACCAACGTGTCGGAGGCTAATCCCGACAAGGGAGAAGCTAGTAGTGAACAAGCCCCTGTTACTAAGAATGGGAGTGGGATCATTGCCCACTCCGCTCCTCCTACTCACTATGGAGGACCCGTTCCCACACCGCATTTAATTTCCGTCGGGCCTCCTCCCAAGTTTATAAAAAAAAATCTGATTTTGCTACTTGGGTGTTTCGTTTCAAACGTCATATAAATCATTGTTCTACTAATCTTTGGAGAATCATTGAGCAAGGTTTTTATCCGCATGATCCCGACAACATGACTCCAAGAGAAACTGCGGATCATCAATTCAACGAGTCCGCTCTTTGCATTCTTTAAGATGCCATCCCTCCTGAAGACATTGCACATCTTCGACCCTTCACTGTGGCCAAGGAAGCTTGGGAGCATGTTGGCACGATGTACAAGGGAAGCACCAGTATTCAACGCTCCAACTATGAAGTTGTGCAAGATGAAGCCGATGAGTTTGCCATGATCGAAGAAGAAGATCCTCGTGAACTTTATCGAAGATTAACTATACTTGCGGTCTCTCTTCGAGATCATGGCAGTAAGGACACGGATGACAATTGGATCAAGCGCAAGTTCCTCAAGGCCATGATGCCCTATCATAAGGGCATGTCCTCTGTCATTCGTCAGAGACCGGACTTCCACAACTTATCCTCAAATGAAGTGTTGGATGAGTTTGTTGCCATGAGGATATTGGATATGACTGCCGACAATGCGGTCTTGAGAGCTCAACGATCGAAGAAGCCTAATCTTGCCCTGAAGGCCAAGCCTTGTGTGGAAGAAGAGGAGGTGGAAGATGATGATGAGTGTAGCCCCGAGGACACCAAATATGCCTATCATGAGCACATGGCTCTTGCTTCAAGGCAATTCTGGGGCAAGATGAACACAAGACCCAACTTCAACAGGAACAACTCAAGTGGGAACAAGGGCAAGCAACGAGTAAGGACATGCTTCAACTGTGGCAATGTAAGTCACTTCGTTGCAGATTGCCCTTATGAGAAGAGAGAAGACTTTGGAGGCAAGCTCATCCAGAAGGACAAGTCAAAGTCCTATCCTAACAAGAACAACTTCAACAAGAAGGCTCCTCCGAAAGGGTTGGTGGCCCAAGAAGAATATGTTGAGGATGATGATGATGATGAAGATGATGAGACGGTCACCATGGCCACAATTGCTATTGCTACTACTCAGCAATCATCTCTCTTCGACTCGCCTAATGAGAACATCACCGCCAAGTGTCTCATGGCCAAGGCCACCAACAAGGTAACCCCAAACATCAATGCTACCATCACTTCTCCGTCATTAATGAATTGTATTGATGAAAGTGAGGGAATTAAGGAGGGAGAGAATGAATTTGATTTGTTCATGAAAAATCTCAAGGGCAAACCCAAGAAGCATTTTGTTGCTCTCTTGGAACAACTCGGTGAGGCCAATGACATGATCGAGGCTCACGAGGAAACCATTACTAAAATGGAAGGAGATAGTCGAGACTATGCCGATGAGATATCGGATCTCTCTAACGCCCTAGAAGAAGAGCGTGGTCTTCGTTTGGCTCTTGAGGAGTCACACAACGATGATCATGCTAAATTAAAGAAAAATCTTGATCATGCTTTAGTTGTCTCTCGTGTGCTTAATTCCGAGAAAGCAAAACTTGAGGTTGACCATGCTAAACTCAAGGAGGAGTTTGTTATACTCGACAAGGCTCACAAGGCCTTGAAAGGTATGCATGCTTCTCTCAAGGACTCTCATGATCAACTCCAAGTTTCGCTAACCAAGGAAAAGGCTATCTTTCCTCGCATGGTGTTAATTGATAATGCAAATGCTACTAACCCATGTTGCGAGCATGTGCATATTGTTGAAGAAAATGCCAAGTTGAAGAAGCAACTTGAGAAAGGCCTTGTGACATGCATACAAGGTGAGAAGAACCTCAACAACCTTTTGAGCAATCAAAAGGAGGTTGTGGCAAAGGAAGGAGTTGGGTTTGTTCCTAAGCCCAAGAAGAAGAAGAATGACAAGACCAAGCTACCACCCCCTCTCCGACAAACTTTTGTGAAAGAAGGAGAGGGCGCATCTAAGAAGAAGAAAACGGTGAAAGGTGGTGGTGTCAAGAAAAACTCCACCATACCATAAACATGGCCGGCGACTTTAATCCTTCATATGTTTTATGTCGTGCTAGTGATGGTCATGTGTTTGCTAAATTTGTTGGTTCTTCTTATGAGTACATTTAATGGTCCATTTGGGTTCCTAAGACCCTTGTTACTAACCTCAAAGGACCCATTACCAAATGGGTACCTAAATCCAAGCATTGATCTCTTGTAGGAGTTTGCTTCTGGTGGGGGATCATGGTTGCTCGATAGTGGAGCCACAAATCATATGACCGGAAGCAAAGACTTGGTGGTGGACGTGCATCTAGGTTCATCTATGGCCACCAACGTCGAATGGGGCTAGGTTCATCTATGGCCACCAACGTCGAATGGGGTGATGCTTCATCTTCTAAGGTATTGGGGCTTGGCAAGGTTTTTGTCTCTCATGATCTCACGATCGAGAAAGTCATGCTTGTTGAGTCCCTTGCATACAATTTACTTTCTGTTCGCCAACTTGCACTCATGGGCTTTGCCACATTCTTTGACATTGATACCGTGGCCCTCTTGTGGAGCAAGACTCTTAAAGTAGCCTATGTTGGGCATGTCGAGAACGGCCTTTATGTGGTTAACTTCTCGAAGCAACCCACTAAGGTCGCGACATGCCTAATGGCTAAAGTTGATGTGGGATGGCTTTGGCATCGCCGTTTGGCCCACGTCAATATGAGATCTTTGCAAAGTCTTCTCAAGGGGGACCATGTCCGTGGACTAACAAATGTTAGTTTTGCCAAATATCGTGCTTGCAGGGCTTGCATTGAAGGAAAGTTACATGAGACGGCTCAACCTCCCACGACTATCATCTATTCAAAGAGACCCTTAGAGCTCCTCCACATGGACCTCTTTGGGCCTCCATCTTTTGATAGTCTTGGGGGTAGAAAGTACTGCTTGGTGATTGTGGATGATTACTCAAGATACACCTGGGTATACTTCTTCAAGAAGAAGAGTGAGACCCAACAAACCGTCATCAACTTTGCAAATGAAGCTCAACGACAACATGAAGCAAAGATTTTGATGATCAGAAGTGACAACGGCACCGAGTTCAAAAACTACACCTTGGATGAGTTTCTTAGTGATGAGGGGATCAAACATCAATATGCAGCCCCATATACCCCTCAACAAAATGGTGTAGCAGAGAGAAAGAACTGAACTCTGATGGATGCAGCAAGAACCATGATGGCTGAATTCAAATCTCCATACAACTTTTGGGCTGAAACCATCAACACCGCTTGCCATGCATCAAATCGGCTCTATCTCCGCAAAGGCTTGAACAAAACTCCGTATGAGATACTTACCGGTAACAAGCCCAATCTCAAGTACTTCCGGGTACTTGGGTGTAAGTGTTTCATTCTCAAGAAAGGTGTTCGCTTGTCCAAATTTGAATCTAGAGCTCACGAGGGCATATTTGTTGGTTATGCTACAAACTCTCATGCTTACCGTGTCCTCAACAAGTCCAATGGACTCATTGAGGAGACGAGTAACGTAGAGTTTGATGAAAATAACGGCTCCCAAGTGGAGCAAAGTGGTACTTGTGATGTAGGTGATGAAATTCCTCCTCAAGCCATAAGAAGAATGGGTGTTGGATACATCCTACCCATTGAGGAACCCCTTGTGGCTGAAGGAGAAGGACAATGTTCCACTCAAGTGGAACCATCGCCAACCCAAGACCCACACGCTTCCGAAGAACAAAGTGAAGGCCCTCAACCTGACGAACAAGGCCAAATGCAAGATCAATCACAAGTTGGTGGAGAACCACCAAATGATGCACAAGGCCAAGTTCTGTCCTCCGAGCAAGATCAAGATCAAGAGGAAGCTCAAGATCAAGATCTAGCTCCTGACGTCGCTCAAGATGATCAACTCAATGCTCCTCAGTTAACTCTTGAAGAGCAATTAGAGCGTCGTGCTGCAAAAGTTGCCTCCAGGCTTGCTTCCAACGAACATCACATAGAGAACATTCTAGGAAGCATAAAAAGGGGGGTAAGCACTCATAAACAATTAGCAAACTATTGTGCTCATCAAGCTTTTGTCTCTTGTGTTGAACCTCAGAAGGTTTATGAGGCACTCGAAGACCCTGATTGGCTTAATGCCATGCATGAAGAACTCCATAACTTCGAGCGCAACAAGGTGTGGCGTATGGTGCCAAGACCAAAGGAGAACCATAATGTCATTGGAACCAAATGGATCTTTAAGAACAAGCAAGATGCTCATGGCATTGTCATCCGTAACAAGGCGCATCTGGTGGCTCAAGGCTACTCCCAAGTCGAGGGTATCGACTACGGTGAAACCTTTGCCCCCGTTGCTCGTCTTGAATCCATTCGTTTGTTGCTTGCCTATGCTTCCCATCATAACTTTAAATTGCAACAAATGGGTGTGAAAAGTGCATTTCTTAATGGTCCTATTAATGAGTTGGTATATGTTAAACAACCCCCGGGGTTTGAGGATCCTAAGCTCCCCAATCACGTGTACCAACTCGATAAGGCACTCTATGGCCTTAAACAAGCCCCACGTGCGTGGTATGAGCATCTTACCGAGTTGTTACAAGATCGTGGGTTTGAAATTGGGAAAATCGACCCCACTCTTTTTACTAAGAAGGTCAAAGGGGAGTTGTTTGTATGCCAACTATATGTTGATGATATTATCTTTGGTTCTCCTAACAAAGCTTTCAATGATGAGTTCGCCGCACTCATGACCACACATTTTGAGATGTCCATGATGGGAGAGTTGAAGTATTTCCTTGGGTTTGAGATCAAACAAAGAAGAGAAGGCATCTTCATCAAACAATCCAAGTATACTCAAGACATGCTCAAGAGGTTCAATCTAAGTGATGTCAAGCCGGCTACTACTCCAATGCCAACCAAATGCCAACTTGACATTGATGCCAATGGTAAAGCGGTGGATCAAAAGGTATATCGCTCTATGATCGGATCCTTGCTTTACCTTTGTGCATCTAGACCGGATATTATGTTGAGTGTGGGAATTTGTGCACGGTTTCAAGCCTCACCTAAGGAGAGTCACTTTGTGGCTGTCAAGCGAATCTTTCGATATTTGGCTCATATCCCAAACTTTGGCTTATGGTACCCGAGAGGAGCAAACTTCAACCTTGTAGGTTTCTCTGATTCTGACTGGGCGGGAGACAAAGTGGATAGGAAGTCCACTTCGGGAGGGTGCCAATTTCTTGGTTGCTCTCTTGTTAGTTGGTCTTCCAAAAAGCAAACTTATGTGTCTCTCTCGTCCACCGAAGCAGAGTATGTGGCTGATGGCAGTTGTTGTGCTCAACTCTTATGGATGAGGCAAACTTTAAAGGATTACGGTGTCACTTGTGACAAAGTGCCTCTTTGGTGTGACAATGAAAGTGCCATCAAGATTTCTCTCAACCTGGTGCAACACTTCAAGACGAAGCATATAGAGATTCGGTATCACTTCATCTGGGATCACATAAGGCAAGGAGAGATCGAGCTTCACTACGTCAACACTCATGATAACCTTGCAGATATCTTCATGAAGCCATTGGATGAAGCAAGATTTCGCGAGTTAAGGCTTGAGTCTTTGCACACACTCCTCACACTCAATATAGTTATCTTGTCTAGATGTAGGCATGGACATAGGGGGAGTGTTGTTCTCGCAATGAACAATCCCTCCCCCCATTAGGCATAAATTGATCAAGTCTTTATCATTTGCCATACTTAGTTGGTTTAAGTGCTTCAAGACGAGTATTGGTCATGGGCCCATGGATAGTTCTTTGCGGTGCCATACCAACGAACTCAAACATAGGCGGCCTCGGCCACCGCCCTCCTATGTGGAGTTGCGTTTTTTTTTGCCTCGCATGTGCGTCCTTTTGCTTTTCCTCTCTTCTTTGCTAAAAGCCTCGTGTCGAAACGTGCTTGTTCTTGGAGTAGCGGTACTACCGTGCAAGGTTACGGTACTACCGCAAAGGAGGTTACGGTACTACCGCAAGTCCAGCACGGCAGTATTTATTTACTGCCGCTGGTAGAGCGGTACTACCGCTTGGCGTGCGGTACTTCCGCCCAAGCGGTACTACTGCGATGACCACGGTACTACCGCACATATTCGCACGGGTGGGGGTTATAAGCGGGCAGGGGGACTTCCAACTCCCCCATACCCATTCACTTCTAACCCCCACGCCGTCCCTCTTTATCCCTCTCAAGAACGCCGCCGGAGGACCTCGTCGGATCTCCTCCCTCGGCCACTCTCCTCCCATTCCGACCGGTGGGATCGCTCCCCACCTCGCCCTCTTGCCATGGATGAAGGTTTCTCCCCTTTTGCCCCTCTTCTTGTTGCCTTGTTGTTGTTTTAGGGTTAGGGGAGATGCTTAGTGTTCTTGCGTTCTTCGTGTTCTTATCCATGGAAGATTAGGTTGTAGGAGAGTGTTTGTGCTCTAGAAATGCTAGTATGTATGTTGCTACCAAGTTACTATGATCAGCCGTAGTACCGTGTTCGATCTACGCAGTCTTATCCAGATCAGTTCTGTTCAGATCTGATCCGAGCGGTACTACCGCTGGGAACCGCGGTACTACCGCCCGATCTGGTCCACATCTGTTCATAAGATCTAATCTAATCCGGGCGGTACTACCGCTGTCCTCCGCGGTACTACCGCTCTGGAGCGGAAGTAAAATTTTACTACTGCATACCGAGCGGTACTACCGCAACCCCGACGCGGTACTACCGCTCCGTAAGCAGTACTAGTTTTTTACTTCCGTTTCTGATCACGGAAGTAAATGTTTACTACCGCAGAGTGTGCGGTACTACCGCATCCACAAGCGGTACTATCGCTTACTCAACGGTACTAATTTTTTACTTCCGCGTCAGTCAGGCAGTACTACCGCTTATGTCATAGTACCTTCGTAGCATGCACATATTTCCCTTTCTACTCGTTTCTTGTGCTTTTTGAGGCTTTTGCTTTGATTCTCTTTGTGTTTTTGTCGTGTTCTTGTGTTTGTGTTCTAGGTGGTGGCTCCGGTTCCGATGCTCGTCGTACCAACCCAGTCCGCGACACCGGGTCCAAGCGTCTGCGCAACCCCAGTGATGTGCCAGAGGGGTCCAATCCCCAACGCAAGTTCAAGACCGCCGCCAACAAGCAAAAGGAATCCTCGATGTCTATGGAAGAAATGCCAGCTAATGAGTTCATGGCACGGAGGAAGCATAACCCTTATGGAGAACCCCGTGCTCAGTTTCCTGGAGATGAGCTTTTCGTGACTAAGCAACAGTATCGCATCTACTCAGAGGTGCTCAAGAGCAAGACCAACCTATACGTGGATGCTCACTGGGTGGACGTGGCCCACATGCGGAGGGACACCAACCGGGCCTACTTTGCCGAGGCTCTGGATCTGGTCGAGCAGTTTGGACTTGAGCACGTCATGACCTTTCAGCATGATTTTGATCCAGAGATCATTGCTCAGTTCTATGCGCCAGTCCACTTCCACACCAAGGATGATCGCCCAATGACTTGGATGACCAATGGTCACAAGATGACTTCATCTTGGAAGGATTTCATGGATCTTTTACAGATTCCTGACGAGGGACTCCACAACCCAGTTGGAGCTCGGCCTCATGCCAATGCAGAATCTGCCAACAAAGACAAGCTGCTGCCATTCTATGTGGAGAAGACTCTTGCAAGTGGCAAGAAGACATGGGTGTTGAACCCATTTTTGGACATCATGTATCGGATCTTTCGCAACACGTTGTTTCCTCGCGTTGGAGACAAGGACAAGGTCCATGCATACCTGCTTGACATGCTGTTGATGTGTGAAGCGGCTCGCACGGCACAGTCTCCACCACTTGACATATCCCATATCATGTGGTGTGAGCTCCGCTTTGCGATCTACACTCGCAAGGTACCCATCTATGGTGCATTCCTGTTTATGCTGATATCCAAGACTTGGGAGAAGCTGTACCCTGATGAGGAGTTTGAGGCCGACTATATCCGTCATGATCCCATTCGTCTTCGCATCAAGACTCGATGGGCCAACACTACCACTCGTGCGCAAGCTGCTGCGGCTCAGATGGGCACTGATGAGGAGCCTGTGGAGGAGGCTGATGAGGAAGGCCCTGGAAGATTTGCTCCTTCCTCCTCAGAGCCTTCTTGGGCTAAAAAGCTAAAGAAGAAGATGAAGGCACTTTTCTGCATGCAAGCTCAAGGTCAGTACAGGGCTCATGTCACTGACAAGAAGACTCGCCAGCGTGACAAGAAGCTCTTGGCGGTCTACGGAGAGGATGTGTCTAACGGGTCCAAGGACAACATCACCCCTGAGGCAGCTTGGATGGCCCGTCAGGGGTACAAGTGGTCAGAGTCTGACGAGGAGCATCAGGCGGAGCAGCAGGAGTCTGACGGCGAGTACGATGACTGAGTTCCTCCGCCGGGGCCGCCACCCGTCTTTGTGTCCTCTTTCCCCTTTGGTGTCTCGATGCCAAAGGGGGAGAGAGTGATTTGCGTCTTGTGCCGTTTGTTTCTTTGCGTTGGTCGAACTCTGTTTATTTGCGTGCTTTTGTGTCGTGTGCGTGAGACTATCGTATGGTGTAAGACATATGCTTCTCTATCGTTAGACTCATCGTTATGTCTTTATTATTATATCGTTTATGTGCTCAGTTTTTTTAGGAGTATATTATGTGTAGAATATAGGGGGAGCACTGAACCTAGTATGTGTGTTGTGCAGTCCAAAGCACACTCTTGTGTAGGCACACATCCAGGGGGAGCTCACCTATATTCTAATGTGTAGGATTGCATACTCTCTTCTCTTATCCTGTGCAAATCCCGTATTGTCATCAATCCACCAAAAAGGGGGAGATTGTAAGGGCATAGTTCTCCCTAAGTAGTTTTGGTGATTGATGACAATGCATTTGCGGACTAATCGTGTGCTCTAAGATCCTACAGGTATATCTCACTTAGGCACAAGACGATTGCTTGCCCCTCGGATTCGATAGAAGACGGTGTTTCCTTTTTGCTCCCTGTCAGTGGCTTTGAGTAATAGGAAAGCCGTACTATTAAGAGGGGGTCCATTTCGGAAAGGTTTGGGTGGAATCAACACGTACACATCTTACTCTCACACCACCTTTCCCTTGCTTCTCTGGAGTTCCAACCTTTTATTATCGTATATGCAAACCATGACTTCTTAACTAAAACATCTGCCTGGCAAGCGGTAGTACCGCTCCATAAGCAGTAGTACCGCACAACCACACGGTAGTACCGCCTGAAGACACGGTAGTACCGCACCAGCGGTAGTACCGCGGCTCCAGAACGGTAGTACCGTGTATCTGGCCCGGCAATGTCTAAACTATGGAAGTAGGTGCGGAAGTAATTTTTTACTTCCGCATCCTATGCGGTAGTACCGCTTGCTCCAAGCGGTAGTACCGCGTCGTGTTTTGCTACTACCGTGTTTCTACGGATGTAGCCACGGATGTAATTTATTTCATCCGTGGTTGTTATCGTTTTGCTTGTTTTTGCCTAGCGGTAGTACCGCTCCCGGAGCGGTAGTACCGCTCAGCAAGCGGTAGTACTGCAACTTACGTGCGGTACTACCGCTCCCTGCGGGCAGAAAACGTGCATAACGGTTGGATTAGCTCTCCCACTATATATAGGGGGTCTTCTTCTTCAAGAAGACTTACCTCTTCCCCCACATACTCCATTGTTGCTCCAAAGCTCCATTTCCGCCCGATCTCTCTCCCTAGCCAATCAAACTTGTTGATTTGCTCGGGATTGCTTGAGAAGGCATCGATCTACACTTCCACCTAGAGATATTTGATTCCCCCCCACTAATCCCTTGCGGATCTTGTTACTCTTGGGTGTTTGAGCACCCTAGACGGTTGAGGTCACCTCGAAGCCATATTCCATTGTGGTGAAGCTTCGTGGTTTCGTTGGGAGCCTCCGAGTTGTGGAGATAGCCCCAACCTTGTTTGTAAAGGTTCGGTTGCCGCCTTCAAGGGCACCACTAGTGGAATCACGGCACCTTGCATCGTGTGAGGGCGTGAGGAGAATACGGTGGCCCTAGTGGCTTCTTGGGGAGCATTTTGCCTCCACACCGCTCCAACAGAGACGTACTTCCCCTCAAAGGGAAGGAACTTCGGAAACACATCCTCGTATCCACCGGTTCCCCTTGTGGTTATTTCTTACCTTTACTTGTGCAAGCATTACTTGTTTAACTCCTATAGCTTGCTTGTGAAGTTGTTATCCTTACTTTCCATTAGTTGTCTTCTTAGTAGAATATCTAGACAACTTACTTTGACGCTCAATTTAAAGTGGTTAAGAAAAGTAAAAAATTGTTAGTTGCCTATTCACCCCCCCTCTAGTCAACCATATCGATCCTTTCACCTGTCATGGAAATCATGTTGTTAGACAACGGTGAACCTTCGAACTATGAAGAAGCGATGGCGGGCCCGGATTCCAATAAATGGCTTGGAGCCATGAAATCCGAGATAGAATCCATGTATGAAAACAAAGTATGGACTTTGGTGGACTTGCCCGATGATAGGCACGCCATAGAAAATAAATGGATATTTAAGAAGAAGACAAACGCGGATGGTAATGTGACCATCTATAAGGCTCGGCTTGTCGCTAAGGGTTATCGACAAGTTCAAGGGATTGACTACGACGAGACTTTCTCTCACGTAGCGATGCTGAAGTCAGTCCGAATCATGTTAGCAATTGCCGCATTCTATGATTTTGAGATATGGCAAATGGACGTCAAAACGGCATTCCTTAATGGTTTCCTCAAGGAAGAGCTGTATATGATGCAGCCGGAAGGTTTTGTCAATCCAGAGAATGCTAACAAGGTATGCAAGCTCCAGCGCTCGATCTACGGGCTGATGCAAGCATCTCGGAGTTGGAATATTCGCTTTAATGATGTGATCAAAGTGTTTGGTTTTATACAGACTTGGGGAGAAGCCTATATCTACAAGAAAGTGAGTGGGAGCTCTGTAGCATTTCTCATATTATATGTGGATGACATATTGCTGATGGGAAATGATGTAGAACTCTTGGAAAGCATAAAGGCCTACTTGAATAAGTGTTTTTCAATGAAGGACCTGGGAGAAGCTGCTTACATATTAGGCATCAAGATCTATAGAGATAGATCGAGACGCCTCATTGGTCTTTCACAAAGCACATACCTTGACATGATATTGAAGAAGTTCAATATGGATCAGTCCAAGAAGGGGTCTTGCCTGTTTTGCAAGGTATGAGATTGAGCACGGCTCAGTCCCTGACCACGGCAGAAGATAGAGAAAACATGAGTGTCACTCCCTATGCCTCGGCCATAGGTTCTATCATGTATGCCATGCTGTGTACCAGACCTGATGTGAACCTTGCCATAAGTTTGGTAGGGAGGTACCAAAGTGATCCCAGTATGGAACACTGGACAGCGGTCAAGAACATCCTGAAGTACCTGAAGAGGACTAAGGATATGTTTCTCGTTTATGGAGGTGACGAAGAGCTCGTCGTAAAGGGTTACGTCGATGCTAGCTTCGACACAGATCTGGATGACTCTAAGTCACAAACTGGATACGTGTATATTTTGAATGGTGGAGCGGTCAGCTGGTGCAGTTGCAAGCAGAGTGTCGTGGCGCATTCTACATGTGAAGCGGAGTACATAGCTGCTTGCGAAGCAGCGCAAGAAGGAGTCTGGATGAAGGAGTTCATCACCAACCTAGGAGTCATTCCAAGCGCGTCAAGCCCGATGACTCTCTTCTGTGACAACACTGGAGCTATTGCCATTGCCAAGGAGCCCAGGTTTCACAAGAAGACCAAGCACATCAAGCGCCGTTTCAACTCCATCCGGAATTATGTTCAAGATGGAGACATAGATATTTGTAAAGTGCATACGGATCTGAATGTGGTAGACCCGTTGACTAAACCTCTTCCACGGGCAAAACATGATCAACACCAGAACTCTATGGGTGTTCGATTCATCACAATGTAACTAGATTATTGACTCTAGTGCAAGTGGGAGACTGTTGGAAATATGCCCTAGAGGCAATAATAAAAGGATTATTATTATATTTCCTTGTTCATGATAATTGTCTGTTATTCATGCTTGAATTGTATTGTGCGGAAACAGCGATACATGTGTGAATACATAGACCACAACGTGTCCCTGGTAAGCCTCTAGTTACTAGCTCGTTGATCAACAGATGGTCACGGTTTCCTGACCATGGACATAGGATGTCATTGATAACGGGATCACATCATTAGGAGAATGATGTGATGGACAAGATCCAATCCTAAGCCTAGCACGAGATCGTTTAGTTCGTAATGCTTAAGCTTTTCCAGTGCCAAGTATTTATTCCTTAGACCATGAGGTTGTGCAACTCCCGGATACCGTAGGAATACTTTGGGTGTGCCAAACGTCACAACGTAACTGGGTGGCTATAAAGGTACGCAACGGGTATCTCCGAAAGTGTCTGTTGAGTTGGTACAAACCGAGACTGGGATATTTTCACTCCGTATGACGGAGAGGTATCACTGGGCCCACTCGGTAAGACATCATCATGATGAGCTCAAAGTGACTAAGGAGTTAGTCATGGGATGATGGATTACGGAACGAGTAAAGAGACTTTCCATGACGAGATTGAACAAGGTATCGGGCATACCGACGATAGAATCTCGGGCAAGTACCGTACCGATAGACAAAGGGAATAACATACGGGATTGAGTGAATCCTTGACACAGTGGTTCATTCGATGAGATCGTCGAGGAACACGTGGGAACCAACATGGGTATCCAGATCCCGCTGTTGGTTATTGACCGAGAGTCGTCTCGGTCATGTCTGCATGTCTCCCGAACCCGTAGGGTCTACACACTTAAGGCTCGGTGACGCTAGGGTTGTAGAGATACATGCACACGGAAACCCAAATGTTGTTCAGAGACCCGGATGAGATCCCGGACGTCACGAGGAGTTCCGGAATGGTCTGGAGGTAAAGAATGATATATAGGAAGTCCAGTTTCGGCCATCGGGAGAATTCCGGGGGTCATCGGGAGTGTCCCGGGACCACCGGAAAGGTCCCGGGGGTCCACCGGGTGGGTCCACCCATCCCGGAGGGCCCCGTAGGCCGCAAGGGGAGGGGGCCAGCCCCTAGTGGGCTGGCGCACCCACATGGCCCCCCTCCATGCGCCTAGGGTTGAAACCCTAGGGGCTGGGGGCGCCCCCTATGCCTTGGGGGCAAGTTCTCCCCCCTGGCCGCCGCCCCCCTAGGAGATTGCATCTCCTAGGGCCGGCGCCCCCCTGGCCCCCTATATATAGTGGGGGGAGAGAGGGCTGCTGCACCCCAA
>LR738713.1:567750391-567760443 GCA_902687465.1 Secale cereale | reverse complement strand
CCTCTCCCCTCTCCCTCCACGACCTCCTCGCCTCCATCGCCGCCGCCACCGCCGCCATCTACGGCGGCCGATCCCGCCGTGACCTCCCACCCACGCCATCCCTCCTTCCCCTCACTGTTTCTCCCTACCCTCCACCCTCTGCTCCCTACCTCGATCCCCCAGATCCAATCGACCGTCCCTTTCCTCCGGTCACCATGGCGGGGCGCGCGGCGGTGCGGAGCTGCGTGCAAACGGCGCTCAAGGCGACCAGCAACGGCGGCGCGCTCCCCGTGGTGGATCTGGCGCCGTTATTCGCCGTGGAGGACGCCGACGACGCGGGAGCGCGCGCCCGGGCCACCAAGGCCGTGCGCGCGGCGTGCCAGGCCACCTCGTCTCCGCCATCCCCACCCTCCTCTGCCGCGTGACCTTCTTCCTCCTGCCCCCTCTTCCCGCGAGGGCCCGCCCCTCCCCGCATCCCCGCCGTGGAGCCGGAGCTCCCCCCTGCACCCGCCGCCGACCAGGCCCCCGGGCTAGTGAGTCGCCAGATCTTCTCTGCTCCCCGTCGATTCGCTCGAGATTTCGCGGGACCCCCCTGTTCGATGCGTGCGCGTGTGTGGTCAGGTGATGCCCTCGAAGATGAAGACGGAGGTGGAGGAGAGCAAGGTGGCCGACGGCGCGCCGCCGGTGCTGGAGGAGGTGGTGCAGCCGGTGGTGCGCGGCTTTGTCAAGGACTGGGACGCCATGGAGGACCTTCTCACCTACGTCCTCTACAGGAACATCGGCTGGGAGATGGGGGACGAGGGCCAGATCCTCTTCACCGAGCCGCTCTTCACGCCCAAGGTGCCATTGCCCTCCCTGCTTGACCTCACGCTCCTTTAATTGTGGTGGTGGTGTCTAATACAATTGTTGGAAATTAACACAATACCAGATCAGGTAAAAGTTGAGGGTTCAGTTTTACTACTAGGTTTCAGGATTAATGTAGTCTTGGGTGTTGACACATTAACTTAATCTGCATGTTGGCTTACGCGATTCCGCATTTCCACCAGCCTAAATGACATTGGCTATTCCTTTTGTGGATGAGCTCAATTCATCTGGATTATAGGTCCATCTGGATTATAGGTCCATGTGATACATTTTTTATGGCTGCTTTTTCTAGGTCAGCTCTTGCAATTTTATGCAAGTTCCATCATGCTAACTGCTGTTACTTCCTCCTTCTAGCAATTTGATCATCTTGCAGTATCGTGGAGTACTCTGTTACTAATACATTAGTTACAGTAGCTTAAAATGGAGTACCCCGGTAGCTACTGTTAAAGTTTGGAGCACTTTCTTCATATGCAGAGCACTTTCTTCACATCCTCCTTCTCTGTACTGTGTGAACATTGAAATTCAATTCACTTTCTAAATGTAAATTTACTGCACTGGTTTAGTTTGGAGTATGTAAATTTAGATGATCACATGTTGAACTAGAGAAATAAAAATGGCCATCCCAATTCTGAATTAATAAAATGATATCCTATTATTAATGTTGCTACAGAGTAAATATCACCATTTGGTATGAAATGAACATTCCAGTAGCTTAAATGGAGTAGCTTAAAATTGATTGAAACCATTTGTGCTTCGAGTAATTAAAATTAACTTGTGCTTGTGCTTGTGCAGCAGTGTCCCCCCTTACTCTCTTCTTTTTCAGTAAAGTATAGGTGTATAATTTTAACTATAACTTTTTCTGTTAATTAAGATAAACTGAAACATTTTTCTTTAATTAACTTAAACCTTTCCAGTTAGTTAAAATTAACTGAAACCATTTGTGCTAATTAAAATTTCGTGGTTCAGTGGTCCGTTTGGATTATGTAAATTTAGATGAGCACATGTTTTTGTACTGCTGCTTGTAGGCTTGTACTCCTGCTTGTAGGGCTTGTACTCTTGCTGATTTAGTGATTCAATTTGGAGTACTTTCTTAATGTGATGCTGCTCCATTAATTTTGATGGGCTTGTACTCCATTTCTTCTGTTTGGTTAAACAAAATTAACCAATTGTTGTCAGTTGAAGCTTATTGGTCGGCCATAGATGAAATGAAAATGATGATGTAATCTGAATTGTACTCCAACAGTAATTAATCATCATTCCTACTAGCAACAACAGTAGCAAGGAATATTTGAAGACATACTCCATTAAGCTAGCAGTATGCAGCAGTACTTATTTTGAGTAGCTAGGAATGAAGCTTCCTAGCAATAATTTGACCAGATTCTTTCATTTATCTTAGCAATAATTTTGTCATTTATTATGTCAATGATCTTCACTGCAATAATTTGGTAGTATTGCTGCATTTATTTCCATTTGACTTATGCAAACTGAATTTGACAGTATTGCTGCATCAGTGCATTTACATTCTGTCAAATGGTTAGATCAAATTATTGGCCAGTTGAATCAAATGATCATCAAATTGTTTATGTTTGCAGATCGTTTCCAGCGACAGAGAGATGTACTCAACCAAGGAGAAACTTGATCAGAGAGAGGAGATGAACCTGCATGGCAGCAGCCGAGCCCAGCACCAGCTCGCCTCAACCTGGGCGCGGGTGAAGAAGATCCCAACACCGGCTCACTGTGGTGGTGGCTATGCGCTGGTAGGCTTGGTTGCCTCCCCTGGCCGCCATCATGGTGATGAAGCTGAGCCTAGGCTACAACCCCTTCCAGTGAGATCCTCAGCTCCCCTTCTACCCCTCCTACTTGCTGAACAAGATGTACATTGCACACCAGGGTAGGCTAGCAGACCAAAACTAGTTCAATGAGTAACAACAAAGGAAGACATAGCAAACCTGCTTAATTTCCTGAAGAAGAGCTTCCACCTTGAAACTTACGTTTGCACGTGTGCCAGTAAGGCAGTAACTCCACCTGAATACTAGCAAATATTACTGCAACTTAGCAAGTAGCCTATCATGTAACTGGTTATACTCAAACAGATTCAGTAGAATCACGGATAGCCAACCTTAATACTGTCGAGTGGATTCATAAAGCCAAGTGGAGAAGTGATAGAACATGACCAAGGCATCTCAGTCTTTGTCAGCAGTAGTGTACATTTCATCATATTTTTCAGTTTAGCAATCATCACACGCACCAGGATACATGTCAGTACAGAATCATGGCAAGCTAGGTTTCTGTTGAAGAGAAAAAAAATGACAGGACAGAAGCATGTGTCTTTCTTAAGTTTATGATGAAGTTAACTTCAGATGATAAATTCCCTCAACAAAATTTGAAATGATAAACTACTGTACACATGTAACTAAGTTCTTTTGGGAGTGTGCATGATTTTATCCATAGCTGGCACTATGGATAGAGCTTTGTGTGTAATCTGGAGTTGTTCCCATTATTGTTCTATCCATTTTATTGATGGTACAACTAGGACCTGCACTTGTGCCATGCATATTCATATTGTCTCTATTGTCTTGTATGAATATCTCATTTTAACTAGCTCGGCTAAAAAAGCTCGGTACTAGCTGAAGTGTGTTTATCATTATATAAAGAATTGTCCTGTACTCCTTTACTACTTTTTTTAATGGAATGTTCATATTTTATTGGCTCCAGTTTTTCTGATTCTTCTTAGCCGGTTCATGTAACAGGGCGACCGTGGAAGGCATGTTGTCGTTCTGTTAGCCCAGTAACTGGCTGTCCGCGAGTCCGACATTTGATCAATGTTGAAGGAGCTCCATGCTGAAGAAGAGAACACTCGTAGAGCTTGTATCCTGGTGCTTGTAGAGCTTGTGAAGTATTGTATTATGTGTTATTTGTAGAGCTTGTACTGAATCTGGGTATATGTTAAAGCTTGTATTATGTGTTATTTGTAGAGCTTGTACTGAATCTGGCTATTGTTACTTGAAGTATTTTGTGTGTTTTCTGCTTGCCAATTTAAATATTGGTTATTGTTTTACTATCAAATTGAAATATGAAGAATCTCAGCCTAATAGTTGGGAACCACTTATCAGAACCTGACAAGTGGGACCTGTGGACCCATTTTCTAAAAAAAGAAAACTTAAGATGTTTGTACAGAAAGGCCATGGCCCAGAAAATAAAAAGGCCAAATTGTTGGGCCAGGCCCATGTAGCTAGAGAAAATTAACAGAACAAATATACAGTAAAAAGGCTGTATTAGTGGGCCCAGCCCATGTAAAACACCTAAACGGACCGGGCTGAATCTTATCAGTGACCTTTTCAATTGGTCGCAATTTTGCCACGTCAGATTGCCACGTCGAATCCGACGTGGCCTGGGCAGACATCCAATGACCAAAACAAAAGGTCATTGAACCAATGACCTTTTGTTTTAGTCAAAAACGTCTACGACCTTCTCACAGAGAAGGTCGCTATAGTCAGTTTATGACGGCCAGCTTTTGACCTTATGTTTTTGGTCACAAAAAGGTCACAAATGGAAATTTGTGACCATTCAGTGACCAATAGTGGTGGTCACAAGTTGACATATTTCTTGTAGTGCAAACTCATCATAGCAACAGCATAAGGATTACATATGTGCCTCGATCATGTAGGGCGGCTCACGAGGTCTAATTAGTGAAGCACAAGAAGGGGAGGAGAACATCACATAGCTACTGGTCATGGACCCATGGTCCAAGGGAACTACTCACAACTCATCCGGGAGGCGTCCATGGTGGTGGAGAGGCTCCCGGTGGTGATCCTCCCCTTCGGCAGGGTGCCGGGAAGAGTTCCCCTGGTGCTCCCGATCTTGGAAGCGCGGCGGCGGCGGAACAGAGATGAGATCGCGAAAAAGGGTTCCGTCCTCGAGGGTTTCGGGACGCGTGTTAAATATATGCCAAAGGGGGGCATCAGCGGAGGCCTGGGGGGCCCAGGCGCCCCCCGGCGCGGCCAGGAGGGGGGCCGCGCCACCAGGGCGCCTGGAACCCTGGTGGCCCCCCTCCGGCCCTACTTCGGCCGTGTCGAAGCTTTCGGAACGCTGATTTTTTATATAATTTTTCCGGGATTTTTCTGGCAGTTTACGTGACGGGAAAACCTGAAATACAAAAACAGCAGAAAATAGAAACTGGCACTGGGGTGCACTGAGTTAATAGGTTAGTCCAAATATGATCAAAAGTGTATGGAAGTGTGTAAATATCATAGCAATATCACCCAAAAGAGGCATGGAGCAAGCAGAAATTATAGATACGTTTTGGACGTATCAACATCCCCAAGCTTAATTCCTGCTCGTCCTCGAGTAGGTAAATGATAACAAGAATAATTTCTGTGGTGACATGCTATTAACCATATAGGACTTTTCATAGTCACATGACAAAAGCTTACTGAGACAATGAATCTGTAGTAATTAAGTTGCCTCATGAGAGAATCACAAAGAACTGAAAGTTTTACAATATGATATTGAAACATCAAATAGATTTGTAATGAGCATGGTGTATAAATATGATAAACTGATATCTCGCTTGCCCCCTTTAGTGAAGCAAAACATAAATGCAGGGGCACCTCCAAGGTTTAAGTGATGACTAGATACAATGATTTCAGAATAAACGATATCATAATCATGCAAAAGACAATGCTACTTTGGGACAATGCACATTACACTCAGAATGACAATCATGCTCTCAGTAGTTAGTGCTTTAAAAAAAGGTGGATACTCTCGAACCGTGGCTTTTGTTTGCAAGGTTGAAAACCCGTGGTCGGAAACAAAGACAAAGCATGTACCAGAGCTCTTGGTTTTAAAAACAGAGGTAATAATTATTATTTTGGATATGCATGTTTCGTCAACGAATGCTAGCAGACAACTCAATCACTTCTTGAGATGGACAAGTTTCGAGGAACGGCTCCCGAATGAGGACGATCACATCCTCTTAATCTCCTTTGTTTATCACTGCCAAAGTTTTCTGATTTCTCATGAACAAAGCGTGAAGGAGGGTTTGTTTGTTATATTATTTTTGAGCCGGGCGCACTCTTTGCCAGTTCCTTCTCGTATTATGGGTTTGCACATTAGACATGCAATCCCGGGGTGAAGCTTGTCCAACTTAAAAAGATCATGAATTAACTGCTACTTCCTCATGAACTAAAACAGAGGCACAAAATAGAAATGCTTTTTTTGAATAATTTCGAGATGGTACATGAAAGTCTTCGTTAGGAATGGCAGGTAAATACCATGTATAGGAAGGTATGGTGGACTCATATGGCATAACTGGTTTAAAAGATTTTGGATGCACAAGCAGTCAGTCCGCTTAGTACAGGCGAAGGTTAGCAAAAGACTGGGAGCGACCAACTAAGAGAGCAATGACGGTCATAATCATGCAGAGCGACAAAGCAACATTGAATCAGGCATGGTAGTTATATCGCTACTCAGAAACAAAAGATCATCAAGGCTTGACAGACTTTCTTTACAGTCTTAAATATGCGTGAGCATACGCCAAGTCAATCAAAATAAATTCTCGGAGGAAGATATTACTAAACCATACCACATCATAGGCAAACAAATCATGTTGGTACTCCAATAACACATTGGGAACCCCCCAGCTATTTGAGACTAACCATAAGAAAACATGAATTACTAAGTACCATTATGCACGTAGCATTTTTATCATAGACATATCGACCAATGCAACAGAAGCAAACTCTCTTAATAATATAAGCATGATAACTAAAGAGAGTTCAAGCAACCAACTAAACAAAAGCTCTTTAAAAAGATAAGCATGAAAACTAAAAGCTAAGCATGACAGTAGCTATTGAAAGACAAAGAACACACACAGCAAAGATAGACATGAAAATTCTATGTTATGTTCTAGGTTGAAGTGGAGCGTGTTTCTCTCCCACACAAAGAAAGCTGAGTTACAACTCGTTATGAAAAGCTAAAGAAAACTAAAAAGGAAACTAAAAGCAAGACGCTCCAAGCATAGCACATAACACATGAAGTTATAAAAATATAGTGGAACGAAAGACGAACTGATAATGTTGATGGAGAAGGGGATGCACGGGGGCATCCCCAAGCTTAGACGCTTGAGTCTCCTTGAATATTTCTTGGGGGTGCATGGGGGCATCCCCAAGCTTGAGCGTTTGACACTCCTGAATCTTTTTATCATCTTCCCTCGCACACTTGAAAACTCCCTTCATACATAACTCATCATAATCTGATTAGCGAGGTTAGTACCCATAATAAAATAATTGTTCCTTGCTGGAAATAAGGATATTCTTGAAGTTCTACTGTTTCTCAAGATTGCCAAAAGGTTTTTGCAAAGAAAAAGCAAGCTCAAGGTTTGCAAAATGAGGGAAAGGCAAAACAGGACAGAATCTGTGAAAAACAGAACAGCAGGTAGTAAATGATTTTTTCGGGGCACTTCTGCAACTCTAATCAAAAAACTCAGAACAGACGCCCGAAAGACAATTGTATAGAGCACGCTGTCGAAAATATTCAGACCAAAAAGATGATCTGGTGATTTTATACGAATTTTTCTATCCAAGGACAGAATCTGTTTTCCTGGACAGCACGTCACAACTTTTGAACTTTCTTGCAATCAGAGGCTACACTTGGCACAAAGTTGAAAAACAAAGATACAATGATGATGCTACTGTAGTAACAACATCAAGACACAACAAAAGCAAAATAAAATTTATTCATGTGGGCTGCCTCCCAAAAGCGCTTTCTTTTATGCCTTTAAGCTAGGCATAATGCAAAGAGATCAAGTCTTATCAAGAGTAAAAGAATAGCTAGCCCGTATAACGGACTCAAAAGGTAACTTAATATTCTTTCGAGGGAAGTGTTCCATCCCTTTCTTGAGAGGAAATTGGAATTTTATATTCCCCTCTTTCATGTCAATGATGGCACCAACGATGCGTAGAAACGGACGTCCCAAAATAATTGGACAAGAAGGTTCACATTCAATATCCATAATAGTAAAATCAACGGGAACGTAATTGTCATTGACAATGATAAGAACATCGTTGATCCTCCCCAAAGGTTTCTTTATGGAAGAATCAACGAGACGAACACCAAAAGAACAAGAATCAAAAGGTTTCAGTTTAAGCATATCATATATTCTTTTGGGCATAACAGAGGTACTAGCTCCAACATCACATAAAGCATAGCAAGAGAAGTTATTCAACTTAATTTTAATCATAGGATCCCAACCATCTTCTAGCTTTCTAGGTATGGAGGCTTCTACTCTAAGTTTCTCCTCCCTAGCTTTGATGAGAGCATTAGTGATATGCTCTGTGAAGGCAAGGTTAAGCGTGCTAGTGTGGGGATCTTTAGCCATTCTTTGTAGAAAGGTGACAACTTCCGAGATACTACAATTATCAAAATCAATTTTATCATTATTGAGCAGAATTGTAGTGTCATCTTCTTTGTTTGAATTGCTCTCTATTATAAGAGTTTGAACGTCTTCCCAAGTTTGGGGAAGCATAGGAGCAACTTTAAACTGAGGCTCATACTCTTTTCCTGGAAGACCATGCCATGGGCATAACTCTCCATTAAGACTAACATAATCACAAGGTTTATTACTTTTGTAGATCCCGACAGTGGTGATTAGCATGATGGAAGAAGGGGTGTACTCCTCCCATTTAGTGTTTTTGGTGGAACCCATAGCAGCAAGCAAGCAAGATAACTATTTTTGTGATTTCCGATAAAAGATACTAAAGCAAAACTGAAAGGTAAACTAACAAGACTAAAAAGCAAAGGTAAAAGATAGCATGCAACTCCCCTATCTTGAAGAGTGGAGTCCCCGGCAACGGCGCCAGAAAACTTTGCTTGATGGCTTCTCGCCCCTCGTTGGTTACCCCAAGTGGAAGGTTTGAGATGCAGTGTAGCGGAAGTTTTCCCTTGGCAAAGATACCAAGGATCGATTTCCCCTGAGACTCCAAGGTTCAACAAGAAGGTGTCAACTACTAACGGCCCTAGATATTAGCAATCAACATGGACCTGCACACAGATACAAATAACTTAGCTCCCAACGAGTACAGAGAGGTTGTCAATCCCTCCGGCCTTGTCGTTTACAAAGGATCAAACGCAAGTCATAATAGTGATAGGTATTGCTGCAAATAGTAAGTAAAAGCGGAAAGTAAATAGCGGATGTGATCAGTGATGGTAATATGGACCGGGGTCCCATGATGTTCACTAGTGATGTCTCTCTCCCAAAAGACGATAAAACATCTATGTGAGGTAAACGAATTACAGCTGGGCAATTGACAGAATTATGTGCGCAAACCAATGCTAACTATGTTGCAAGAAAGGTAGAGGTTCAAAGCATGGGCGGTACGCCAAGGCAAGTAGACCGAAATCCATCTGCATCTACTACTAATCATCCACCTTGAGATATCTATCCAGAACATCTCGCTGGTATTAAGTTGTGAGTCCCACCCATAGTGTAAACTCAAAGCAACAGACAACTGCATTAAAAGAACTTTGCGTAAAGTAAACAATCCTTGCACCCGCGAGTACAAGCACCGTTGTTTTCCCCCTTGTGGCAACAGCACATTCCCTAGACTCATGTTTCTGTCACTCAAGCTAGTCATCGAGGGGCATGAACCCACAATCGAGCATAACGTTCCCTCTTGGAGTCACTACCTACTACTTGGCCAAAGCAATAAATAGCAACGGAGAACATGCAAGAATTACTTACGAACATAAATATAAAAGAGGTAAATCAAATATATTACTCAAACACAATCTGAACATAATCTCACAATCCATCGGATCCCAGCAAACTCATCATAGCAACAGCATAAGGATTACATATGTGCCTCGATCATGTAGGGCAGCTCACGAGGTCTAATTAATGAAGCACAAGAAGGGGAGGAGAACATCACATAGCTACTGGTCATGGACCCATGGTCCAAGGGAGACTACTCACAACTCATCCGGGAGGCGTCCATGGTGGTGGAGAGGCTCCCGGTGGTGATCCTCCCCTCCGGCGGGGTGCCGGGAAGAGTTCTCCTGGTGCTCCCGATCTTGGAAGCGCGGCGGCGGCGGAATAGAGATGAGATCGCGAAAAAGGGTTCCGTCCTCGAGGGTTTCGGGACGCGTGTTAAATATATGCCAAAGGGGGGCATCAGCGGAGGCTTGGGGGGCCCAGGCGCCCCCCCCCCCCC
>LR738713.1:567680675-567749046 GCA_902687465.1 Secale cereale | reverse complement strand
GGGTTGTTTCTCCTTTACTGTTTGCTTTTTTACTTTTTCTTATTTTCTTTTCTGTTTCAATTAGTTTAGGACACTTTAAACATTTTGCAAAAATGTTGGCCCACCACCAATATTAACAAAATAATATTTGCCACGCGATGAACATTTTAGTTTTCATGTTTGAGCAATTTTGAATTTCACTCTAATTTTGAAATTTATAGTCAACTGGAATTGGCAAGAGATATTAGACAATGATGATCAAACACTAGTTTAGCAAAAAGATTAACTTAACCACAAGGGTTACTGTAGCATCATTACACCAGGGTGTTACAACTCACCTCCCCTATAAGAAATTCTCGTCCCGAGAATTAAGAGGTAGATGGGAAAAGGTCGGGATACTCTGCCCGAAGATTATCCTCGCGTTCCCAAGTGGCTTCATCTTTAGAATGATTTGACAACTGCACCTTGAGGAACTTGGTAACATTCTGGCGGGTTCGACGTTCAGCTTCTTCAAGAATGCGGATCGGATGCTCTTTGTAAGTGAGATCATCTTGCACTTCAATAAGTTCCGGATCCACTTCACGTCCCGGATCCTTGAAGCAATGATGAAGTTGCGACACGTGGAAGACGTCATGGACGTGAGAGAACTAAGGTGGCAACTCTAGTTGATAAGCCACCAGTCCATGACGGGCAAGAATGCGGAAGGGACCAATGTAGCGCGGAGCTAGCTTGTCCTTGACTCCGAACCGATGAGTGCCTCTCAAAGGAGTGACACGTAGATAAGCTTGGTCACCAGGTTGATAAGTTGAACCCAAGTGTTTCCGGTCATAGTTGCTCTTCTGGCGGGACTGGGCCGCCTTGAGATTACCCCGGACAATGCGAACCTGCTCTTTAGCTTGTTGAATAATGTCCGGACCAATGAGCGTCCGTTCCCCAGTTTCTGACCAGTTCAGAGGGGTTCGGCACTTACGTCCATAAAGCACTTTGAAGGGTGCCATCTTCAAGCTGGCTTGATAACTGTTATTATAAGAGAACTCCGCATAAGGGAGAGATTCTTCCCACTTCTTGCCAAAAGAAATAACACAAGCCCGAAGCATGTCTTCAAGAATTTGATTGACTCGCTCGACTTGGCCTTGGGATTGGGGATGATAAGCAGTGCTCCCAGTTATATGAGTTCCCATTGCCTCTTGGAAACTATCCCATAATTTCGAAGTGAAAATACTACCATGGTCTGAACTGATCTCTTTCGGAATGCCGTGGAGTGACACAAATCTAGAGATATACAAGTTTGCTAATTGACTAGCAGTGATTGTTTCCTTGACGGGCAGAAAGTGATCAACCTTCGAGAATTGGTCGATGACGACAAAGATAGCTTCATTACCTTTCTGTGACTTCGGAAGGCCGGTGACAAAGTCCATCTGAATCTTATCCCACTTCCATTAAGGAATCGGAAGCGGTTGTAGAAGTCCAGCCGGTTTCTGATGTTCGGCTTTGACGCGACGACAAACATCACATTCTTCGATATACCAAGCAATGTCTTGCTTCATGTTAGACCACCAGTACTTCTGACGGATGTTTAGATACATCTTAGTACTTCCCGGATGAATAGAGAGAGGGGTTTCATGTGCTTCTTTCATCACCTTCTCAGTCATAAGCTCGAAGCGGGGTACCACTATGCGATCTTTGAAGTACAAGGTACCATCTTCAGTAAGTGAGAAATCTCTGGATTTCTCTAAGGTAAGATCTTTTTTCATTAGATCAACGTTAGCATCTTTGGCTTGAGCAGACTTAATGGCTTTCAATAGAGTTGGTTCCAAGACAAGGTTATTTAGAGAACCCTGTGGAACTAGTTGAAGGTTCGGCTTGCAAAGTTCCTCATAAAGGCGGGGTTGAGCTTTATGAACCATGTGGTTATTGCAATAAGACTTGCGGCTCAGGGCATCATCCATGACATTAGCCTTGCCTGGGGTATAGGAAATACCCACATTATAATCTGCTATAGCCTCCATCTACCTTTGCTGGCGGAGGTTTAGATCTGGCTGAGTAAACAAATACTTCAGACTCTGATGATCGGTGAAGATCTCGCAAAGATTACCGAGAAGGTAATGTCGCCACAGCTTCAATGAATAAATAACCGCTGCAAGCTCGAGGTCATGAACTGTGTAGTTTTCTTCGTGAGAACGCACTTGACGAGAGGCATAAGCAATCACCCTACGCTCTTGCATTAGGACACAGCCTAATCCTTGACGTGAAGCATCGCAATATATGACGAATTCCTTCTGAGAATCCGGAGGAGCAAGCACTGGGGCAGAAGTCAGCTTGTCCTTGAGAGCGTGGAAACTTTCCTGACACTTATCAGTCCAATCAAACTTAACGCCTTTGTGTAGCAGTTTGGTCAGTGGCTTGGCGATCTTGGAGAAGTTCTCAACAAAACGACGGCAGTAGCTAGCGAGTCCGAGAAAGCTTCTGACTTGCTTGACATTCTTGGGAGGGTTCTAGTCAAGAATAGCCTGAACTCGCTCTGGGTTGAAGGCAATACCATCCTTGGATATCACATGACCAAGGTAGGTTACTTCGGGTAGCCAGAATTCACACTTAGAATACTTGGTATATAGTTGATGCTCTCGTAGCTTTTCCAAAATAAGACGAAGATGTTCAGCATGTTCTTCTTTATTCTTCGAATATACCAGGATATCATCCAGATAGACTACGGCAAACTTGTCGAGGTAATCCATGAATATATAGTTCATCAGACGAGAGAATGTCGCTGGAGCATTGGTCAAACCAAAGGACATGACGGTGTACTCGTAAGAACCATAATGAGTGACGAATGCGGTCTTTGGAATATTGATGTCTACTACACAACCTTCTTCTTGTAGACGTTGTTGGGCCTCCAAGTGAAGAGGTTTGTAGGACAGTAGTAAATAACCCTCAAGTGGATGGTCTAAGGTTTATCAATCTGTGGGAGGCGTAGGATGAAGATGGTCTCTCTCAAACAACCCTGCAACATAATAACAAAGAGTCTCTTGTGTCCCCAACACACCCAATACAATGGTAAATTGTATAGGTGCACTAGTTCGGCGAAGAGATGGTGATACAAGTGCAATATGGATGGTAGATATAGATTTTTGTAAAAAGAAAATATAAAAACAACAAGGTAGCAAGTGGTAAACGTGAGCATAAACGGTACTGCAATGCTTTGAAACAAGGCCTAGGGTTCATACTTTCACTAGTCGAAGTTCTCTCAACAAGGATAACATAATTGGATCATATTACTAGCCCTCAACATGCAACAAAGAGTCACTCCAAAGTCACTAATAGCGGAGAACAAACAAAGAGATATTTTAGAAGGATAATATAATAGCATGGAACAATCAAAAATTATAGATACGTTGGAGACGTATCAAGCATCCCCAAGCTTAATTCCTGCTCGTCCTCGAGTAGGTAAATGATAAAAACAGATTTTTTTTTATGTGGAATGCTAACCAACATAATTTTCAATGTAATTTCCTTATTGTGTCATGAATGTTCAGATCTGAAAGATTGAAAACAAAAGTTTATATTGACATAAGAATAATAATACTTCAAGCATACTAACAAAGCAATCATGTCTTCTCAAAATACTATGGCTAAAAAAAGTTATCCCTACAAAATCATATAGTCTGGCTATGCTCCCTCTTCATCACACAAAATATTCATATCATGCACAACCCCGGTTTTAGCCAAGCACTTGTTTCCATACTCTATTCTTTCAAACCTTTCAACTTTCACGCAATACATGAGCACGAGCCATGGATATAGCACTATGTGGAATAGAGTGGTGGTTGTGGAGAAGACAAAAAGGAGGAAGATAGTCTCACATCGACTAGGCGTATCAACGAGCTATGGAGATGCCCATCAATATATATCAATGTGAGTGAGTAGGGATTGCCATGCAACAGATGCACTAGAGCTAAATATGTATGAAAGCTCAACAAAAGAAACTAAGTGGGTGTGCATCCAACTTGCTTGCTCACGAAGACCTAGAGCATTTGAGGAAGCCCATCGCTGGAATATACAAGCCAAGTTCTATAATGAAAATTTCCACTAGTATATGAAAGTGACTACACATGAGACTCTCTATCATGAAGAACATGGTGCTACTTTGAAGCACAAGTGTGGAAAAAGATAGTAGCAATTGTCTCTTTTTTCTTTCTTTTTTTGGGCCTTTTTTTGGCCTTTCCTTCTTTTTTTTGGAGGGGCTTTCTTTATTTAGCCTTTCCTCACATGGGATAATGCTCTAATAATGATGATCATCACACTTATATTGATTTACAACTCGATATTACAACTCGATACTAGAACAAAGTATGACTCTATATGAATGCCTCCGGCGGTGTACCGGGATATGCAATGAATCAAGAGTGACATGTATGAAAAATTATGCATGGTGGCTTTGCCACAAATACGATGTCAACTACATGATCATGCATGGCAATATGACAATATGAAGCGTGTCATATGAACGGAACGTTGGAAAGTTGCATGGCAATATATCTCGGAATGGCTATGGAAATGCCATGATAGGTAGATATGGTGGTTGTTTTGAGGAAAATATATAGTGGGTGTATGGCACCGGCGAATGTTGCGCGGTACAAGAGAGGCTAGCAATGGTGGAAGGGTGACAGTGCGTATAATCCATGGACTCAACATTAGTCATAAGAACTCATATACTTATTGCAAAAATTTACGAGTAATCAAAACAAAGCAATCAACGCATGCTCCTAGGGGGGAGGTTGGTAGGAGTTAACCATCGCGCGCCCCCGACCTCCACACAAAGGTTGACACTCTACAAATACCTCATGCTCTAACTTCGTCACATAGCGGTTCACCATGCATGCATGCTACGGGAATCACTAACCTTAACACAAGTATTTCTCAATTTCATAATAACTCCACTAGAATGACTCTAATATCACTATCCTCATATCTCAAAACAATTATCAAGTATCCAACTTCTCATCATATTCAATGCACTTAGAATGAAAGTTTTTACTACATTCATTTTGGATGCCTATCATGTGAAGGCTAGTTTTAAAGCCAAAGCACATTTCCATGCTGTTCTAATAGACTCTCAAAAGGATATAAGTGAAGCATGAGAGATCAACAATTTCTTCGAAATAAAATTACCGCCGTGCTCTAAAAAGATATAAGTGAAGCACTAGAGCAAATGACAAACTACTCCAAAAGATATAAGTAAAGATCAATGAGTAGTTGAATAATTATGTAACTATGTGAAGACTCTCTAACATTTAAGAATTTCAGATCTTGGGATATTATTCAAACAGCAAGAAAAACAAACTAAAATAAATTTGACGCTCCAAGCAAAACACATATCATGTGGTGAATAAAAATATAGCATCGAGTAAAGTTACCGATAGATGAAGACGAAAGAGGGGATGCCTTCCGGGGCATCCCCAAGCTTAGGCTTTTGGTTGTCCTTGAATTTTACCTTGGGGTGCCTTGGGCATCCCCAAGCTTAGGCTCTTGTCACTCCTTATTCCATAGTCCATCGAATCTTTACCCAAAACTTGAAAACTTCACAACACAAAACTTAACAGAAAACTCGTAAGCTCCGTTAGTATAAGAAAATAAAACCACCAGTTAGAGGTAATGTAATGAACTCATTCTTTTTTTATATTGGTGTTAAACCTAATGTATTCCAACTTCTCTATGATTCATATCCTCCAAAACTACTCATAGATTCATCAAAACAAGCAAACAACACACGAAAAACAGAATTTGTGAAAAACAGAACAGTCTGTAGTAACCTGTAACTTTTGAATACTTCTGTAACTCTAAAAATTATCAAATAAATTGGTAAACCTGAGGAATTTTTCTATTAATCATTTTCAAAAAGAATCAACTAAATAGCACACTCCAGTAAAATCTGGTGACTATTCTAGTGAGCGCTAACAATTCTGTTTTTCACAGCAAGATCATATAAACTTCACACAAGTCTTCCCAAAGGTTCTACTTGGCACAAACACTAATTAAAACATAAAACCACATCTAAACAGAAGCTAGATGCAATATTTATTCCTAAACAGAAACAAAAACAAAAAACAAAAATAAAGTTGGGCTGCCTCCCAACAAGCGCTATCGTTTAACGCCCCTAGCTAGGCACGATGATTTCAATGATGCTCGCAAAAAAGATAAGAATTGAAACATAAAGGGAGCATAATGAAGAATATGACTAGCACATATAAGTCTAACCCACTTCCTATGCATAGGGATTTTGTGAGCAAACAACTTATGGGAACAATAATCAACTAGCATAGGAAAGCAAAACAAACATAACTTCAAAACTTTAAGCACATAGAGAGGAAACTTGATATTATTGCAATTCCTACAAGCATATGATCCTCTCTCATAATAATTTTCAGTAGCATCATGAATGAATTCCACAATATAACCAGCACAAAAAGCATTCTTTTCATGATCTACTTGCATAGAAATTTTACTACTCTCCACATAAGCAAATTTATTCTCATCAATAGTAGTGGGAGCAAACTCAACAACATAATTATCATGTGAAGCATAATCCAATTGAAAATTAAACTCATGATGACAAGTTTCATGGTTATCATTATTCTTAATATCATACAAGTCATCACAACAATCATCATAAATAGCAACTTTGTTCTCATGATCAATTGGAACCTCTTCCGAAATAGTGGATTCATCACTAAATAAAGTCATGACCTCTCCAAATCCACTTTCATCAATATAATCATCATAAATAGGAGGCATGCTTTCATCATTATAAATTTGCACATCAAAACTTGGGGGACTAAACATATCATCTTCATCAAACATAGCATCCCCAAGCTTGTGGCCTTGCATATCATTAGCATCATGGATATTGAAAGGATTCATACTAACAACATTGCCATCATGCTCCTCATGCACATATTCTATGCCAAACATTCTATGTAATTCTTCTTCTAGTACCTGAGCACAATTTTCCTTCCCATCATTTTCACGAAAGATATTAAAAAGATGAACCATATGACCTTAATTCCATTTTTTGTAGTTTTCTTTTATAAACTAAACTAGTGATAAAACAAGAAACTAAAAGATTCGATTGCAAGATCTAAAGATATACCTTCAAGCACTAACCTCCCCGGCAACGGCGCAGAAAAAGAGCTTGATGTCTACTACACAACCTTCTTCTTGTAGACGTTGTTGGGCCTCCAAGTGCAGAGGTTTGTAGGACAGTAGTAAATTTCCCTCAAGTGGATGACCTAAGGTTTATCAATCCGTGGGAGGCATAGGATGAAGATGGTATCTCTCAAACAACCCTGCAACAAAATAACAAAGAGTCTCTTGTGTCCCCAACACACCCAATACAATGGTAAATTGTATAGGTGCAGTAGTTCGGCGAAGAGATGGTGATACAAGTGCAATATGGATGGTAGATATAGGTTTTTGTAATAAGAAAATATAAAACAACAAGGTAGCAAGTGGTAAACGTGAGCATAAACGGTACTGCAATGCTTTGAAACAAGGCCTAGGGTTCATACTTTCACTAGTGGAAGTTCTCTCAACAAGGATAACATAATTGGATCATATTACTAGCCCTCAACATGCAACAAAGAGTCACTCCAAAGTCACTAATAGCGAAGAACAAACGAAGATATTATGGTAGGGTACGAAACCACCTCAAAGTTATTCTTTCTAATCTATCTATTCAAGAATCCGTAGTAAAATAACACGGGGCTATTCTTTCCGTTCAATCTATCATAGAGTTCGTACTAGAATAACACCTTAAGACACAAATCAATCAAAACCCTAATTTCACCTAGATACTTCATTGTCACCTCAAGTATCCGTGAGCATGATTATACGATATGCATCACACAATCTCAGATTCATCTATTCAACCAACACAAAGAATTTCAAAGAGTGCCCCAAAGTTTCTACCGGAGAGTCAAGACGAAAACGTGTGCCAACCCCTATGCATAGATTCCCAAGGTCACGGAACCCGCAAGTTGATCACCAAAACATACATCAAGTGAATCAATAGAATACCCCATTGTCACCACAGGTATCCCACGCAAGACATACAAGTGTTCTCAAATCCTTAAAGACTCAATCCGATAAGATAACTTCAAAAGGAAAACTCAATCCATTACAAGAGAGTAGAGGGGGAGAAGCATCATAAGATCCAGCTATAATAGCAAAGCTCGCGATACATCAAGATCGTGCCATCTCAAGAACACGAGAGAGAGAGATCAAACACATAGCAACTAGTACATGCCCTCAGCCCCGAGGGTGGACTACTCCCTCCTCGTCATGGAGAGTGTCGGGATGATGAAGATAGCCACCGGAGAGGGATTCCCCCCTCCAGCAGGGTGCCGGAACAGGGTCTAGATTGGTTTTTGGTGGTAACAGAGGCTTTCGGTGGCGGAATTCCCGATCTAGGTTATTTTCCGGAGGTTTCTGCATTTATAGGATTTTTTGGCGTAGGTCTCACGTCAGGGGGGTCTCCGGGCTGTCCACGAGATAGGGGGGCACCACCACTTGGGGTGGGCGCACCCCTCACCCTCGTGGGCAGCCCGTAGCTCTCCTGGCCCAACTCTTTTACTTCGGGGGCTTCTTTTGGTCCAGAAAAAATCATCAAAAATTGGCTCGTCAATTGGACTCTGTTTGGTATTCCTTTTCTGTAAAACTCAAAAACAAGGAAAAAACAGAAACTGGCACTGGGCTCTAGGTTAATAGGTTAGTCCAAAAAATCATATAAAAGTATATATAAAAGCCCATAAAACATCTTAGAAGGATAATATAATAGCATGGAACAATCAAAAATTATAGATACGTTGGAGACGTATCAAATATCCTCTTCACGAACACGGATCTGGTGGTAAACCAACCTCAAGTTGAGTTTAGAGAAAACTGATGAACCAGCCAGTTGATCATACAGATCGTTGATCCGAGGAAGTGGATATTTGTTCTGAATTGTAGCTTGGTTGATAGGACGATAGTCTTGGACCAAACGGTTCGTGCCATCCTTCTTCTTCACAAAGAGAGAAGGTGCTCCCCATGCAGAGGAACTTGGACGGATGAAACCACTGCGAAGAGACTTGTCGATTTCCTCCTTAAGCTCAAGGAGTTCATGAGGTGGCATCTTGTAGGGTCGTTTGGCAATAGGAACGGTGTCTGGTTTCAAGTCGATGACAAATTCAACAGCCCGTGTAGGAGGTATGCCTGGGAGTTCTTATGGAAAGACATCTTGGAAATCACGAACGACTGGAATCTTCTCAATGCCCTCAAGAGGTTCTGCGTTCAACGCATTCAAGGCATAAAGTCGTTCCTCGGCATTTTGAACAATCTGAGCATGGTAGCTTACTATCTCATTCGATGGATGTAGAAGATGAACGACTTTGGTGGCGCAAACGATAGAGGTAGTTTGTGCTTTCAACCATTCCATTCCCAGAATGAGATCAATATTAGAAGACTCCAATATAATGGGAGAAACATGGAATTACAACCCTTCAATTTCAACAGCGACGTCGCGACCAATCATGGAAGTTTGACATTGGCCCGCACGGGTGCGTACCACTATCGGAGTGTTCATAGGCTCGCATCGAATGTCGTGTGCGTATGCAAAATTTTCTGACATGAATGAATGTGATGCTCCTGAATCGAATAACACAGAAGCTGGTACTGAGTTAATGAGAAGAGTACCCATCACAGTAGCAGGCTGATCTTGAGATTTATTCAGATCAACATGATTAGCCTGACCACGACCATAAGATCTGGTATCGCTGTTGCGGGGCTGATTATTACGGCCAGCTGTAGGGAGGGCCGGCTGGTTCTTGCTCTGACTGCAATCCCTAGCACGGTGACCTGGATGGCCACATCTGAAGCACAAACCACCATTGGGATTGGGAGCAGGAGCTCGGGGTGGTGCAGTCCGAAGAGGTTGCCTTGATGGTGGAGGGGGCAGACGCGGAGCAGCATAGGACTGTCTTGGTGTAGGTGCAGTTGGACGATACAAGCTATGGGGGATCCAAATCCGACGCTTCTGTGCGGACGGGCCTGAAGATGAGCCAGTGTCACGGCTACGCCTGAGGGATCCCTGGTGTTCCTGAAGACCAGTCTCAACCTGAATAGCGTTGTTCACCAAGGTGGCGAAGTCGGCAAAGTCATGAGCGAGAAGTGCTAGCTTGATATCAGGGTGAAGTCCATCACGAAACTTTTCTTGCGTGCGAGCATCAGTAGCAATGTCTTCTTCAGCATAGCGGGACAAGTCCAAGAATTCCCGCTGATAAGCATCTACAAACTTGTTGCCTTGGATGAGGTTGCGGAACTCTTGCTTCTTCCTGTCCATGATTCCCTGAGGAATGAAGCGGGCACGGAAGGCGTCTTGGAAATCCGGCCAAGTGATGACCGTTCCAGTAGGTAGGTGTAATGCCCAGGATGGGACTATACCTCCTACGTGTCGAGGCACGACTTAAAGGTATAAGCCCATCCTAGAATGATCTCAAGTTTGGTATCTTTGCACAACTCATGTAAAAGAGGGATTAAAAAGCAAAAGGAGATAGTTGGCTTACACTCGCCACTTCACACAATACAATACATAAGCAATACATCATTCAAAACATCACAACCCGACTACGGGTGAAGATCCAAAAGAAAGATACCAAAATAACATAAAGCCACAGGTCAGGATCGAATCCTAGTAGAAACCACTACTGAACATCGAAACGTCACGAGCAAACAGCCAAACTAATCATCGAACTCCCGGTGAAGAACTGATCCAGCTCCTGCATCAAACTCGGCTGAACCTGCATCTGGTGTGGTGAAGTAACTGTGAGCCACAGAGGACTCAGCAATCCCGTTCCCGGGTAACACGACTATTTAAGCCTTGGGTGAGAACAAGGCTGAAGAAGAACAAGATGTGAAGGAACAACAAGAGTCTGCAGCAGCAACTAGCACTAACTTACGTAAAAGAGAGCGAGAAGAGAAGTGCCTCGGTCGGAAGATGATCACGAAGTGATCCTAACTAAAGCCGGTCAAACATAACCCCACCGTGTTCAACTCCCGAATCCCTATTCGGAAATTGACAGTCACGGTACACACGCTGGTAGTGTATTGAAACATTGTGTCAAGTTATCTACAACCGGAATTAACAAGCTCCCATCTGCCACATAACCGCGGGCACGGCTTTCGAAAGTTCAAACCCTGCAGGGGTGTTCCAACTTGGCCCATCACAAGCCCACGATCCGCGAAGTCGCAACTCCATAGGTGGGAAGACCCGAGTATTCTCGGAATCCCGTGCTCAAGTTAAACCGAACTAAGGTAAGGCTAATCCAGCAAATCCTCCCGGCGTGTCGACACCCTGATAGTAGCCGCGCGTATCTAAGTCTCAGGACACGACCTGATGGGCGATTCTACGGGTGGATACCAGATACCTCGGGTTGCCCCAAGGCGGCCCCGCAGAACCCCCGTTTGGGACCAACGCCATCAGCACTGGCCCCCCTGCTATGTAGAAAAGAATCTCCAAGGAGCGTCCCCCTTATGCAAATTAATTAATTAATTAAGTTATTATTATGAGGCAAATAGTACCAAATGTTGGGACTTGCTGGAAAAGACTTAGCACTTAGCGGTTTATCAAGGGGGTCCCATACACCCCAACCGTGTTAGGAACGCAAAATCAAGGAACATAACACCGGTTTATACGGTTCCTAACGGCATGAGTGGAACAAAACACCAAGCAAAAGGCTTAGCCTTCCACCCTGCCAGTATATAGATGATTTCATTTTAAGCATTTATATAGTGTGATATAACCCAACCAAACTTCAACATGAAGCAAGCATCTTCGATCTTCACCTGCAACTAACAATGCTATAAGAGGGGCTGAGCGAAGCGTACTTAGCCAAGCAACGGTTTGCATAGGTAGGGTGGTTAAACATGTTCATGGTTACAAGTAGGAGGCTGACAAGAAAGACATGGGCATCGAGGCAAAACTATAGATCGAGACTTCTAGCAATAGGCAAAGATAGTAATGGTATCCGGGTTCGATCATCTTGCCTGGGATTTCACAAGGAAGAAGAACGGATCCACGAAGAAGACGAAGAAGAAGCCTCACAACTCCGGAACGAAACCGAAGCTAACAAGAGAAGCAACCGGAAAGAAGCAAACAGCATGGTAAACACACATATCATAAACATGGCATACGATGCACAAGCAAGCATGATGCATGTCCGGTTTAAATATGCAAGGCATGGCAAGTGCACAAACAAATACTACAAGTTAAGTGGAGCTCAATATGCAACGAGTTGCATATTGACGAAACACCACATATTAATTATTTAGTTGACTCTCATTATTTACAAGACAAGATTAAATGTTTGTTAACATGGCAAGAGGTGAAGCATAAAGAAACTACACTATTTAGGCATTTTAAATGAGGCCGGAAAATAACAACAACATATCCGGAAAATCCCCATGAGCATGTTTAATAATTATTAAAGCAACAACAATTCACACATTTAATGTTGTTAATATGATGCGGATGACATGATCAAGTTTATGCAATTTTATTAAAAGGTTGACATAAAAGAGATAAGAAGTATTGTCACCGTGGTGGAAAGAAAGGGTGCCACGGCAACGATTCCGAAAATGATGCCACGGCAACATATCGGTACCGGTAACTCGTTGAGAGTCCGATGCAAAAGGTAAGATGGCAGAGGTGAGTCAAACGAGATGAAAGGTGGGGCGATCCCGTTACCGGGTTCCCACGAGTCGGCGACGAGGCAACCGAGGAACATGACAAAAGGGACGAAACGGACACGATGCACACAAGGGAGACATTTCATACAACACAAGCAAGCATCACACGGGTCACGTCTCGGGGTTATACCTTCGAAACATGCGTTTCGGGACGGTCCGAGTTCGTAGTGGAAGTAGTCGTTCACGGGGTGTAGTGGAAGTAGTCGTTCCGGCGTCGAGTTCGTAGATGTACTAGCGGTCTTGGCGACGGTAGTGGTACACGGCGACGGTAGTCGTTCACGAGCTCGTAGCCGTAGATGTTCGGGTCGGTGTCGTGGTACTTGGACGTATCGGAGAGGAACTTGATCCGTAGTGGTACATGTCGTCGAGGTACTTGAGGGTTCCGATGGCTCCGGCGTGGGTAGTGGTACTTGTCGTTTCGCCGTGCAGGGGTACTTGACATATCGCCGTGTAGTCGAACTTGACGGACGTCGACGTCGTTGTACATGAGGGTCGTCGAGCGTAGGGGTACTCATTTCCGTAGATGTACACATAACCGTAGATGTCCGTGTCGCGAGGAGAGGTACTTGGCGCACTCGGAGATCGGTTCTTGCCTGCGGTGCACTTGACAAAAAAAACTACAGCAACCAACAACAACAAACACAGGTACGGCAGCAACACGGAGAGGACAAAGTGGCCGACGAGGACGGAGAGGACGCTCGCGCTGGCGAGGAGTAGCACGGGCGCGGCTCCTGGATGTACTGGAGACGGGGCTTGGGCGCCGTTGCGGTGCTGCTGCTGCCCTGGAGACGGGCGCCGGGGGGAGGAGGCCGTGGGCCGGAGGGCGAGGAAGAGGCGCCATGGCGCGGCGGCGGCCAGCAGGGCGCCTTGGCGACGGAGGCTGGAGAAGGGAGGGTCCTGGGGACCGGCGCGGATGGACGGAAGGGGCGCGGAGGAGATCCTCGCGGCGGCCGACTCCCTGGAGAAGAGGCGCGGCTGTCCGGCTGGATCCTGGCCGGGGGCGCTCGGGGCCAGAGGCGAGGGAGCCTGGCCGGCGTCAGGGAGGAGAGGGAGAGCGAGGGGCGAAGGGGCTCGAGGGGAATGAGGGTTCGGGCACGACAGAGGGAGAAGGGGATCGGGGAAAGGTGCGGGCGATGCGGGACTCTGGCTCTGGGTCGAGCGAGCGAGAGGAGCGGGGTGCGGGGTCGAGAGGAGCGATGGGGAGAGGCTGGCTGCGGGAGAGGAGTGCGAGGGGTGGCGGCGCACGAGGGAAGGAGAGGGAAACGGTTGCGGGAAGGTTAGCGCTAGGGTTACGGACGAACTGGGCCGTGGGCCAGAGGAATGGGGATGTGGGCTGCGGGGAAGATGTCCAGGGAGATGGGCCGAAGGAGGGAGGTGCAGCTGGGCTGCAGAGGGAGGATGGGCCTGCTGCGGCTGGGCCCTCTGATTCTTCTGCTATTTTACCAAAATAAAACAGAAACAACAACAAGAAGAAAAGAAGGAAGGTGCTAGGAATGGGCTTAGGACAAGAAGTAAAAAAACCCTGGACTCACAAAAATGTGAGGAAAATAATTAAAAATAGAAGGAGGGTTTTTGAGGATCCTCGAAACAACGGAAAAGAATTATTGGCAAGATTTTGAAGTCAAACTTGATATGGAATAGGCATGGGGAAAAATTGCAAGTGTGTTACGGTGATCCCAACCAACTGGAATATTTTAAATATAGCTCCCTAAATATTGAGAGGCTTTTATATGTTATAAAGAGAAGTCACCTTCCCTCGATTTAAATGGACCGAAGGTCCACACGATTTATTTAGGTTGAGATGCAAAAATAAATATGACATGATGGCATGATGACATGATGCAATGCAAAAATAAATAAAACAAGCACAAAGAACACACGGGAGAACCCGGAACATCTGGAATCTTCGGGAATCTTCTGGAATCTTCTGGGACGCCGGTCTTCGGGCGTCACAGTAGGGTACGCTATCCCACCGTTGAGCAGCGGGGCCCCTCAGATAGTATGCCGCGAAGGTGACATAGTTGGCAGGGGCTACATCAGCAGACTCTAGCTCGAAAGCGATGTCTCGGAGCCAGTCATCAGCATCCAGTGGCTTAGTTGAGCTGCGGTAGACGACAGGGTTGAGTTGCACAAAGTCTTGTAGAGTTACTGGGGCTGGCTACTGATTCATATTTGGGCGATGAAACTGAGCCATCACTCCTTCCATGAACTGGCGATTCAGCTCAAACTATTGCATCATTCCTGCCACGAATTCGGGCGGTGGTGGAGCGTTGCCACCACGGCCACGACCACCTGGTCTAACCATCCTGCTAACATGTAACAGGGGTAGTTCAGCATTGAGCATTTGCCAAGACAAAGAATTATTCACTATCTAACATGTAGAATGAACGAGGTTCAACGGGTACCACATAGTAGTCAGCATGACAGAGTGGGTACTTATTCAAAATACTATAAGGAATAACTATGGCTTATCCAACTTTGGGGTGAATGTGGTCACAGGATCCTAATGTTAGAGTTAGTAAATTCTTTTAACCCAAATATAAGAGAGTTCAGAGTCCCAGAGTATAGGCGAGGAGTAAAAGATTCGAATACCACCTAATGGCGACGTGGGCCCGTAAGCCACACATCCATGTTAGTAAAATAGTTTTTCAAAGACTAGACTCAACTTCGGCCAAGGAGTTGGAAAGGGGGTTCCTACAGGTAGTCGGCTCTGATACCAACTTGTGACGCCCCCGATTTGACCGTACACTAATCATGCACGCAAATGTGTACAACCAAGATCAGGGACCCACTGGAAGATATCACAACACAACTCTAGGCACAAATTAAAATAATACAAGCTTTATATTACAAGCCAGGGGCCTCGAGGGCTTGAATACATAAGCTCAAATACACAACAGTCAGCGAAAGCAATAATATCTGAGTACACACATAAGTTAAACAAATTTGCCCTAAGAAGGCTAGCACAAAAGTAACAACGATCGAAAAGGCAAGGCCTCCTGCCTGGGATCCTCCTAACTACTCCTAGTCGTCGTCGGCCGTCACGTAGTAGTAGGCACCCTCGGGGTAGTAGTAGTCATCAAAGGTGGCGTCTGGCTCCTGGACTCCACCATCTGGTTGCATCAACCAGAAAGAAGAAAGAAGGGGGAAAAGGGGGAGCAAAGCAACCGTCAGTACTCATCCAAAGTACTAGCAAACAAGGATCTACACTACATATGCATGGGTATCAATAAAAGGAGGGTAATATCTGTGGACTAAGCTGCAGAATGCTAGAATAAGAGGGGGAGAAGCTAGTCCTATCAAAGACTAGAATCTTCTGGAAACCACCGTCTTGCAGCAAGAGGGGGAAGTAGAGTAGTGTAACATAAGTCATATTTATGTTGTTGTTTCAACGCTCCGGAATCCTTTCTCGACTCCCGAAGCAACATATCCAAATCATGCCTCAGCATCCAGTTCTAGTTGTAGCGATCGGGATACAACTCCAAGTGTCCGTTATCGTAGGACAGGCTATCGATAGATGTTTTCTTCCCTGCAGGGGTGCACCGACTTACCCACCACGCTCGCTTAACTCCGGCCGGACACACCATCAGGTCATGCCCAGCCTCAGCCAAACAATACGCTGCAACCCGACCTAGGCTTAATAGAGAGTTCATGCACGCCGGACTAAACCCTATGCCCCCAGGGGTCATGGGCCAATCGCCCCAGGAACTCCTGCACATTGCGTACGCGACCGGTGAGCAGACCTAGCTACCTCCTTAAAAAGGTAGGTACATAACCAGTCCAACCCGGTGCGCGTCGCTCAGTAGCAATGACGTCAGTTAAGCTTCAACTAATGCATACGACGCAGAACGCCCACATGATGGTTAGCGCTATCAGGCCAGAGGCCCCTTGGATCAAATACCCAAACCGTTTAGTGTCTTGGGAACACGCGGTAACGAGCAGAGACTCATGAACATGTGACCCCATCGCCCCGTCTCAAGGACTTGCGGCAAGGGCGAGTGCCCGGCCACGCCTCGTATTTATCTCGCGCGCACCTTCCAGGTCAACCCGACTACACATCACTCGCAATTAAGCTCACGCGGGTACCCCTCAGGGCCGACCCGTCTTTAGTAGCATGGTTCAGTGTAAAGTCATAGTAACCATAGTAACTGTGTGTCTAACACCAAAGATAAAACCTAAGGAAATCACCCTCGATGGAATTCCACCTGATGTTTATCGTCAAGGTGAACGAAAGAGGAGTCACCCTCGAGGTCCACTCTTGAGGAGTTGCACGACAGTGTCGTTATCGGGAGTGGAGAAGGAGGAAATCACCCTCGATGACCATAACCGATGAACTAACCTACAAGGTTAACATCATAAGTGCTGATGAGGTCTCACCCTCGGCACTCGATAGTAACCCAGTAGTGTCGAGCAACTAAGGGGAAGTGATGTGCGGTGCCAGGGCCTGGTCTTCGATCCCATTGATCGGGTCTTCTGATAATCCAGCGGGGCAGTCGGGACAATGTGGGGGGGGGCTCTGATGGATCTCTAACCAACCTATACTAAGCAGTTTAGTATAAACATGTAAGGTATGAAAGCAAGTATCAACAACAGGCTATGCATCAGAATATGATCATACAAAAAGCAGTGGCAGTTCTAATGCAATCATAAGAGAGAAGAGAGTGGGCGATATCGAAATGATCAAGGGGGGTTGGCTTGCCTGGTTGCTCTGGCAAGGAGGGGTCGTCAACACAGTAATCGATCACCGGGGCATCATCGGTCTCGGGGTCTACCGGAGAGAAGAGGGGGGAAGAAACAGTAAATCTAAAGCACACAGGTGCAACAAGGAAGCACAACATGTCAACACACAGTGCTAGGGTGCTCTAACACGGTTCTATACGATATTGGAGAAGAGGGATAACATCCGGGAAAGCATTCCCGGTGTTAGGCATTTTCGGACAGGCAAACCGGAGGGGGGTTATTCCATGATCGGTATGATATAGACGTGTGGCGGACAAACGGATCGTGTATTCGAATTCGTCTCGTCGTTCAGAGCAATTTTCATATATAAAACTTTTCTATCCGAGTTACGGATTATTTTATATAATTTTCCAAAGTTTAAAACATATTCTGGAATTTATTTAATTAATTTAAATCAACATTATCCAGAATCGTATGTGATGACGTCAGCATGATGTCAGGGTGATGTCAGCGGTCAGTTGACTTAGTCAAACTAACGTGTGGGTCCTACCATCATTGTCTGTTTATCTAAACAGATAACTAAGGTCAATTAACATGATTAATTAATTTAATTATCAGGATTAATTAATTAATTTTATTAATTTAATAATATATTTTTTATTAACTTTTCATTCATTTTTTTAAAAGGGGGCTTGGCCCCGCCTAACAGTGGGCCAGGGGGTTAGCAGGGCGGGTTGGCTAATGGGCGGGTGTGGGCACAGGCGCCCGCACCCGAGGCCATGGCGGGGCGCCAGTGGGCACGGCCAGGGGCGCGGTCGGCGGCCAGGGGCGTGGCCGGCGGGCGTGGCCGGCGGCCAGGGGCGCGGCCCAGGCGCAGTCGGGCATGGCCCCAGCGTGGGACAGCGGGGCAAGGCGCGTCCCTGGCGGCGCGGCGGGGAGTAGGGCGCGGCCCTGGCGGGGGCGAGGGCAAGCGACGCCGGGGGCAGCAGTCGCGAGAGCGGGAGCATGCGCCGGCGGGGGAGGCGCGATGCCTGCGGTGCGCGTGGCCAGAGCGCGGGGGAGGCGCGATGCCTGCGGTGCGCGTGGCTAGAGCGCGGCGAGGCACGGGACGGCGCAGGAGCGCGCAGCGCTGCGGTGCTCGAAGGGGCGGGGGGTACGAGGAGAGGGGCGGCCAGGGTCAGACGCGGGTACGACCTGGCCGGACGCAGCGCATGCGAGGCGACGCGTACGAGCCCATGGCGCGGCGCGCGGGGAGCAGAGCGAGGGAAACTCCAGCGAGAGGGGACGGGAAGGAGGAGGACCGGGGTCTTCACTCGTGTTCGTGGGAAGAGGCGCAGCGTGGCTCGGGGACGACCCGTGGGGAGGAGATGTGGAGGCATCGGTGGTCCGGCGGGGGAGAACTTCGAGCGGCAGCGATTGGCAGCGACCGCCGGTTGCGAGGGCGACGTGGTGGGGGCGCCGAGGTGCGGTGTTCGGCGACAAGGAGTTGACGAGGTGGCAGCTCCGACAAGGTGGGAGGGGTCCTCCGAGCTGCAGCGGTCGGCGTCAACGCCGATCGTGGGGGGGAGTGGTGGATTGGGTACCTAGGGTTTCAGCCCAGGGGGAATAAGGAGGGGGGTTGGGCCGGTTGGGCCCGGTTGGCCAACTGGGCCACGTTTGGCCCAGTGGGGGGTTGTTTCTCCTTTACTGTTTGCTTTTTTTTACTTTTTCTTATTTTCTTTTATGTTTCAATTAGTTTAGGACACTTTAAACATTTTGCAAAAATGTTGGCCCTCCACCAATATTAACAAAAGAATATTTGCCACATGATGAACATTTTAGTTTTCATGTTTGAGGAATTTTGAATTTCACTCTTATTTTGAAATTTATATTCAACTGGAATTGGCAAGAGATATTAGACAATGATGATCAAACATTAGTTTAGCAAAAAGATTAACTTAACCACAAGGGTGAAGGAAATATGCCCTAGAGGCAATAATAAAGTTGTTATTTATATTTCCTTATATCATGATAAATGTTTATTATTCATGCTACAATTGTATTAACCGGAAACTTAGTACATGTGTGAATACATAGGCAAAACAAAGTGTCCCTAGTATGCCTCTACTAGACTAGCTCATTGATCAAAGATGGTTATGTTTCCTAGCCATAGACATGAGTTGTCATTTGATCAACGGGATCACATCATTAGGAGAATGATGTGATAGACAAGACCCATCCGTTAGCATAGCACTATGATCGTTTAGTTTTACTGCTATTGCTTTCTTCATGACTTATACATGTTCCTATGACTATGAGATTATGCAACTCCCGAATACCGTAGGAACACCTTGTGTGCTATCAAACGTCACAACGTAACTGGGTGATCATAAAGATGCTCTACAGGTGTCTCCGAAAGTATTTGTGGTGTTGGCATAGATCAAGATTAGGATTTGTCACTCACTCCGAGTATCGGAGAGGTATCTCTGGGCCCTCTCGGTAACACACATCACAATAAGCCTTGCAAGCAAAAAGACTAATGAGTTAGTCACGAGATGATGTGTTACGGAACGAGTAAAGAGACTTGCCGGTAACGAGATTGAACTAGGTATAGAGATACCGACGATCAAATCTCGGGCAAGTAACATACCGTTTGACAAAAGGAACAACGTATGTTGTTATGCGGTTCTGACCGATAAAAGATCTTCGTAGAATATGTAGGAGCCAATATGAACATCCAGGTTCCGCTATTGGTTATTGACCAGAGATGAGTCTCGGTCATGTCTACATAGTTCTCGAACCCGTAGGGTCCGCACGCTTAACGTTTGATGACGATCGGTATTATGAGTTTATGAGTATTGATGTACCGAAGGTAGTTCAGAGTCCCGGATGAGATCACGGATATGACGAGGAGTCTCGAAATGTCCGAGACATAAAGATTGATATATTGGACGACTATATTCGGACACCGGAAGTGTTCCGGAAAAGTTTCGGATTTATCGGGAATGCCGGAGGGGGCTACTGGAACCCCCTACGAGAGGGGATGGTCCATAGTGGGCCTAAGGGGAAAGAGAGAGGCAGCCCATAGGGCTGGCCGGCGCCCTCACCTAGGGTTCCTAGTTGGACTAGGATTGGGGGGGCGCCACCTCTCCTATTCCATTCCCTCTTCCTTCTTTTGGTGAATCCTACTAGGAATAGGATTGCAATCCTATTCCTAGTAGGAGTCCACTCCTAGCCGCACCAGGAAGAGTTGGCCGGCCTCCCTCCCTTGCTCCTTTATATACGGGGGCAGGGGGGCACCCAAAGACACACAAGTTGAATTGTTTTAGCCGTGTGCGGTGCCCCCCTCCACAGAATCACACCTCGGTCATACCATCGCGGAGCTTAGGCGAAGCCCTGCGCCGGTGAACACATCATATCCGTCACCACGCCGTCGTGCTGACGAAACTCTCCCGTGAAGCTCAACTGGATCAAGAGCTCGTGGGATGTCATCAAGCTGAACGTGTGCTGAACGCGGAGGTGACGTACGTTCGGTGCTTGATCGGTTGGATCGCGAAGAAGTTCGACAACATCAACCGCGTCACTTGACGCTTCCGCTCCTGGTCTACGAGGGTACGTAGACACACTCTTCCCTCTCGTTGCTATGCATCTGGTAGATAGATCTTGCGTGATCGTAGGAAAATTTTAAAATACTACGTTCCCCAACAGTGGCATCTGAGCCAGGTCTATGCGTAGATGATATGCACGAGTAGAACACAATGAGATTGTGGACGATACTAGTCATACTGCTTACCAGCATGTCATACTTTGCTTCGGCGGTATTGTGAGATGAAGCGGCCCGGACCGACATTACGCGTACGCTTACGCGAGACTGGTTTCACCGTTACGAGCACTCATTGCTTAAAGGTGACTGGCGGGTGTCTGTCTCCCTCACTTTAGCTGAATCAAGTGTGGCTACGCCCGGTCCTTGTGAAGGTTAAAACAGCACATACTTGATGAAACATCGTTGTGGTTTTGTATGCGTAGGTAAGAACGGTTCTTGCTAAAGCCCGTAGCAGCCACGTAAAACTTGCAACAAACAAAGTAGAGGACGTCTAACTTGTTTTTGCAGGGCATGTTGTGATGTGATATGGTCAAGACATGATGAGTTATACGGTTTTGTATGAAATGATCATGTTTTGTAAAGTTATCGGCAACTGGCAGGAGCCATATGGTTGTCGCTTTATTGTATGAAATGCAATCGCCATGTAATTGCTTTACTTTATCACTAAGCGGTGGCGATAGTCGTAGAAGCAATAGTTGGCGAGACGACAACGATGCTACGATGGAGATCAAGGTGTCGCGCCGGTGACGAAGGTGATCATGACGGTGCTTTGGAGATGGAGATCAAAAGCACAAGATGATGATGGCCATATCATGTCACATATTTTGATTGCATGTGATGTTTATCTTATTATGCTTCTTATTTTGCTTAGTTCGACGGTAGCATTATAAGATGATCCCTTACTAAATTTCAAGGTATAAGTGTTCTCCCCGAGTATGCACCGTTGCGAAAGTTCGTCGTGCCGAGACACCACGTGATGATCGGGTGTGATAAGCTCTACGTTCAAATACAACTGTTGTAAGCCAGTTTTTGCACACGCAGAATACTCGGGTTAAACTTGACGAGCCTAGCATATGCAGATATGGCCTCGGAACACTGGAGACCGAAAGGTCGAGCGTGAACCATATAGTAGATATGATCAACATAAGATGTTCACCATTGAAACTACTCCATCTCACGTGATAATCGGACATGGTTTAGTTGATTTGGATCACGTGATCATTTAGATAACCGGAGGGATGTCTATCTAAGTGGGAGTTCTTAAGTAATATGATTAATTGAACTTTAATTTATCATGAACTTAGTCCTGGTAGTATTAGCATATCTATGTTGTAGATCAATAGCTCGCGATGTTGCTCCACGTTTATTTTTTATATGTTCCTAGAGAAAACCAAGTTGAAAGATGTTAGTAGCAATGATGCGGAATTGCTCCGTGATCTGAGGATTATCCTCATTGCTGCACAGAAGAATTATGTCCTTGATGCACCACTAGGTGACAGACCTATTGCAGGAGCAGATGTAGACGTTATGAACGTTTTGACAAAAGCTCGTTATGATGACTACTTGATAGTTTAGTGCACCATGCTTTACGGCTTATAACCGGGACTTCAAAAACATTTTGAACGCCACGGAGCATATGAGATGTTCCAAGAGTTGAAATTTGTATTTCATACTCATGCCCGTGTCTAGAGGTATAAGACTTCTGACAGTACTTTGCCTACAAGATGGAGGAGAATAGCTCAACCAGTGAGCATGTGCTCAGATTGTCTGAGTACTACAATTACTTTAATCAAGTGGGAGTTAATCTTCCAGATAAGATAGTAATTGACAAAATTCTCTAGTCACTATCACCAAGTTAGTAGAACTTCGTGATGAACTATAATATGCAAGGGATGACGAAAGGAATTCCCAACTCTTCGCGATACTGAAGTCGGCGAAGGTAGAAATCATGAAAAAGCATCAAGTGTTGATGGTTAACAAGACCACTTGTTTCAAGTAAAGGGCAAAGGGATAGAAGGGGAACTTCAAGAAGAATGAAAAGCAAGTTGTCACTCCCGTGAAGAAACCCAAAGCTAAACTCAAGCCTGAAACAAGTGCTTCTACTGCAAAGGAAATGGTCACTAGAAGTGGAACTGCCCTAGATATTTGGCGGATAAGAAGGATGGCAAAGTGAACAAAGGTATATTTGATATACAGATTATTAATGTGTATTTTACTAGTATTCATAGCAACCCCTCGGTATTTGATACTGGTTCAGTTGCTAAAGAGTAGTAACTCGAAGTGGGAGTTGCATAATGAACATAAACTAGTTAAAGGATGAAGTGACGATGTGTATTGGAAGCAGTTCCAAGATTGATATGATCATCATCGCACACTCCCTATACTTTCGGGATTAGTGTTGAAACTAAATAAGTGTTATTTGGTGTTTATGTTGAGCATGAATATGATTTGATCATGTTTATTGCAATACGGTTATTCATGTAAGTTAGAGAATAATTGTTGTTCTGTTTACATGAATAAAACCTTCTATGGTCATACACCCAATGAAAATAGTTTGTTGGATCTCGATCGTGTAATACACATATTCATAATATTGAAGCCAAAAGATGCAAAGTTAATAATGATAGTGCAACTTATTTGTGGCACTGCCGTTTAGGTCATATTGGTGTAAAACGCATGAAGAAACTCCATAATGATGGACTTTTGGAATCACTTGATTATGAATCACTTGGTGCTTGCGAACCATGCCTCATGGGCAAGATGACAAAAACTCCGTTCTACGGAACTGTGGAGCGAGCAACAGATTTGTTGGAGATCATACATACAAATGTATGTGGACCAATAAGTGTTGAAGCTCGCGGCAGGTATCGTTATTTTCTGACCTTCACTGATGATTTGAGCAGATATGGGTATATCTACTTAATGAAGCACAAGTCTGAAACATTTGAAAAGTTCAAAGAATTTCAGAGTGAAGTAGAGAATCATCGTAACAAGAAAATAAAGTTTCTACGATCTGATCGTGGAGGAGAATATTTGAGTTACGAGTTTGGTCTTCATTTGAAACAATGTGGAATAGTTTCACAGCTCACGCCACCCGGAACACCACAGCATAATGGTGTATCCGAACGTCGTAACCGTACTTTATTGGATATGGTGCGATCTATGATGTCTCTTACCGATTTACCACTATCGCTTTTGGGGTTATGCATTAGAGACAGCTACACTCACGTTAAATAGGGCACCATCTAAATCCGTGGAGATGACACCGTATGAACTGTGGTTTGACAAGAAACCTAAGCTGTCATTTCTTTAAGTTTGGGACTGCGATGCTTATGTGAAAAAGTTTCAACATGATAAGCTCGAACCCAAATCGGAGAAGTAAAGCTTCATAGGATACCCAAAAGAGACTGTTGGGTACACCTTCTATCACAGATCCGAAGGCAAAATATTCGTTGCTAAGAACGGATCCTTTCTAGAAAAAGAGTTTCTCTCGAAAGAAGTGAGTGGGAGGAAAGTAGAACTTGATAAGGTAATAGTACCTTCTCCCAGATTGAAAAGTAGTACATCACAGGAAATTGTTCCAGTGATTCCTACACCAATTAGTGAGGAAGTTAATGATAATGATCATGAATCTTCGGATCAAGTTTCTGCTGAACGTCGTAGATCAACCAGAGTACGTTCCGCACCAGAGTGGTACGGCAACCCAGTTCTGGAAATCATGTTACTAGACCGTGATGAACCTACAAACTATGAGGAAGCGACGATGAGCCCAGATTCCGCAAAATGGCTTGAAGCCATGAAATCTGAGATGGGATCCATGTATGAGAACAAAGTATGGACTTTGGTTGACTTGCCCGATGATCGGCAAGCCATCGAAAATAAGTGTATCTTCAAGAGGAAGACCGACGCAGACGGTAATATTACTGTTTACAAAGCTCGACTTGTTGCAAAAGGTTTTCGACAAGTTCAAGGAGTTGACTACGATGAGACTTTCTCACCTGTAGCGATGCTTAAGTCTGTCCGAATCATGTTAGCAATTGCCGCATTTTATGATTATGAAATCTGGCAAATGGATGTCAAAATTGCATTCCTAAATGGATATCTCAAAGAAGAGTTGTATATGATGCAACCAGAAGGATTTGTCGATCCAAAAGGTGCTAACAAAGTATGCAAGCTCCAGCGATCCATCTATGGACTGGTGCAAGCATCTCGGAGTTGGAATATACGCTTTGATGAGGTGATCAAAGCATATGGTTTTATACAGACTTTTGGAGAAGCCTGTATTTACAAGAAAGTGAGTGGGAGCTCTGTAGCATTTCTAATATTATATGTAGATGACATATTGTTGATTGGAAATGATATAGAATTTCTGGATAGCATAAAAGGATACTTGAATAAAAGTTTTTCGATGAAAGACCTCGGAGAAGCTGCTTACATATTAGGCATCAAAATCTAGAGATAGATCAAGACGCTTAATTGGACTTTCACAAAACACATACCTTGATAAGATTTTGAAGAAGTTCAAAATGGATCAGTCAAAGAAAGGGTTCTTGCCTGTTTTACAAGGTATGAAGTTGAGTAAGACTCAAAGCCAGACCACGGCAGAAAAATATAGAGAGAATGAAAGTCATTCCCTATGCCTCAGCCATAGGTTCTATAAAGTATGCCATGTTGTGTACCAAACATGTGGTGTACCTTGCCATGAATTTGTCAAAGGGGTACAATAGTGATCCAGGAGTAGATCACTGTACAGCGGTCAAAATTATCCTTAGTAACTGGATGACTAAGGAAATGTTTCTCAATTATGGAGGTGATAAAGAGTTCGTCGTAAAGGGTTACGCCGATGCAAGCTTTGACACTAAATCCAGATGACTCTAAGTATCAATCTGGATGCATATTGAAAGTGGGAGCAATTATCTAGAGTAACTCTATGCAGAGCATTGTAGACATAGAAATTTGCAAAATACATACGGATCTGAATGTGACGGACCCGTGGACTAAACTTCTCTCACAAGCAAAACATGATCACACCTTATTACTCTTGGGTATTAATCACATAGCAATGTGAACTAGATTATTGACTCTAGTAAACCCTTTGGGTGGTGGTCACATGGCGATGTGAACTATGGGTGTTATTCACATAACGATGTGAACTATCGGTATTAAATCACATGGCGATGTGAGCTAGATTATTGACTCTAGTGCAAGTGGGAGACTGAAGGAAATATGCCCTAGAGGCAATAATAAAGTTGTTATTTATATTTCCTTATATCATGATAAATGTTTATTATTCATGCTAGAATTGTATTAACCGGAAACTTAGTACATGTGTGAATACATAGACAAAACAAAGTGTCCCTAGTATGCCTCTACTAGACTAGCTCATTGATCAAAGATGGTTATGTTTCCTAGCCATAGACATGAGTTGTCATTTGATCAACGGGATCACATCATTAGGAGAATGATGTGATGGACAAGACCCATCCGTTAGCATAGCACTATGATCGTTTAGTTTTACTGCTATTGCTTTCTTCATGACTTATACATGTTCCTATGACTATGAGATTATGCAACTCCCGAATACCGTAGGAACACCTTGTGTGCTATCAAACATCACAACGTAACTGGGTGATCATAAAGATGCTCTACAGGTGTCTTCGAAAGTATTTGTGGTGTTGGCATAGATCAAGATTAGGATTTGTCACTCCGAGTGTCGGAGAGGTATCTCTGGGCCCTCTCGGTAACACACATCACAATAAGCCTTGCAAGCAAAAAGACTAATGAGTTAGTCACGAGATGATGTGTTACGGAATGAGTAAAGAGACTTGCCGGTAACGAGATTGAACTAGGTATAGAGATACCGACGATCGAATCTCGGGCAAGTAACATACCGTTTGACAAAAGGAACAACGTATGTTGTTATGCGGTTCTGACCGATAAAAGATCTTCGTAGAATATGTAGGAGCCAATATGAACATCCAGGTTCCGCTATTGGTTATTGACCAGAGATGAGTCTCGGTCATGTCTACATAGTTCTCGAACCCGTAGGGTCCGCACGCTTAACGTTTGATGACGATCGGTATTATGAGTTTATGAGTATTGATGTACCAAAGGTAGTTCGGAGTCCCGGATGAGATCAAGGACATGACGAGGAGTCTCGGAATGTCCGAGACATAAATATTGATATATTGGACGACTATATTCGGACACTGGAAGTGTTCCGGAAAAGTTTCGGATTTATCGGGAATGCCGGAGGGGGTTACCGGAACCCCCTACGAGAGGGGATGGTCCATAGTGGGCCTAAAGGGAAAGAGAGAGGCAGCCCATAGGGCTGGCCGGCGCCCTCACCTAGGGTTCCTAGTTGGACTAGGATTGGGGGGGGCGCCACCTCTCCTATTCCTTTCCCTCTTTCTTCTTTTGGTGAATCCTACTAGGAATAGGATTGCAATCCTATTCCTAGTAGGAGTCCACTCCTAGCCGCACCAGGAAGAGTTGGTCGGCCTCCCTCCCTTGCTCCTTTATATACGGGGGCAGGGGGGCACCCAAAGACACACAAGTTGAATTGTTTTAGCCGTGTGCGGTGCCCCCTCCACAGAATCACACCTCGGTCATACCATCGCGGAGCTTAGGCGAAGCCCTGCGCCGGTGAACACATCATATCCGTCACCACGCCGTCGTGCTGACGAAACTCTCCCGTGAAGCTCAACTGGATCAAGAGCTCGTGGGACGTCATCAAGCTGAACGTGTGCTGAACGCGGAGGTGCCGTACGTTCGGTGCTTGATCGGTTGGATCGCGAAGAAGTTCGACAACATCAACCGCGTCACTTGACGCTTCCGCTCCCGGTCTACGAGGGTACGTAGACACACTCTTCCCTCTCGTTGCTATGCATCTGGTAGATAGATCTTGCGTGATCGTAGGAAAATTTTAAAATACTACGTTCCCCAACAAAGGGTTACTGTAGCATCATTACACCGGGGTGTTACGATAGCCATCTAATATGGCGGTAACGCGGGGAGGAGGCATGGATCTCCGCGAGTAAGTCGGGGAAGTTGGTATTGCACCATTGGCCGCCGACCGTTTCACGGAAGCACGACCACAGGAACTAGGCCGTGGAGCAGTTGAAGAGAATGTGGTTCGAATCCTCAACCGTGGCGCACAGGGGACACATCCCGTCCCCAGGGCAATTGCGCTTGCGGACTTCAACCCCAGAGGGGAGACGTCCCCGGATCCACTGCCAGAGGAATATCCGGATCTTGAGGGGGAGGCGAATGTCCCATATTAGGCTAAAGGGCTCAGGGGCCAGCGAGTGGGCGATGGCAGCGTACAGAGACTTCATGGAGAAGCATCCTGAGGGCTCCAGGCACCACGTCATGGAGTCAGCGGCGCCCTCTACATCCATCGGCAAGAGAGCGATGTCCTATAGAAGGGCATCCCACGCGTCAACCTCCTGGGGGCCAAAGGGGCGCCGAAAGGCGAGACGCCCTAAGTCAATAAGGGCCCTCTCGACGGAAATCCAGGGGTCAGCCGCAATGGAAAATAAGCCCAAAAAGCGGGCGGCCAGAGGGGAATCCCCAAGCCAGCGGGCTTACTTTATCAATCAAATACCCCCTATGTTTCTATTTACTTCGCATATTAGAGTTGACTGAAGTCAAACTTTGTAAAGTTTGACCAAATTTATAGAGATGAATATAAATATTTAGCATAACAAATCTATATGATGTGGAAGTACATTCAATAACGAATCTAATGGTATTGATTTGTTATTGTATATGTTAATATTTTTGTCCATAAACTTTGTCAAAGTTTGTAAAGCTTGACTTTGACCAAACTAATATGCGGAGTAAATAAAAACGGAGGGAGTAATAGTTACATCGTCCGCTAACAGTTTTATGATGAACTCAGGCCGGACATCAACCCAAAGAGAAGGGTTATTTGCATGTCCCCATCTGAAAGATCGTGGATGTCGCCTAGAGGGGGGGTGAATAGGCGCTTCAAAATAATTACGGTTTAGGCTCGAACAAATGCGGAATAAACCTAGCGTTAATTTGTCAAGCACAAAACCTACAACAACTAGGCTCACCTATGTGCACCAACAACTTATGCTAAGCAAGATAAACAACTAGGTGATAGCAAGATATATGACAAGAAACAATATGGCTATCACAAAGTATAGTGCATAAGTAAAGGGCTCGGTTAAGAGATAACCGAGGCACGCAGAGACGACGATGTATCCCGAAGTTCACACCCTTGCGGATGCTAATCTCCATTTGGAGCGGTGTGGAGGCACAATGCTCCCCAAGAAGCCACTGATACGTCCAAAATGTATCTATAATTTCTGCTTGCTCCATGCCTCTTTTGTGTGATATTGCTATGATATTTATGCACTTCCATACACTTTTGATCATATTTGGACTAACCTATTAACTCAGTGCACCCCAGTGCCAGTTTCTGTTTTCTGCTGTTTTTGTATTTCAGGTTTTCCCATTACGAAAATTGCCAGAAAAATTCCGGGAAAAATATATAAAAAATCAGCGTTCCAGAAGCTTCCATGCGGCCAAAGTAGGGCCAGAGGGGACCCACAAGGGCTCCAGGCGGCCTGCCCAGGCGGCCCACCCCTAGGCCGCGCCGGGGGGCGCCTGGGCCCCCCTGACCTCTTCTGGCGACCCCCTTTGGCATACATTTACATCGCGTCGCAGAAACCCTGATTCCGGACCCCTTTTCTCCAGACACAATTCCGATCTCCGCCGCCATCGCCATCAAGCTTCGGGGGACCAGAATTCCTGTGCCGGCACCCTGCCGGGACGGGGGAAGTGCCCCCGGATTCATCTCCATCGACGTTGCTTCCTTCCTCCATGAGGCGGGAGTAGTTCCTCCTCGGGGCTGAGGTTTCTACCAGTAGCTATGTGGTTATCTCTCTCCCATGATGTGATCTTCGTTGTGATCATAGGCTATGTTAATCTAGAGTGATCCCATGATATTTCCCCTTCCTCTATGTATTGGATTGATGTACTCACTTGTCTTTATCTAGTATAATCCCCGAGACCAAGGTGACAGCGGTCTATTGGACATGGATTAGAAAAGTATTTTCATGAGTGATTTCCTCTCTTGTGTGTTGACTGAAGATTGAGAGTCTCTTGGTGCTTGTCTTTGACTATCCTTTAGATATGTTGTGGTGATTGTGGGACTCTCTTTGGATGGCCGCGGTGACATTGGGAAATCCTTAGATTGAGAACTACGAACTTTGAGGTGTGCTTTTGTAGCCCTACATAATTCTCATCCTCTCTTGACCACGAAGGAATGACATCCGAGTGTGTCCCCTTTGCATGTTTTATGGGAAATATCATGTGATTCGATTATGTTAATGTTGTTGGGAGTTGCCACTAGTGAAAGTATGAAGCCTAGGCCTTGTTTCCACCATTGCAATACCATTTGTGCTCATGTTTACCACTTGTTTTCTTGTTGCACTTTTTATTGCAGATTTATATTACTTTGTTTTGCCATCCATATCACTTGCCATTTAACATCTCTTCGCCGAACTAGTGCACCTATACATCTAACAAGTGTATTAGGTGTGTTGGGGACACAAGAGACTTCTTGTATCTTAGTTGCAGGGTTGCTTGAGAGAGACCATCTTCAACCTCTACTTCCCTGAGTTCGATAAACCTTAGGTCATCCACTTGAGGGAAATTGCTGCTGTCCTACAAACCTCTGCGCTTGGAGGCCCAACATAGTCTACAAGAGTAGAAGAGTGTGTAGACATCAAGCTATTTCTGGCGCCGTTGCCGGGGAGGTGAGTGCTTGAAGGTATATCTTTAGATCTTGCAATTAAATCTTTTTGTTTCTTTTTTTTATTTCACTAGTTATGTTTATGGAAAACCTTGCTATTGGATCGTTGCTTGCGGGAAGACGCCCCACACCTGTGGTGGTTGCTCCTCCCCCTACTGAAATTGTGCCCTATAAAATACCAGCTGGTATTATCAATTATGTTTTGGCTAATCGTTATGCAGGAGACAGACATCCCGGTGAACACTTGCTATATCAGTCACAATTATGTTCATTATTTAAGCTTGCAGGTGTATCAAGGGAGTTTGTCATGAGGAAATTGTTCGCCGTATCACTTATAGATAAAGCTTCAGATTGGTATAAGCTTCTCGATAACTCACACTTGCTTGATTGGCAAGAGCTTATGTCTCTCTTTTACTCTAAGTTTTATCCTCTTCATGAAGTCCATAAGAATAGGAATTATGTTTATAATTTCTATCCTCATGATGGAGAGAGCATAGCTCAAGCTTGGGGGAGACTGAAAACGTTAATGCTAAAATGTCCTAACCATGGGCTCCCCAAAGATATGATTATTACTAATTTCTATGCGAGGCTCTCTCGACAGGATAAAGATTTGCTCGATGCTTCCTCTATGGGTTCTTTCACAAACGAAAAGATTGATGCTAAATGGGAACTCCTTGAAAGAATTCAACGCAACACTGAAGATTGGGAGATCGACAAAGGTAAAGAGTCAGGTATAATTTATGAGTATGATTGCATTAAGTCCTTTGTTGAAACTACAAGTTTTAATAAGTTTAGTGCTAAGTTTGGGCTTGATTCTCAACTCCTTGTTGATTTCCTCAAATCTTTTGCTTCACATCTTAATATGCCTAAGGAGGATTGGATCAAGTATCATAAACCTTTTAAAGAGACTTGCAAAGAAAATGAAATTGTTCATGATGATTGCAACATGCATGATCCAATTCCTAAAAATGAAGTTTTATATAAATATGTTAATTTTTGTGGAGTGGATAGACCTTGTGAAAGGCCTATGATTGAAGAAGAGAAGTATTATAAGCAACATAAGCATGAAAGAAGAATCACTTGGGTCAGAGATTTAAATGAAATTGCTAGAGAATTGTGCGACCTTTATCCTTTTACTTGTGAACTTTGCCGTATAGAGGGTCACTTTAATTTTCAATGCATGAACTTTCAAAACATAACTGTTAACCAGTTGTGTGATAACATGATCACCTCTGATCTTTATGATGAGCTTATGTTATTTTTGATGTGTGAAGAGTTATCAGAAAAGACTTCTTGGCTAGATGATAATGCCATAGGAATAAAAAACACTTTGCAAAATTGCCATCTCTATTGTGTTGTTAATTGCCATGAAAATGATTACATAAGTAAGATTAGAAAGGAGGGAACTTTACCAAAGTATAAAAATGTCTCTTATAGTTCTGCTAATAAAAAGGAGAGTTTCTCCCAAGTTTCCCCTATTGTTTCTAATGATAAACCTGGATATGTGGAGAAGCTTCATCTCCAACCACCCCCTCCTAAGGTGAAGAAGAAGAAAAAGAAGAGGAGGAGGGAGAGGAGCAAGAAGGAAGAAGAATGGGTATCAACCTGGCCTGAGCATATTCCTCCCATCAACTTTTATCCTAACGGTTGTAAGTTTAAAGAAGAAGGTGAAGTTTATTGCCTTAATTATCATCTTGATGATACGTCCGTAGGTACTATTGAAGATGATTTTGATTATGATATGCATGTTACTTATTGTGATTGGGAAAATGATGATAATGCTACTTATGATCTTGAAAATCTTTTTGGTGCCAACTCTGAAAGTGATGATATGGAAAGCTCTAAGCTTGGGGATGATAGGATTGCAAATCCTTTACCCACTAGTGATGTGATAATTGATAATTCTTTTGCTAGTAAGAATAAAGACAACATGTTTACAAATATAGTTGCTAGCAATGATAATGCTCTTCTCTACTATGATGATGTTATAACTCCAATCTATAGTGATTATAAAGGTACCTATGACATAAGGAGAAATTATCCTTATGAAATTTGTCATAATCATGGAGGGAATTACTCCCTTGTTGAACACCACCCTCCTAATACACAATTAATCTATAGTGTTCAAGTTGTTTATGATAGTCCTACTCCCACTATTACCAATGAGAAAGATTATGCTTATGTGGAGAGTAAGAGTACCTTTTTGCATGTGGATCATGGTAACAATGCTTTATGTGATGCTTATATTGTTGAGTTCATCCATGATGCCACTGAAATTTATAATGAGAGAGGGAGACTTGGTTCTAAATATCTTAATAATAAGAAGTTTCCTCTCTTTATGGTGAATATTTTGAAGTTATGCTTGTTTTGCCTTCCTATGCTAGTTGCTTTGTGCTTCAATAAACTATTCTATTGCAATATTCCTATGCATAGGAAGCATGTTAGGCTTAAATGTGTTTGGTATTTGCTTCTTGATGCTCTCTTTTGTTCTTCAGCTCTTATTCCTACGAGAGCATCATTAAAGTCTTAAGCCTATCTTTATGGCTATAAAGAAAGAGCTCTAGGGAGACAACCCTTGTTATCTTTGCTTTCAGTTTTAGTGGTCTCGATGTTTGTTACTACTGTAGCAACATCATTGTATCTTTACTTTTCAACTTTGTGCCAAGTGTAGCCTCTGATTGCAAGAAAGTTCAAAAGTTGTGACGTGCTGTCCAGGAAAACAGATTCTGTCCTTGGATAGAAAAATTCGTATAAAATCACCAAATCATCTTTTTGGTCTGAATTGTTTCGACAGCGTGCTCTATACAATTGTCTTTCGTGCGTCTGTTCTGAGTTTTTTAATTAGAGTTGCAGAAGTGCCCCGAAAAAATCATTTACTACCTGTTGTTCTGTTTTTCACAGATTCTGTCCTGTTTTGCCTTTCCTTCATTTTGCAAACCTAGAGCTTGCTTTTTCTTTGCAAAAACCTTTTGGCAATCTTGAGAAACAGTAGACCTTCAAGAATATCTTTATTTCCAGCAAGGAACAATTATTTTATTATGGGTACTAACCTCGCTAATCAGATTATGATGAGTTATGTATGAAGGGAGTTTTCAAGTGTGCGAGGGAAGATGATAAAAAGATTCAGGAGTGTCAAACGCTCATGCTTGGGGATGCCCCCATGCACCCCCAAGAAATATTCAAGGAGACTCAAGCATCTAAGCTTGGGGATGCCCCCGTGCATCCCCTTCTCCATCAACTTTATCAGTTCGTCTTTCGTTCCACTATATTTTTATCACTTCATGTGTTATGTGCTATGCTTGGAGCGTCTTGCTTTTAGTTTCCTTTTTAGTTTTCTTTAGCTTTTCATAACGAGTCGGAACTCAGCTTTCTTTGTGTGGGAGAGAAACACGCTCCACTTCAACCTAGAACATAACATAGAATTTTCATGTCTATCTTTGCTGTGTGTGTTCTTTGTCTTTCAATAGCTACTATCATGCTTAGCTTTTAGTTTTCATGCTTATCTTTTTAAAAGAGCTTTTGTTTAGTTGGTTGCTTGAACTCTCTTTAGTTATCATGCTTATCTTATTAAGAGAGTTTGCTTCTGTTGCATTGGTTGATATGTCTATGATAAAAATGCTTCGTGCATAATGGTGCTTAGTAGTTCATGTTTTCTTATGGTTAGTCTCAAATAGCTGGGGGGTTCCCAATGTGTTATTGGAGTACCAACATGATTTGTTTGCCTATGATGTGGTATGGTTTAGTAATATCTTCCTTCAAGAATTTATTTTGATTGACTTGGCGTATGCTCACGCATATTTAAGACTGTAAAGAAAGTCTGTCAACCCTTGATGATCTTTTATTTCTGAGTAGCGATATAACTTCCATGCCTGATTCAATGTTGCTTTGTCGCTCTGCATGATTATGACCGTCATTGCTCTCTTAGTTGGTCGCTCCCAGTCTTTTGCTAACCTCCACCTGTACTAAGCGGACTGACTGCTTGTGCATCCAAATCCTTTAAACCAATTATGCCATATGAGTCCACCATACCTTCCTACATGGTATTTACCTGCCATTCCTAACGGAGACTTGCATGTACCATCTCGAAATTATTCAAAAAAATGCATTCCTATTTTGTGCCTCTGTTTTAAGTTCATGAGGAAGTAGTAGTTAATTCATGATCTTTTTAAGTTGGACAAGCTTCACCCCGGGATTGCATGTATAATGTGCAAACCCATAATACGAGAAGGAACTGGCATTGAGTGCGCCCGGCTCAAAAATAATATAACAAACAAACCCTCCTTCATGCTTTGTTCATGAGAAATCAGAAAACTTTGGCAGTGATAAACAAAGGAGATTAAGAGGATGTGATCGTCCTCATTCGGGAGCCGTTCCTCGAAACTTGTCCATCTCAAGAAGTGATTGAGTTGTCTGCTAGCATTCATTGACGGAACATGCATAATCAAAAAAATAATTATTACTTCTGTTTTTAAAACCAAGAGCTCTGGTACATGTTTTGTCCTTGTTTCCGACTACGTGTTTTCAACCTTGCCAACAAAAGCCACGGTTCGAGAGTCTCCACCTTCTTTTAAAGCACCAACTACTGAGAGCATGATTGTCATTCTGAGTGTAATGTGCATTGTCCCAAAGTAACATTGTCTTTTGCATGATTGTGATATCGTTTATTTTGAAATCATTGTATCTAGTCATCACTTAAACTTTGGAGGTGCCCCTGCATTTATGTTTTGCTTCACTAAAGGGGGCAAGCGAGATATCACTTTATCATATTTGCACACCATGCTCATTACAAATCTATTTGATGTTTCAGTATCATATTGTAAAACTTTCAGTTCTTTGTGATTTTCTCATGAGGCAACTTAATTACTACAGACTCATTATCTCAGTAAGCTTTTGTCATGTGACTCTGAAAAGTCCTTATATGGTTAATAGCATGTCACCACAGAAATTATACTTGTTATCATTTACCTACTCGAGGACGAGCAGGAATTAAGCTTGGGGATGTTGATACGTCCAAAACGTATCTATAATTTCTGCTTGCTCCATGCCTCTTTTGTGTGATATTGCTATGATATTTATGCACTTCCATACACTTTTGATCATATTTGGACTAACCTATTAACTCAGTGCACCCCAGTGCCAGTTTCTGTTTTCTGCTGTTTTTGTATTTCAGGTTTTCCCATTACGAAAATTGCCAGAAAAATTCCGGGAAAAATATATAAAAAATCAGCGTTCCGGAAGCTTCCATGCGGCCAAAGTAGGGCCAGAGGGGACCCACAGGGGCTCCAGGCGGCCCACCCCTAGGCCGCGCCGGGGGGGCGCCTAGGCCCCCCTGACCTCTTCTGGCGACCCCCTTTGGCATACATTTACATCGCGTCGCAGAAACCCTGATTCCGGACCCCTTTTCTCCAGACGCAATTCCGATCTCCGCCGCCATCGCCATCAAGCTTCGGGGGACCAGAATTCCTGTGCCGGCACCCTATCGGGACGGGGAAGTGCCCCCGGATTCATCTCCATCGACGTTGCTTCCTCCCTCCATGAGGCGGGAGTAGTTCCTCCTCGGGGCTGAGGTTTCTACCAGTAGCTATGTGGTTATCTCTCTCTCCCATGATGTGATCTTCGTTGTGATCATCGGCTATGTTAATCTAGGGTGATCCCATGATATTTCCCCTTCCTCTATGTATTGGATTGATGTACTCACTTGTCTTTATCTAGTATAATCCCCGAGACCAAGGTGACAGCGGTCTATTGGACATGGATTAGAAAAGTATTTTCATGAGTGATTTCCTCTCTTGTGTGTTGATTGAAGATTGAGAGTCTCTTGGTGCTTGTCTTTGACTATCCTTTAGATATGTTGTGGTGATTGTGGGACTCTCTTTGGATGGCCGCGGTGACATTGGGAAATCCTTAGATTGAGAACTAAGAACTTTGAGGTGTGCTTTTGTAGCCCTACATAATTCTCGTCCTCTCTTGACCACGAAGGAATGACCTCCGAGTGTGTCCCCTTTGCATGTTTTATGGGAAATATCATGTGATTCGATTATGTTAATGTTGTTGGGAGTTGCCACTAGTGAAAGTATGAAGCCTAGGCCTTGTTTCCACCATTGCAATACCATTTGTGCTCACGTTTACCACTTGTTTTCTTGCTGCACTTTTTATTACAGATTTATATTACTTTGTTTTGCCATCCATATCACTTGCCATTTAACATCCCTTCGCCGAACTAGTGCACCTATACATCTAACAAGTGTATTAGGTGTGTTGGGGACACAAGAGACTTCTTGTATCTTAGTTGCAGGGTTGCTTGAGAGAGACCATCTTCAACCTCTACTTCCCTGAGTTCGATAAACCTTAGGTCATCCACTTGAGGGAAATTGCTGCTGTCCTACAAACCTCTGCGCTTGGAGGCCCAACATAGTCTACAAGAGTAGAAGCGTGTGTAGACATCAGCCACTAGGGCCACCGTAAACTCCTCATGCCCTCGCACAATGCAAGATGCCGTGATTCCACTAAGGGACCCTTGAGGGCGGTCACCGAACCCGTACAAATGGCAACCCTTGGGGGCGGTCACCGAACTCGTACACTTTGGCAACCTTTGGGGGCGGTCACCGGTACCCGTCAAATTGCTCGGGGCAATCTCCACAACCTAATTGGAGACCCCGACGCTTACCCGGAGCTTTACACCACAATGATTGAGCTCCGAACAACACCAACCGTCTAGGGCGCCAAGGCACCCAAGAGGAACAAGCTCTAGGGTGCCCAAACACCCAAGAGTAATAAGCTTCTCAAACTTCACTTCCACGTATCACCGTGGAGAACTCAAACCGATGCACCAAATGCAATGGCAAGGGCACACGGAGTGCCCAAGTCCTTCTCTCTCAAATCCCACCAAAGCAACTAATGCTAGGGAGGGAAAAGAGAGGAAGAACAAGAAGGAGAACACCAAGAACTCCAAGATCTAGATCCAAGGGGTTCCCCTCACCTAGAGGAGAAAGTGCTTGGTGGAAATGTGGATCTAGATCTCCTCTCTCTTTTCCCCCAAAAACTAGCAAGAATCCATGGAGGGATTGAGAGATAGCAAGCTCGAAGAAGGTCAACAATGGGGGAAGAACACGAGCTCAAAAGATAAGGTCCAATGGGTAAGAAGATCCCCTTTTATAGGTCCCCACGAATATGCCCGTTATGTGCAGAAAACTGTAGGACCGGTAAAACCGGTGCACGAACCGGTACAACCGGTCAAGGCAGAGGAAAAACCAACCTATAGGAAAAAAGCACTAAGCGGTACAACAGCCCGGGGAACCGGTAGTACCGGTTAAACTAAACTAACCGGTACAACCGGTCAACAACCGCCCAAGAACCGCTCCAAAACAGAAACTATTCCGGTGGTAGAGCGGTACATGGCCGGTACAACCTTCAGACCAATTTTGGACCGGTACTACCGCTCCAAACACCGGTAGTACCGGTCAACCGGTACAACCTCTCTATGGGGCGGTACAACCTCTCTATGAAAAACAGGTAAGATCAAAACAGCCACAACTTTCGCATACGAACTCCGAATTCGAAGAAATCAAGTTTGTTGGAAAGCTAGCGACAAGGGCTAACACAATCTTGAAATAAATATCAATAAGAAGCAAATTAGAAAAGGCCCATAAGAAAAAGGTGAGAACCCTTCCTCGGATAAGACCGGTAAAACCTCCAACACCGAAAACATCATAGAAGACGCATGTGAACTCCATTTTCGATGAACTCAAGCTTGTCATCAAGATGACCATAAGCTCTAAGACTCGCAAAGAGAACCAAACAAGAACCAAGAAACATGATGCAAGGATGCAATGGTTTGAGCTCTCTACTAACGATACGATCAAGCTACCAACTTGAGAGCCCCCCTTGATAGTACGGCAAACGATCCTATAACCCGGTCTCCCAACTACCACCACGAGGCCGGTAAAATAGAAAACCTATCAAGGGCAAACCTTTGCTTTGCACAAAGTCCACTTGAGCTATATGTAGATGATCTTGACTTCCTCAAGTTGGACCACCTTTCTTGATTGCGTTGTCTCGGTGAAGACTAGTAGATTGCTCCCCCATACTCCACTATGGGTGAGCCACTCTTCGGCACATCTTCACAAGTCCATTGTCACCACAATGGACGGCAAGCTTCAAGCACTTGATCTCTTCGTGATGCTCCACTTGAACTTGCACACCGCAACCTAACCCCACAAAGAACTCTCACGAAGACCATGGGTTAGTACACAAAGCATGATTGACAATGCTTACCATACCATGGGATTGCTTGATCCCTCTCGGTACATCTTCTACACTTTGTGTGTTGATCAACTTGATTCATTCTTTGACTTAGTTTTGATCAACCTTGAATCTTTCCAACTCTCTTCATTTGGATGATGTCTTGAAGGTAAACATGAATGATCACAAACTCTTCTTCTTCAAGACATGCTTGCAATAAGCTCAACACCCACAAGACCAATCTTTGGATAATTCCTTAATAGCACCTTGGTCATCACAAACTCTCCTTGAAACCAACAAATGAACTCCAAGAAAAGCCTATGGACAAACCCTTCAAATATAACTCAAGGCAACCATTAGTCCATAGAGATTGTCATCAATTACCAAAACCAAACATGGGGGCACCGCATGTTCTTTCAATCTCCCCCATTTTGGTAATTGATGACAATCACTTTCAAGAGAGTTTATATAAGGAATTATGCATCATCATACCATGCAAAAATAATGTATGCGCATGAGATGCAAAAGCTTAGGAACAAAACCAAAGCAAGAAGAGAGAAGAGACAACTCTCTAAACTTCCTCACAAAACTAAACTCTCTGAAACTTCTCCCCCATTGGCATCGATTGCCAAAATGGGCGAATAGCTTAGAAAGCCAATATAAATTGTGTTCCTCCATAAATTGCGTATTCCTCAAAATAGAGAGTGGAATGCAATACATATATCCAACTGTAAATACTTGGAGGAAGACAAACTATATTGAGGCCCAAAGATTGCAAAAGAATGATATGCCACAAAGGCATAACAAAGGGAGAAAAACACGCAATCAAGCAATCAAAGGATACCAATTGAATCAAGCTATCAAAAGATACCAATTGACCCAACTAGACCAATGATCCTACATGCCTAATGAATAAAAGATATTATGATAAGAGCAAAGGAGCGTTCTAGAGAAACTAGAGAAGCTCCCCATGATTTGTGCATAATTTAGTTTTGTATTTAGATACAACGAGCACAAAATAGGTTCGTCGCTCCCCCAAGATCAATAGAACCTCACGACATAGCAACGGAGTGTTCTAAAGACACTAGTGAAGCTCCCCATAATTTATGCACTCCTTAGAATATTTTCATTAGGATACCAAGTGCACAAAATAGGATCATCACTCCCCCAAGATCAATAGACACTCACACCAAGTGCAAGTGAGCATGAAGGAAACAAAGCCTAGCACTTGCAACAAACAACTAGTTGAGCAATATATAAAAGAGTCAACTTAAGAGTAGGCTCAACCAAAATGATGTGTGTGAGTCATGGAAAAGCACTTGAGAAGATTAATGTATGGATGAACATTAAGCATCAATATACTCTTAAATGAATGAGATACACAGTGCAAGGCCTATCATTCCCACACACAACAGCAAATGGGTTCGCAAGCTCACTACTAATCATATAAATAACCTATGCTTGTGACAACCTGTGGTGAAGATATAAAAAGGATAGCTTTGTCATGAGGAGGGATACCAATAGAAATGGAAAAAGCCTTGTCAAGACAAGCAAGAGAAAAAATGATCTTCACCACACAAGAGTGCATCAAGATGCAACGATATAAGATCCGCACTCGAGACACACACCTTCACGGAGCCACCAAAGTAATAAAACAGGAACGAAAAGGTGGACGTGAAAGAAGGGGATATCAAATAGATATGCAACTTCTCTCAAGTGTATAAGATTCTAGGTAGATGAAGATCATGATGATATCAATCCACAAAGAAGGATGTACACACGAAATTGTTGCAAAAAAGAATGAATAAGATATCCCCAAGGAAGTCATAAATGTACCAATAAGATATTTGCTTGAAGGCATAGCACATGGCTAGATATGTTCTTATTGTATATAAATGAGTTCCAACCACACGAGCATCAAAGAAATCACAACTAGCAACAAGAGATCATTGCTGGGATGCTTTGAGAAAGGAAACAAGTATCATAAGAAGGAATGACTAACATGCCATGATACAACCTACACAAGTTTGGTGCAAGAAATGTGTGCATGAAGTAGATGGTGATACTTGTTACCGAGATACCATTGGAAGGATGTAGTAGATACCAATTGAAGGTAGATAGTAGTTCATTGATCATCCTAGCTTGACTCCAATAAGCACATGGTGACACCACCTTCCTTTTGAATGAGCCGAGCATCCAATGCATCTCCAAATGTTCCTAGAACACCAACACAAACAAAATGGTACCCAAACTAATTGGGACCAAAGAGTTAGAAACACCAATAAATAGGACAAACTCCACAAACATATGTGCATTTATATGAAAATGAATTTCATGCACATCTCATCCAAATTGAGACTAGGTGGAGTTTCCCTTATATATTGGCTTAAAGAAAGAAAGCATGCCAAAGAAAATACATGTAGTAAATATGCATGCTCAAGACTTTCAAGAAGCAAAACCAAATGAAAACGAAATACCAAGTGAAAATAGGATACCAAAAGGAGAAATCATCACTTGGAAGATATATATATTAAAAGATACATCAAGGAATGAGATATCCCTTGATACACGCAAAAGGAAAGATATCGGACTCCCAAAAGAGAGGATGGTTCCAAACAAACCAACCCATCTACAAAGTTTCATGATGGCACAAGTACCAAAAAGAAACGGCTTGCCTTCCATCAACACACACTTGATATGGATCACAAGATGAATGTTCTATCGAAAATAGGATAGCTCCCCCACGAATTGTGCATTTAAAGAGAATTTGCATTCGAGTACAAAATGCACAAGGTGGGATCACCACTTTCACTATATCTAGAAAACACTCGAGAAAAACAATAAAACACGAGATCCACAAGTGGCATGGAAGTAAATGGGAGTTGACACAAACTTGGCAAGAGATAAGACAAATAAAACCAGAAGACAATGTAAAGATGATCAATAATTTCCACCACATGAATGATTACCAATTGTCAAAGACAAGAGGTATTTGGAAATAATTCCCGGTGATAGATAGCAATGATATCTAACATCATCTTCACACTAAACACAAGCAAAATGCAACTTGTAGAGCTAACATGCCACCTAGGAACAACATAATTTATACTATCAACTCTAGGTGACAATATCTCAGATTTACACATTTTCTAGGCTTGTAATATGCACATAGAATATTACTCCCCCATAATGTGATGCCAATGAAAAACTTACCAAGATGAAAAAGAGAACCAACAAGAGATAATTAATGGAACGTTTATAATTTGACTTTCTCATGAGAAGACATACCACATAGAGACTAGATAATCTTGTAATATCAATACTAGATGGTATTTCTCATGTACACACATTTATAGGATTGTGAGGTGCACAAAGCACATCCCTCCCCCAAAATGGGATGTTCCATCAATCTCTCACAAGAGCCAACTAAGATAAAAGCAAGAAGCACAAAAGCTCAACGCACGACACACACATACATGATGTGCAAGCCAATATACACATACTTGATTTCTCAAGATACACAAATTGGACGCACAACATATACAAACACATGCAAGGAACAAAACCAAAACATGCAAAGGGGCAAGTAACTTTCAATGTAAACAATTTAAGCACGAGTTACCGCAAGAAGGAACATTGGATATAAGATAGAGACTTGATAATCCGAATGACTTGGCTTGAGGCAATATGGATGATGAAGACCCCTTAATTCTTCATAATGTAGCCAAGTCTCCAATGCCCTCCAAAAACACATATTGATCAAGTTTGAGCTAGTTGGTCCCCAACCAAGTTGGGTCCTAAGAGGTTAGTCACAATAGGCTTGGCTACCCAAATGGTTCTTTTCTTGACACCACTTTGAGTACCAAGAAACTTGGCAAACACATTGCCAACCTTATCCTTCCCAAGAGAATAGACATCATCAATAATAATTGGGTTGGATAAGTTACCACTAGTGCGTGAAGAAGCAAGGTGACCCTTCTCACGGCATAAGTAGCAACATCTACTCTTCACTTTCTTCTCACTTGATTCCTCAAAATGAGAAGCATTACCATGAGTCTTCTTGGGAAGCAGCCTTTCTCCAACTTGCGGTTGAGCACGAGATTGAACTTGTGGCCTTTTCCCTTGTTGCTTGTAACTAATGGCCTTCTTCTTCAATGGGCAAGATCTAACATGATGCCCTTCAATTTTGCACTTGAAGCAAATAATCTTGGCCGAATTCTTGAGTTGTTCTTGGCCCTTATTCTTGTTAATGATCTTGGACCTTTTCTTCTTGTTGGAGTTGAATCCAAGTCCACCTTTGTCATTGGGGGATTTTTTGCACACTCAAGATATTGTTGAGTGTGGACTTCCCTTCATGACACTTTTCCAAGTCTTTCTTCAAAGAAGTGACTTGGGCCTTGAGCTATTTGATTCCCTCTACATGGTTAGTATCAACAAAAGTACTAGAGGAAGTATAAGCTTCATTGTTAGAGCAACAAGGCAAGGAGAGCAATTCATCACAAGATGTACTAACATTGTGAGTAGATGAATTACGAGGACTAGCACATGGCAAGATAGCATTTTGACTTGAAGTAGTGCTAGTATCCACATGAGGCTCACTCGACGTTACCTTGATACTCATAGCCTCATGAGCTATCTTTAGCACATTATGGGATACTAGAAGATCATCATGAGAGCTTGTGAGCTTTACATGACTTTCTTCCAATTTCCCATAATTGCCAGATAGCAACTCAAGTTGAGCCCTTAGCTCAACATTCTCCTTCAAAATGGATGCTTCACTAGAAATAGAGTTAGTAGCACAAGCATCATCAATAATAGCAAGAGGAGAAGGCAACTTGGCAAGCTCTTTAGAATATGAAGCTTTAAGATGAGCGTGAGACTCGGTGAGTTTGATGAGCTCACTCTTAATGACCCTTGAGCCATTTTCGAGGTGCTCAAAATCCTCAACGAGTTTAGCATGTGCAACTTCAAGCTTCTCATTTTTAGTTTCAAGATCATTAGCCACCTCGAGAGCTCTATCACGGGATTCCTTAATTCTAGATAGTTCTAGAGCAAAAGTCTCCTCAAGGGATTCCTTGGTGGTTTGTTCAAGTTCAAGAGCTTGCGAGAGGTCGGCGATCTCATTAGCGTATTCACGCTCATGACTTTCCATTTTCTCAATGGTGACCTCATGCTCCTCTAGATGAGATTCCAACTCCTCTATATATTTCTTGCCCTCAATGGCAATAGACATGATTTCCATGAAGTTGGAATGAGCCATTTTATTCTTATGAAGAGCTTTAAAAATGATTTCCCCCTTAATTTTTAAGGAGGCAACATTATCATTCTCTTCATCATTATCAACATCATCATCATTGTCATCATAACTATCATCACAAGATATATTGGGATTCAAAGTGGGAGATACCTTTGAAGCCTTAGCCATAAGGCAAAACACAATAGATGATGATGTAGGATCCCTTGAAGCACCATTCAAGACTACATCTTATTCCGTGGGGTGTTGGGTTTTCTCTACATTGTTAGCATGACAATTCGAGGAAATAGATGCATTTTTATCATGGCAACAAGATATAGCAAGCATATCATTATGAGTTTTAGTCGAGCAATTTCTACAAGATATGCAAGGACTATCAACACAAGCATGTGAAACATGTAGGGTGCTCGAAGTGTTAAAGTTCAAAGAAGATGCATTGCAATAAGATAGTGATGAAGAATCATCCACAATAAGCATACTATCATCATTGCAATGACCAACACTACTCACCATATCATTACCTTGTGGCAAACCAAATTTAGGTGAAGTAGAAGAAGTTGAGAAGACAACATGGCCGGAGGTGGAGGGAGAACAATCATTCCTACAATTCTTGGACACACCATATTTATCTTGAAGCTTTGTCCACAACTCATGAGCATCCCGGAACGGCATGAGTTGAAATATAACTACATTGCTCAAAGAATCAAAAAGCACATTAGAAGCTTGAGCATTGAGATAAGAGTTTTTCTCATCCTCTAAAGATAATCTTTGTGGATCCTTTGGAGGAGAAAAACACATATCTACAATTTGCTCTAAATTTGGGTCCATGACCCTAAAGAGATTAAGCATGTGAATTACCCAAACATCAAAATTTGTGCCATTGAAACTAAGAGTGTCAGAGAATCCTAAACCCCTAGTCGACATCCTTACTCTCTAGGCGATTAGGCCCTATAAAGAGAGACGAGGCTCTGATACCAATTGAAAGATCGTGGATGTCGCCTAGAGGGGGGGTGAATATGCGCTTTAAAATAATTACGGTTTAGGCTCGAACAAATGCGGAATAAACCTAGCGGTTAATTTGTCAAGCACAAAACCTACAACAACTAGGCTCACCTATGTGCACCAACAACTTATGCTAAGCAAGATAAACAACTAGGTGATAGCAAGATATATGACAAGAAACAATATGGCTATCACAAAGTATAGTGCATAAGTAAAGGGCTCGGGTAAGAGATAACCGAGGCACGCAGAGACGACGATGTATCCCGAAGTTCACACCCTTGCAGATGCTAATCTCCGTTTGGAGCGGTGTGGAGGCACAATGCTCCCCAAGAAGCCACCAGGGGCACCGTAATATCCTCACGCCCTCGCACAATTCAAGATGCCGTGATTCCACTAAGGGACCCTTGAGGGAGGTCACCGAACCCGTACAAATGGCAACCCTTGGGGGCGGTCACCGAACCCGTACACTTTGGCAACCTTTGGGGGCGGTCACCGATACCCGTCAAATTGCTCGGGGCAATCTCCACAACCTAATTGGAGACCCCGACGCTTGCCCGGAGCTTTACACCACAATGATTGAGCTCCGAACAACACCAACCGTCTAGGGCGCCAAGGCACCCAAGAGGAACAAGCTCTAGGGTGCCCAAACACCCAAGAGTAATAAGCTTCTCAAACTTCACTTCCACGTATCACCGTGGAGAACTCAAATCGATGCACCAAATGCAATGGCAAGGGCACACGGAGTGCCCAAGTCCTTCTCTCTCAAATCCCACCAAAGAAACTAATGCTAGGGAGGGAAAAGAGAGGAAGAACAAGAAGGAGAACACCAAGAACTCCAAGATCTAGATCCAAGGGGTTCCCCTCACCTAGAGGAGAAAGTGATTGGTGGAAATGTGGATCTAGATCTCCTCTCTCTTTTCCCCCCAAAACTAGCAAGAATCCATGGAGGGATTGAGAGATAGCAAGCTCGAAGAAGGTCAACAATGGGGGAAGAACACGAGCTCAAAAGATAAGGTCCAATGGGGAAGAAGATCCCCTTTTATAGGTCCCCACGAATCTGCCCGTTATGTGCAGAAAACTGTAGGACCGGTACAACCGGTCAAGGCAGAGGAAAAACCAACCTGTAGGGAAAAGCACTAAGCGGTACAACAGCCCGGGGAACCGGTAGTACCGGTTAAACTAAACTAACCGGTACAATCGGTCAACAACCGCCCAAGAACCGCTCCAAAACAGAAACTATTCCGGTGGTAGAGCGGTACATGGCCGGTACAACATTCGGACCAATTTTGGACCGGTACTACCGCTCCAAACACCGGTAGTACCGGTCAACCGGTACAACCTCTCTATGGGGCGGTACAACCTCTCTATGAAAAACAGGTAAGATCAAAACAGCCACAACTTTCGCATACGAACTCCGAATTCGACGAAATCAAGTTTGTTGGAAAGCTAGCGACAAGGGCTAACACAATCTTGAAATAAGTATCAATAAGAAGCAAATTAGAAAAGGCCCATAAGAAAAAGGTGAGAACCCTTCCTCAGATAAGACCGATAAAACCTCCAACACCGAAAACATCATAGAAGACGCATGTGAACTCCATTTTCGATGAACTCAAGCTTGTCATCAAGATGACCATAAGCTCTAAGACTCACAAAGTGAACCAAACAAGAACCAAGAAACATGATGCAAGGATGCAATGGTTTGAGCTCTCTACTAACGATACGATCAAGCTACCAACTTCAGAGCCCCCTTGATAGTACGGCAAACGATCCTATAACCCGGTCTCCCAACTACCACCACGAGACCGGTAAAATAGAAAACCTATCAAGGGCAAACCTTTGCTTTGAACAAAGTCCACTTGAGCTAGATGTAGATGATCTTGACTTCCTCAAGTTGGACCACCTTTCTTGATTGTGTTGTCTCGGTGAAGACTAGTAGATTGCTCCCCCATACTCCACTATGGCTGAGCCACTCTTCGGCACATCTTCACAAGTCCATTGTCACCATAATGGACGGCAAGCTTCAAGCAGTTGATCTCTTCGTGATGCTCCACTTGATCTTGCACACCGCAACCTAACCCCACAAAGAACTCTCACGAAGACCATGGGTTAGTACACAAAGCGTGATTGACAATGCTTACCATACCATGGGATTGCTTGATCCCTCTCGGTACATCTTCTACACTTTGTGTGTTGATCAACTTGATTCATTCTTTGACTTAGTTTTGATCAACCTTGAATCTTTCCAACTCTCTTCATTTGGATGATGTTTTGAAGGTAAACATGAATGATCACAAACTCTTCTTCTTCAAGACATGCTTGCAATAAGCTCAACACCCACAAGACCAATCTTTGGATAATTCCTTAATAGCACCTTGGTCATCACAAACTCTCCTTGAAACCAACAAATGAACTCCAAGAAAAGCCTATGGACAAACCCTTCAAATATAACTCAAGGCAACCATTAGTGCATAGAGATTGTCATCAATTACCAAAACCAAACATGGGGGCACCACATGTTCTTTCACCATCTAGCCAACTCATGAGCTACATAATTTGTCTCTCTACTACAATGGTCAATATTAACCCTCCCGAAATCTAGTAAAATACTACGACAATCATCAAGAACCGGCCCTGCCACCATAGAATACCCTCTGTTGCAGTTTATAGCATCCACCACCGTGCTGTTATCCAATCTCACCACCAGATTAGAGCATCCTGTATTTCTTGCTAGCTTCAGCTCCTCAAGCAAGGCAGTTGCTTCTATTGTGAACATGTCAGCTACATGTTCTAGTCTTGGCGTAGATGCCGTTATAAAACTTCCCCGATGATCACAGATCACAGCTCCACATGAGCCTGTGTAGTCACCCTCGATAAATGATTCATCAACATTTAAAATTTGTTGTCCAGAGAGAAACACCGTCCACTTGTTGATTTTAGGTGTGTTTTTGATCTCCGCTGCACGAGCAAAATTCAGAGCTAAAGCAAGGGCCACCGACGCAGTTCTTTCTGGAGAGAAAATGTCTTCTCCCCGAACGAATTACTGTCGTTGCCACCAAAGGTACCAACACACAGTAAATATGAGCTCCGTCAACTCCAACGGTCCAGAATACAATCTCCAATCGGATAAGTCGCATAGGATAAACTCCATGACCTCTGCTCCCGACCGATCGATCATACTAGCGAAATTTATATATAGTGTGATCCCGAGAGCATCCCAAACTGCTTTTGATCTAGTACAATTAAACAACATATGAAAAATGTCTTCCGCCCCGGCTTGATAGAAAGGGCATTGAGAAACCCTTCCGATGTGGCGATTCATAAGAACATTGTAGCACGGGATGGCGTTGTGCAGACACCTCCATATGAAAAATTCCACTTTGGATGGTACTTTCATATTCCATAAATTCTTCCAGACTGGATGGGGCGCCGTGGAGTAGCAAGCCAACCCACTCTCCTATGGATCATAGGTTGCTTCCCATTAATTGTAATAAGCCGAACGTACCAAAAAACTCCACTCTTCGTGAGATGCCATGCGACATGATCCTCCGTCTCCTCATTAAATAATGGAATCTGTAGTATGCGATCCACATCAATTGGCCAGAAATTTTCTCGAACTAGCATCTCATCCCACTCTCCCGTTATTAGATCAATTAGCTCTCCAACTTTCGTGAGTATTTGGTTTCCCCGAACTGTAATAATTTTCTTTGAAACACTGTTCGGAATCCAGCAATCTGTGCAAATATGATCTTTTCTTCATCTTACTCTCCAAATACATCCCTTCTTGAATGTTTGGATGCTGGCCCAAATACTCTGCCATACATAAGATGACCCCTTCTTCAGTTGACAGTTTAAGATATCTCCTGTAGGGTAATACCTTGCTCTTAACACCCATGCAAACAAAGAACCAAAGTTATCAATAAGTCTCCAACATTGCTTGGCCTACATTGCCAAGTTGAAACTCTGGAAATCACGGAATCCCATGCCTCCTCTCTCTTTTGAAATACACATCTTCCACCAAGCAAACCATTGCATCCTACGCTGGTTCTCCTCATCACCCCACCAATATTGCGACATTGTATCAGTGAACCCCTTGCATATTTTGTTTGGGAATTTAAATACACTCATCGCATATGTTGGGATGGCTTGGGCTACCGCTTTCAACAAGACATCATTACCTCCATATGAGAGAGTTCTCTCTTTCCATCCATTAACCATTGCTTGGATCCTCTCTATGATATGTTTGAAACAATCAACCTGGTCTACCCCTATCATGGAGGGTAGTCCCAAATATTTGTCTTAGAGGGATTCAGTCATAATGTTAAGAATTTGACACACTTCTGCCTTCATATTAATGTTCGTATTTGGACTGAAAAATATAGAGCACTTTGCTTCACACACCAATTACCTGAGGCCGAGCAATACTCATCCAATATTCCACGTAGGGCGGTTGCATTTGCGACATCTGCTTCATGAGAATAAGAGAATCGTCAACAAAAAGTAAATGAGAAATTTTTGGTGAGTCTCTGTACAACTGCACACCCATAAGGTTACCGGCCTCCTCCTCATGGTTAATAAGAGCAGGCAGTCCTTCTGCACATAAAAGAAAGAGGTACGGGGAGAGGGGATCTCCCTCTCTCAAACCTCTAGTAGGCGAAAATGGCAGTGTCTCATTTGAATTGAATTGGACCCTATACTCAACTGATGTAACACATGGCATGATCAGCTGAATCCAACTAGCCTCAAATCCCAGCTTGCATAACATGGCCTCCAAGAAAACTCACTCCACGCGGTCATACGCTTTGTGCATATCCAGTTTGACCGCACACGTACCGAACTTCCCTTCTTTCTTTTTTTCATTGTGTGTAGGCACTCATAAGCAACTATGTCATTGTCTGTGATAATGTGCCTCGGGACAAAAGCACTTTGTGTCTCGTTAATGATATCTGGAAGGAACACCTTCGGCCGTGCTCCGAGATCACCTTATATACCACATTGCATAAACTAATAGGCGTGAATTGAGTGATCTTATTTGGGCTGTCCACCCTGAGGATCAAAACAATAGTTGTAGAATTCCAGCCTTCTGATATCACACCTGTGTTGATAGCTAAAATTTTAAGTTGGTACTCCCTCCGGTCCATAATGTAAGACGTTTTTTTGACACTACACTAGAGTCAAAAAAAAAACGTCTTACCCAATTATGGAACGGAGGGAGTAGTTCTTTGGGACGGTGACCAAAAAGTGGTAGTTTCTTTTGTCAATTAGTATTACTCTATTCGTAGTGGTGTCGATTAGCGCCGTGGAGTCTACCGGCAGCAAGTGGGTGGAGAAATTGTTAAAGCCGAGGAAGCTGCGAGCCATCCAGGAGGAGGATGGCACAACCGTCGCCGTCGCCGCGGGTGTGCGTGACCGGGGGCGGCGGGTACATCGCTTCGTGGCTCGTCAAGCTGCTTCTCTCCCGGGGCTACGCCGTCCACGCCACCGTCCGCGACCCCAGTAAGTGCGGCGCCCCCTGATCCGGTCGCCCCTCCTCTCTTCTTGCTGCCTACTTCGCCGGTTGGTGATTAACGTCGGGATGCCGTTTCAGGTGACCAGAAGAACGCGCATCTGATGCAGCTGGATGGGGCGGCGGAGAGCCTGCGGCTGTTCAAGGCCGACGTGCTGGACCGCGCCGCGCTGGCCGCCGCCGTCGAGGGGTGCGAGGGCGTCTTCCATGTCGCCTCCCCCGTCCCTGCGGATAAGATCGTCGACCCTGAGGCTAGTACACATCTGCCAAATTACCGTGTGCTGGATTTTGGCTTTCTATTATTCTTTCAGTTCAGTGTGCAAATCTAGGTCTGCTGTCAACGTCGACGAAAGTATATGCTTGTGGAGTGGGAGCTTAGATCAGCATTTTTAAAAGTCTGCTCACCTTTTAAACTAATTTCTAGAACTAAGTGATTCACTGCTGTCTGAGACGATTACAAGTTGTTACTGCCTTACTGGCACTAAAATCTCGTTGAGTTCCAATATTTGGAAAATGCAGATTATTGATGGTCTGTTACTAATGGTGTGCTAAATATAACCGTGCAGTCAGAAGTCATGGTGCCCGCCGTGAAGGGCACCCTAAATATTCTTGAAGCTTGTTCATCTCTGAAGGTTCAGAAGGTTGTGGTGGTGTCATCCACTGCTGCTGTTCATTATGACCCCAACTGGCCTCAGGGTAAACCCAAAGACGAGAGTTGCTGGTCGGACAGAAAAGTATGCAAGGATAATGAGGTTAGTAATGTTAGAATTAGAACTGTTAGTTGATAGAACAATGGAATTCAGTCACAACGTACTTGCTGAAGCTAAGCTTGTTGATATAACAATGGAATTTAGTCCCAGTGTACTTGCTGAAGCTAAGCATATACTTTGAAAAAAATTGAGGTCAAGCAAATATTTAATTTCTTTACATGAAGATTTGACATGCGATTTTTTGTTAATACCTAACATACTAGTGTATTCATCATTAATCAATAATTACTTAGAGACTACAAACGGTTGTAACATGTGAGGGCTGCCCTCAAAGCTTTGCAATTTCTGTTGGCAGATCTGGTATTGTCTTGCTAAAACTGTTGCTGAAGAGACAGTTTGGGAATATGCAGAGAAGAACAGGCTAAATGCTGTTACAGTATGCCCTTGTATTGTTTTGGGGCCACAATTGCAATGTGTTGTCAATACTACAAGCGAACTCCTCCTCTATGTCATAACAGGTGCCCTCATTATTTCATTTTGTCCCTTCTTATTGTTGGCATGTAGGATTGTCACTTATATGACAAAAGAAAATCATGTCTTTGAGTGGGCGAAATTCAGTAACCAGGCTCTCTTGCCAATGTAAGAATTGAAACCCTATAGAAAAATTTCCTATGCTTTTTTAGAAAATATTCCTATTTAGTCATAAAACGAATGTGGTTCTAGGAATATTATCAGAATGTGTTTTTTCGGACGTCCTATAGAATAACTGAATCTATGAAAAAAATGAATGATTTCTTTCACGTACTTAGACCTCATGAAAAAGTTCTTCTCGGCCTAATCTCTTCCTGGATTACTGTTATATTACTATGGATTTTTTTTTTTTGCAAAATCCTTCTTTTGCTGCATGATTCGAGAATCCATGACATACCAATCATACACTTTCTTTTTCTGCATTTGGGTTTTAGAATCTTGTCCTCTAAGGATGCTCTTAACTTCCCCCTATGTAAGAACTACAAAATTCATCTGTGCTGTTGAAGAAGGTTCTTAAATATGATTGGACTAATAGTATCATGACAGTTAATAATGTCTTGTATTGCTTTATTCTGTTTGTGCACTATTGTTTTACCTCATCCTCTTAACAGCGTGTTGAGAACTACTTGTCTTTTAATTATTGACTTCTGGGAGTGCTGAAATTTTTATTACAGGAGGTCCTAATGCGTTGAATGACGTGCTGTGGCACATAGTCGATGTCCGTGACGTGGCCGATGCCCTGCTTCTGGTATACGAGAAACCAGAATCATCCGGGAGATATATCTGCGCACCAAATTACATTAGCACAAAGGCCTTGCTGGAGCTGCTAAAGAAGACATACCCGAACTACAACTATGTAAAATGGTGGGTCTCTTCTCTTATCGTGTGTTCCTTGTATGTATCAAATGGCACATTTTCCCTGAACGGCCGTGCTTGTTCATATGGTTTGAACAATTCTCTCTCTGCTTTCTGCAGCAAGGCGGATGCGCATCAGAACTCTCGTATCACGCCGATCTCGTCGGGAAAACTGAGTAATCTGGGCTGGGAGCCGAGGGCATTGGAGGAGACGATCCTGGATAGCATCGAATACCACAGGAAGACGGGAAATCTGCAGGACGTGGAGGGACAGACCTACCACCTTCCTGATATTTTCCGTCATTTTCAAGCTGCCGATGAATGAGTCAAGAGCGCAGAGCAGCGGTGGCCAGTCCTTAATGCTAGTTACGTCAGGTCCTTGTGACTGCTGAATATTTTGGGAAATAGTTAAGGATCTGCTGGGAAGATGATAGGAGACCAGAGAGAGTGAAGCTGCTCATTGCGTCGCGTACATTGGTTTTGGCGACACAACTTTTCGGTTCAGGATCCTATCTCCTGATTTTCTGCTGTGCTGTGTCCAGGTCTCAACTGTATTACAAATGTTGTTCAGAACATTTTACCCGTTGCCGCTCTGCTTTAGTTGCCTGATCTCAAGTGTTGAGATGGTGGCAATCGGTCAGGCTTGTTTTATTTGGTAACTTGTGTAAAACTCGGTTTCGTTCATGAAATCAGAGGGATCAGCCCCTCCTTTGATTGAAAAAAAAATGCGGGACGTGAGGCGATGTGGCATGCACTAGACAAGGGAATGGACAAACATGTTCGAAATCCAGGGCGGCGCAAGAGGAGGAACGACATGGGGGTGACGAACCGTGGAGTGAGGGACATTTCTAGATCGGCGATTGCTGGAAGGTGAGTTGAGCGAAAACATCTAGTGAGAGTGGAGGTGGGCATGTAAATTATGAGCTAACGTATTACAATATGCAATGTAATACGTGCGGTGGAGTTGAGAGAAATCATATTAATGTGGACAAGTAAATCATGAGCTAAAATATTAGAATATTTATATCATGTTGGAACCACCATAGTTTTGAGCTATTTATCCAGCACCGTCACCAAAGTGGATACCGATTTGTTTTTCCCAAACGAAAAGAGCTCAACCCTCCTCTCTTCGAGCTTGAGCTTCTTCTCGGCCGCCGCCGTCAAGATGTTAAACCTCTCGGCCTTCTTTTTCTCCTTCCCGTCAGAGTGCTGATCCACCATCTCTCTGGATGCGTCGTCGTACGCCGCTCACCCGGTTGATACATACCGGTGAACAGAGAGCGGGCACCGAGCTGATCCACGCTCGTCGCTAGCGGCTGGAAAAGTTTGTGGTGATGCAGACTGCGAAATGGAGCGGGCCGCATTAACGCCGACGCAATTCGACACGTGCCTAATGGCGGATGCCCAGGACCGCCGGCTGAGCTGTTTGGCGGTGTAGAAGTAGGGAGGCTAGTATTATTCTCGACGGGATGGCGATGACACCCTGCGTCCTAGGGCCCGCCCAACCCTGCACCCTTCTTTTTTCCGCCCCCCTTCCCGACATTTGCCTTCGCATTGAGGCGGCGGGCTTGTCGTGTCCTCGAGTTGATCTCTCGGCGGTCGCCTTCTCTGGATCCTCCACCTCTGCCCGTCTTTGGCAGCTTTTCGTATGGGTCCATGCGCCGACAGAGGCAAAAAGGACAATAATTGGTGTGGAGAGAGGTGGGATGGTAGTGGATAGGGTGGAGAAGGGGGTGCAGAAGGGGGAGTTTTGCCAAGAAAACAGTACGACCACTCCAAATGTGCGGGCTTCACCTCGATTTTGTGTGGCCCAAAGGTGTCAGAATCCTATGTGACGGGTGTCCGGACTCCCACAAAGCTTTCCTGGTTTGCGGAAAAACGAACACCCGAACTGGTCCATGGACAAATAGGGGACAACATTGAATGACTTACGACGTCTGGACAAATCAATCCAAACGTTTAGGGCCGATTTAGGGGTCCGGATATGTCTTTATGTCTTTATGTCCCGCGGGTTGGATTGTTGCTATACTTTGGGGAGTTTGTGCATAATATAGAAGCGACCGACGCGTGCCTCTCATCCGACGTGACATGTTTTGGTCTAGTTTGTATCAATTTGTTTCCGCAAAGCAAGTTTAGGAAGACAATTGAGTCATTTTGTAAGTTTTTGTATGAAATTGTACTGACACTGCAAGTTTATGTATGAGTAGTGTAATTAACTCCACCTAAAAATAGTCAAGACATTTCTTAGTGGAGTAGTTACCGCAAATGGTGCCACGGCCCTACCTGTTCGCCTAGAGACCATTTTTTCTTCTTCCTTTCTTTCTTTCTTCATTCCTCCACCCGGTCGCCACCATAACTCCAGGAATGCATCCACAAACGCATTCAGCAAACTAGCAAATCAAATTATATTTACATCCAGCCTTTCTTCTAAAGAAAAGTCAGCGTTAATGGATATAAATTTAATATCTGCTATTTTAAGTCGAAGAAATACATGTACAAAATAGAAGACGTACTCTCTTCGATCCATATTAGTTGTCGTTCAAACGAAATACGTATGTAGTAGTTCTCGCAAAAAAAAAAAAAAGAAATACGTATGTAGTAGAACAACAATAGGTTCTGGAGAGAAAAAAAAAGGACAACACACAGTGTGCGTGCACGAGGACGTGCGTAGTGCATGGCTGTTGGCCCGTAACAAACAGAAAGCACCCGAGGCATTTTGGCACCCATCAGCCGGCGACGAAAGCGCGCGGCGCGATGATTCCAAGGCGGACGGCACCCAATCTGCTCGCTCGTTGCTCGTCTCTACCCTGGTCGCGAGTGGTCATTGTTTTAGGTCCCGGCATATATAATCTTTTGATGTCGATTTGCGCCGTGGAGTCTACCGGCCGGCAAGTGGGCGGACAAAGTGCCAAGCCGGCAAAGCTGCGACGGAGACATAAAGAGCCGACGACGCGGCAGCAAGCCATCCCGTAGGTGAAGGACGAGAGGAGGATGGCAATGGCACCACCGCGGCGCGTGTGCGTGACCGGCGGCGGCGGGTTCATCGCCTCGTGGCTCGTCAAGCTGCTCCTCTCCCGGGGCTACGCCGTCCACGCCACCGTCCGCGACCCATGTACGTACGCCGCGTCCGATCTGATTCTCCGGCGACCTCGCCTCTCTCCTACGTCCTGTTCCCACCTCGCCGGTTGACGTCTGAATGTTTGGGTTCAGGTGATTCCAAGAACGCGCATCTGATGCAGCTGGACGGGGCGCCGGAGCACCTGCGGCTGTTCAAGGCGGACGTGCTGGACAGCGCCGCACTGGCCGCCGCCGTCGAGGGGTGCGAGGGCGTCTTCCATGTCGCCTCCCCCGTCCCTGCGGATAAGATCGTCGACCCTGAGGCTAGTACACATCTGTAGTCGATATCATTACTGGTTCGCAGTGCAGCTTTAGGGAATTGTTCTACTGAATTTTGGCTTCCTGTTCTTCTTTTATATCAATATATAAGAAGTTTATGTGATCCTTCTAAGAAGTTTGCTCATTTTCTAGAGTAATAGACGCCTTGAACTTATTGCTGTTGAGACGATTGCAAGTTGTTATTGGAATTGTACGATCCTCATGATCTGTTTCTAATCTTGTGTTAAATTAACCGTGCAGTCAGAAGTGATGGTGCCTGCTGTGAAGGGCACAGTAAATATTCTTGAAGTTTGTTCGTCTATGAAGGTTCAGAAAGTTGTGGTGGTGTCATCCACTTCTTCTGTTCATTTTAACCCCAACTGGCCTCAGGGTAAACCCAAGGATGAGAGTTGCTGGTCGGACAGAAAAATGTGCGCAGAACATGAGGTTAGTAATGCTTGAATTTAGAACTGATAAGAACCAATCGCAACGTACATTGTGATATATAAGTGGCCTATTACGCAGGAGTATATTATGGTTTGTTTACAAATTTAAATTTGGTAGTATGTCAAATTTTGTTGTTGGTCCGTGGTTCATTTCTTCATCCTATGTGTCTGTAAGTACTTCGAAACTACAGACTGTTGCTCCGTGCGAGGACTAGTTTCATCCCTTTACAATTTCTGTTGGCAGCTCTGGTACTGTCTGGCTAAAACTGTTGCTGAAGAGACGGCTTGGGAATATGCAGAAAAGAGTGGGCTCAATGTTGTTACAATATGCCCTTGTATTGTTTTTGGCCCACAACTACAGCCCGTCGTCAACACCAGCAGCGAACTTCTCGTCTATGTTCTCAAAGGTCGCGTCGTAATTTCCTGTTCTCCTCCATTTCTTCTTTTTATTTGTACTAGTTATATCACTTTGTTGTTTGTAGCTGTATTACTTATCTGACGAGCATGCCATCTCTTTGGGCGTGCAAAATTCATCAACCACTTGCCAAAATCCTGCCTCCGAATCGGAATGTTGGAAGAATTTTGAAGGATTCTATGCTTGTAGCACAATTTCCTATGCAGTCATTTAAAATAATTTTGACATTTTTGTTGTGGCTGCTGAAATTCTGCCAATTTCACTGCAGGAGGTCCTAATGCGATAAACGACATGCTGTGGCACATAGTCGACGTCCGTGATGTGGCCGATGCTTTGCTTCTGGTATACGAGAAACCAGAGGCATCCGGGAGATATATCAGCGCACCAAATTACATAACCACAAAAGCCATTCTGGAGTTGCTGAAGAAGAAGTACCCTGACTACAATTATGTAAACTAGTGGGTATCTTCTCTTATCAAATGGCACTTTTTTTTTTCTTGAATGGCCGTGCTTGTTTACATTGGTTGAAGAGCACTCTCTGATTTTTGCAGCAAGGCTGAGGTGGATCGTAACTTTCCTATCACCCCGATCTCGTCGGCAAAACTGAGGAATCTGGGCTGGAAGCCAAGGGAATTGGAGGAGACGCTCCTGGATAGCATCGAATACTACCGGAAGACGGGAATTCTGCAGGATGGCGAGGGAGAGGGGCACGCTTGCCGCCTTCCTGATCTCTTCCGGTTTTTTCATGCCGACGAGGAATGAATCGAGCGTGGCATTGGGGGTGCCAGTGCTCCTAATCCTAGATATGCCATTCCGCAGGTGATGTTGCTGAATATCGTCTAATGACGTTATATTGTAATGACAAATCTGTCAATCTTCAAGGGAGGTGATAGGAGACCAGCGAACAGAGTAACCCAGTGTTTGGTAGCCAGTGACGAGTTTCACCTAGGAGACCAGCGAACAGAGTAACTCGTTGTAACTGCATCTTTATGGTTGCTCCTGGAAAATCCCAAACAAATTGTTTTTGCTTATGCTCCTAACTGATTGCTGAGGCCTCCGATGAGATCTATAGAGTTTTCACCACCGTGATCTCATGATGTGAATATTGACGCGAGTGGAGACCGATATATCTGCTGGGTAGGTAACCTATTCCCCGTGCGCCTTGTAAACGAATGACTGCGATGATGCTGTGTCAAGATCTCTGAATCTTTGCCCTGCAAGTGTCAAAAACTTCAGTTAAGTCGCGTGCTGTTTCGTCAGGTTATGTTCGGCCTCTTCCGTCGATCTCCTATCCAACCGTCTACACTGCACCTCGTGTTCGACGCTGATCTCCCATCAGACGGCTCCTATCTTCTCTCAGTTTGCTGTTTGAAATCAGACTTGAAATCAGACGGCTCCTATCCTCTCTCAGTTTGCTGTTTGAAATCCGACAACGGGCATTGTTTACTTTATGCTTTTAGCTTATTTTCTGGCTATAAAAGCTAGAGACCGGGGCGATAAGCCACCAACTATTTGTAACCCTAGTTGCCATGTCCTGGCTGGTCTCTTATATGTGCCTCGGCGAACCCTAGAATTCGAGTGCATAAGAGCATCTCTAGTAGAACCCTCAAATCCTTAAATATAAAATCAGTTTTGAGGGTTGAGAATTGCCCAATTTTGACACTTTTAAGGATTGAAAAACAGGGGCAAAGAGTAGAACCCTCAAACCCAACCCGTATAACGGAATATTCCGTTATACGGGTTGGGTTTGAGGGTTCTACTCTTTGCCCCAACCCCAACCCTTAAAACTGTCATTTGGCATTGCATAATTTTCACTAGAAAAACACAATAAACCTCCAAACAAACACGGAAATAAAGATCATTGATGCATGGTTTAATAGTTTTTACATCACACAATCATCATCTTCCTCATCTACTCGGCACCATCACCAAAAAATTACACTTGGCGCCATTTCCTAGACCACTTCCACGTCCATCAAGCACCTCCATCGGTGGTGGAGTCTTCCACACCGCCATCGCCACCACAACTCATCGGAGTGTCACCTCGAAGAGTAGAGGATGCACCACGGAATATCCTCTTCCTCTCCGCGATGTCCTCCTTGTAGTCCTTCCACCATTGCAATTGTTCTTGATCCATGTCCTTCTTGGACATCATCATGTGCTCCTTCTCTTCCACCATGAGTTCTTTTCATACCTTTGCCTCTTTCACCTTGATCATCCTCTCCTCCAAGTCGGCCTTGCGCTTTGCTTCTTCACGCTTTGCTTCCACTTGTGCAAGCTTGACCTCTTTCTTCTTCTCGGTGATAAGAAGCTTCGTCTCCAATGTCTTCTTTGTCAATTCCTCTCTTGCCTTCATCATTTGCTCCATCTTCTCCCTTAGGCTTGACGCCTCTTCTTCCATCTTCACCCTTACCTTGCCCTTCTTGGTTCCCTCGGGCTTGCCCAAGTTCCTCTCCCGACCCTCATCTTCACTATCATCCATCCTAAGCATTGCCGACCTCTTGGGTGCGGTCTCTTGATCCCTCAACTTCCACTTGTCAAAGGTTTGAAGAATTGCCCAAGCATGTTTAAATGGGAATGGCTTGCCCTTGGAAGCGGCCATCTCTTTGTACCTCATGCCGGCAATTGTCTCCTATCAACCACACATAATCACATAAGAACAATAGCCACACATAATCACATAATCAAAATAGTGAAGATATGTACTCACATAGTCACTCTCCACGGTTCCACTAGGTGGTGCTTCCCTCACTTGGTCCATGGCCGCACTCCAACGAGCACAAGCGGGCTTCATCAACTCCCACCGGCCTTGAAGCGACCGGTAAGTGCGAGAGATGAACCCACTATTCTTCGGCTTGATCCTACAATATGTGTCCTCGATCCTTTGCCAATAACGTTTACCGGTTTGGTCGGTGCCGGTGGTTGCATCCATCCCCACAGCTGCCCAAGCACGAACCAAGAGGATATCTTCCGCCTCGGTGTAGTTTGTCGACCGCACGTGTGGGCGGGAAGCGGCGGTGAATGCCTCCTCCCCTATCTCGGCCACCTCCTCCTCGTCATCCCCTTCATCCTCCTCATCTTCCTCCAAGTCATCACCAACCCTAAAGGGTTCTAGAGGCGGAGCCCCGAGGTCCACCTCCGCGTCTTGGAGGAGGTTCATGAACGAGGATGGGGTTGCCATTTCCTCGAACACCTCGTGCGCGACGGGAGGAGGTTCCGCGGGCGTGGCAGCGGGCTTCTTCCGCGTCACGGTCTTCTTCCGCGGCTTGGCCACGGCGGAGGACTCGCCGGCGGCCTTGGAGGCAGCCCCTCGTGGCCCACGGGAGGCCGCCTTCGGCCGGCTCTTCTTGAGGGCCGGAGCGGGGGCGGGGGCGGCCGGGGCGGGCGCGGACGGAGGCGGTGGCAGTCCGGCCCGCCGCCGCTTCGCCCCGAGGGTGGCCGTGGCGGGGACGGGGGCGGCCGGTGCGGGCGCGGCGGCCGGCGGAGGCGCGGGGGCTGGGGCGGGGGCGGGGACGGGGGCGGGGGCGGCCGGGGCGGGGGCGGCGGCCGGCGGAGGCTAGGCGGCGACGGGGAAGTCCATGGCGGGCGGTTGAGAGCGGGAGCGGGCTTGGCGCGCTGGATCGGAAGTGAAGTGCGGGTTGGGAGGAGTTTCTCCTCCCAACCCTCACTTCTACAGGCTGAAATCGAGTTTGAGGGTTGGACCTCTAATTTTTTTTACAGGTTTAAGGGTTTAAGGGTTCTAGTATATGTGGTTTTTCGGACGAAACCTGTAAAAAAGCGGTTATTTTAAAGGGTTTGGGGGTTTGAGGGTTCTACTAGAGATGCTCTAAGTCGCCTGTTTCGCTGTCTGGAATTTCATTTTTGTACGATTCTGTGTTCAAATAAGTCTGAATGTTACATGCTGGTTTCATTTCTACGAAATGGAACCGGAGCAGGTACCTTTTTCCGCCCCGACCCCCTATATATTTCCACATTAATGAATACTTCCTCCATCTTAAAGTAAATGACGTGGTTTTAGTTCAAATTTAGACTTATTTAAACTAAAACCACAACACTTATTTTGAGACGGAGGGAGTACTCCGTATCATGCATTCATGGGCGAAGCCGGGATTTGGACATAGGGGTGGCCGAGCCTAGCTGATAAGAATTTTTTATGAGGCGAACTATCATAATATTATAACTAGTAGAACGCCCGTGCGTTGTCACGGGCTCTTCAAATTTTCTAATGAGTATCTTTTATTTATTATCCCCTCATCTTGAGTGAATGGTGCTCTAATTAGAAACACAATAATCAAGTATTAGGAAATTTCATCGAACCAACAACAACGAACAGTATGATACCTATCCTACTAATAAAGGTAGGTCGTATTTTTTGTCCTTCATGCACTCCTGCATAAAAGTCCCTACCCGTTTTAGAATCAACACAATGTCCGCTCGCACACGAAAAAAATGCATCTCTATAGTGGGGAACCAACTGGGGCCAACAAAAACTCAAACTGCTATCCAATCTCGATTTCGTGCTCTTCCACCTCCATTAATAAAGATGGGTCGTCAAAGCTTTCCTCACGACGACCTCGAGCAGCCACCGACATTCCTCCCCGCATCTACCCCTACCCCATGTTGCCGCCTGCACTATCCTTGCACCTCCGGGGAGGGCCACGATGTCCTCTACAATGGTCACTACCAGATCCATGGGGAGGCCACGAGGTTGTTTGGTTGACGCCCCAACACGCCCTTCCAATTCGTGGGCAAGCCAAAATTTTGGCGCTGCTTTCAGCCGCCCACGACCCTGCCAATTTTGGTGAGAAAATGAACTGGAGAAGCCCCCCACGTCCTGGGCAAGCCAATTTTTTGGTAGCCATCCAAAGGAGCGCCAGCACTTGGTCAACTACCAATTTTTTGGCTTGGCAGCTCCAGGCTCCAATCCAAACAGCCCCCACATTCTTCCATGGGAACCCAACCAAGCACACCACCCTTCACAACCATCCAATCCCAGCCCTAACAACGTCAAGACCCGCCATCGGATCATGCATGGGCTATCCCCAAGACGAGTCTGTAGTCGATGTATTGACTTTGGCTATCCCCACGGCAGCACCATCGGATCCTGCTTGCTTTGACCATCACTTCGTCTCTTCCCAAGGCAGTGACACCACCCAACCAATCAACGCCACCGCTTGCGGCTTGCCTATATAAAATCACGAGAAAACCCCACGGCGGTGCTGTAAGATCACCTTGGCGACCTCGACAGCGACCGACTGGTCTAAGACCTAAGCTAGCCGCTCTCTATGGAGACCAGTTGAAGCAGAGGCGTGTCTCAGATTTGTTCTTTATTGTGCGTGCCGTTGGTCTTACAACTCACATATCTCCATGCTCGAGACGATCAAGCTCAATGCGCAGGACGCATACGTCCACTGGAGCTATATCCAGGCCTACGATTTTTCGATCACCGGCTCTATGGGTGCCATGACTGGAGTTGACGTCATCCACCAGGTGGATCAAGGAGGCCCGCCACCTGGCTCTACATCGCAACATTGCCTTTACCACCATGATTTTTCATGTTTGTTCAACTTGCTAGGTGGTTATCACTAAGCATATTGGAACTTTGGCACCTCCTTTTTTCATGCTCTGAGACATGCACATTCAGGAATACTCCCTCCATTCCTAAATATAAGTCTTTTTAGACATTTCAAATGGAGTACAACATACGGATGTATGTAGACATATTTTAGAGTGTAGATTCACCCATTTTGCTCCGTATGTAGTAAGTTGGTGGAATCTCTGGAAACACTTATATTTAGGAATGGACGGAGTAAGTATGGCTACATACTTTCTATACCTGTGAGCTTCATAAAGGATTTTGGATGTGTGCATCTTGTTGAAGCGAACTGATATGTACATTTAATTAAAACAATATAAGTTTCCATTAACAATATAGATTGATGAAAAAATGGAATTCAGAGTAATCCACGAAGGAGAATTTTAGTCATAAAATTACACTAAAAACGGTAAGGCCTATGGTTGTAGTTTGGATCTTGAGGACATTTGCATGGGGAGCTCGGTTTTACAAAAGTACATTCATACAGTAGGCTAAGAACTCCGAGAGCAATTGGAAGTACGTCAAATTGAACACACACGCCTCTTCCTATAGCTTGAGAACACGCCATAGGAAGCCCTTGAATGTGTCCTTTCGGCCACAAATGCATCTCTGTGCCATCACATTCTTTTTCTCTAAAACTGCTCACAAAATCCTACACCATGTGAGAAACCCTAGAAATATGACATGTAAATACTTGCGTTAAGCTGTAAGTACATGATCTGTAAATACCGCAAATGCAGAAGTACCACACAGCTATGCCACAACCCTAAGAAATATGTCTTTCCTATCCTTCTTCAAACTTCGGAAGAATCACTCACGTGTATTCGTGAGCTACGGTAACCACGAAAAATAAACTATGGCAGTAACAACAAATAACAGCAAAAAAGTAATTACAATCAGTGCAATACACTACATCTGCCAGCATGTTGAACCTAATACTTTTGTACCCTCAACATCATTATATTCTTTCCGCGCCACTGCCATTTGCACAGCCTTCATTATGCTTTTCTTCAAGGTTTCATGTGAAAAGTATGAGGGCACTGACACCCGCTGCAGATAAAATTCTTAATAAATAAGTTTTGTTTCTATTTATATCCAACAAGTAAAACTCTGGGGTACCAGCATTAAGTATTTTCTATCTGGTAACAAGAAAAAAGCACATAAAACCAAATCAGAGCCCCCAAAATGGAAGCCTATCATAAATTAGTTAAGACTCCAAATCACCGCCATTATTCCACAACGAACCGATCAAACTTTCGACATACCAGTCATAAAGTGTTTCATTTCTCTCATGCAAAATTAAAATAGCTCAACAAATGAAGTCAGAACCTGAACAACGGAAATTTGTTAAGAAATAAGTGACAATAACTTATCTTATTGATGACATGATTTAATAATCAAACGATCACTTTCATATGCATTATCAATATTTTAGAGCATGTTCTTCCTGTACATAAGGATAGACTTGGTACAATATTTAATTACCTTTAAAATCTTGAAGTATCAATCCTGAAATTCAATAGTATACCCAATAACATGAACTTGTATTTGGAAGTGATATACATATGGGGGGAGTACGTACTACCTAATAAATTCGTAGTATACAAATTCTGCCTCCATGCTGAGATATTTTTTTTGCACATCGCTTTGGTTCATTTTAAGTTACACTCGGGGTTAGGCCACCATCAACCGACAGCACATGCACCTGCAGAATTAAACAAGTTGGTAGTCAATTCCAGTGAACATGAAGGAATCATCAGGTCATAGTGCCCAAATTGCCCGTATTTGTTGCCTAGCAGCCCAAGTGCACAAAAAATCACTCGTATCCCGGACACAAGGGCACCAATAGGATTCTAATCAAACAAGTAGTAAGTGAAGCAAATATCACACACCATCATGCTGGTATGAAGTACGAACCTGTTACTGGTGGACGACCGCATCGGAAGTTCTTGCAATCTTCATGTAGGTAGCACAAAATTACTTCCTGAAAAAGAAGATAGCACAAAATTACGTCATAAAAATTTTTACGCCTGCAGTGAGCCTCTCACACGGTCATCTCATCGGAGCGGCGCTTGATGGCCTTCCAGCCCTTCTTAACTCGAATATGTTGGAGAACCATGACTGACTTGGAGTCTATTGTTTCCTCCGCAGTGCATATTTTGTTTCTTTCCACTTTTAAAGTTTTTGTAAAATCTTCGAGTCAGATTGCAACATATACAACAACATTTATCAACATATACATTAGCATATATCAAAACATATACAGTAGGATGCTTGTTTTTGTATGTCATCATTAATTATTTTAGAGTTTACCTTGCATTTGAATCTGGCTGTTGTATCCATTGCATCTACGTCAACACTTCTTGAGCCCATGGGGATGGGAACTTGGCTATTTATTCCAAGCCCCATCGCAATCTAGCATCAGAGGGTTGTATCGATCGGTCACATACAAATGCCGCTGCCACTATTGCTCCAAGTTGAACTGCTACGACAGACCACATATGCATACGTCTATCTGTTATTATAAATTTAAACTCCTGAATTTGCGTGTGCAACTCGCTTATAAGATTCTGTCTGTAAATAAATTTCTCCACTGCCTCAAAGAGATCATGTAACATACTTGGAGAAAAATGACCATACATATGTAATCCATTGATGAACTATTTTGGGAGCAGAAAACAGCCGGGCTCATCTGGTAGCACGTGACGGGGATCTTCATGGCGGGCGCTGCACGGGGCTCCTGCCTACCACAGCCCTCGGCCACGGCCACCCATGCAGTGACGGCCTCTAAGCTCCTTGCACGCACCTCGGCCCCTTGCCACGCAGCCGCCCCGATCGTTGATGGCAGTGTGGGTGAGGGAGGGGAGTGTCCTCGTCGTTGCGGCCACGGCGACGGATCGCGAGCTGGTGTCCTTCCTCCGGGGATGCGTTGCAGGCTCACGTCGCCCTAGTGACGAGCTTTAGGGTTTGGGAGGGAGCAGAGAGGGGTGTCGTGCGTGGGTTTCGCAGGAGAGAGACGTGGGTGAGTCAAGCGGCGGCTAGAGAGATCACAGGAGGGAGATGTGGGTAGGTCAGATAACTATGAGAAAGGTATATAAGTGAGATTATTGGAAAAGAGATGATTGCGTCCCGGTTAATGCGAATGAGGGAATTGTATCCCGATTTTCTAGAGGAGAGATCGTGCATTAGAGGAAAGATGGATTACATCCTATTTTTTGGACAGCAAGAAAAATATATGAAAAAATGGAAACGTGAGGAGATCGTGCGGGTGGGGCTGGCGACTTCCTTCGATCGATGTGAGGGGAGGCAAACGAACGAACCAAACGACGTACGGACTCCTCCATTAGGAGTAGAGATTGGTTCTTAGAAAAGGCAAACATCAATGCATTAGGAAAATTAGGATTTGGAATTGATGGTCATAAAACTAAACTGTATTAATTGGTAACGTGTTATCGGTTCCTGCCCGTTTATAACGTGTCTAGTTAGGAAACTTTGGGAAAATTAGGAAAGTTTTTATTGCGTTATGAATGAATTGATTGTGTCTGTTTACCTTAAGTTAATTGATTGCGTTTGGAAATAATTGATTGTCATGCATTATTGCGTTTGGAAAGAATTGATTGCCAATGCATTAGGAAAATTAGGATTTGGAATTGATGGCCATAAAAATAAACTTTATTAATTGGTAACGTGTTATCGTTCCTGCCCATTTATAACGTGTCTTGTTAGGAAACTTTGGGAAAATTAGGAAAGTTTTTATTGCGTTTGGAAAGAATTGATTGTGTCTGGTTACCTTAAGTTAATTGCTTGCGTTTGGAAAGATATGATTGTCATGCATTATTGCGTTTGGAAAGAATTGATTGTCATGCATGAATCGGGGACGTAAGGGGGGAAACGGAACCTGACTGCGTGCGGTAAGTGGGGTGGGGTTGGGGTGGGTTAATTGTAGCGAAAAAAACCGGTTAAAAAAAACCAGACGAGGTGGCACGAAAAAAACCAGACGAGGTGGGACGAAAAAAAAACCTAGAACAAAGACTACCAACTGCTCCATTAGGAGTAGAGATAATGTATGGCATTGGCTCTATAAAACCATATAACATTTTTGTTAGATAAAAATTGCGTCTGTAGCTGCCAATAAGATTAAAAAATATATCAATAATTTCATCAGAAGAGAACTTAGCTACCCCTTTCAAGTTTGGATTTAGATTATGGGCCAGTTCTTTTGGGCGGCTTAAAAAGTAAGCTGCCTCTCCCCAGCTTAAAAAATGAGCCGCTCCCAAAATTTGTTGAGGCTTATAGATTACTAATCCCAATATTAGTTTAGAAACCCCGATGAATGAGGGAGACGGCTTATGAAAAAAGCTAAGGAGAAGGCAGCTTATTTTTTAAGCCACCAAAAGAACTGGCCCTATATCATGCAATGCCAAAGCAAGTCACCGTCAGGCACCCTGAATCGGAGCATGGGATGGGATTTTGCCGGCCCGTGAACAACAGTACCGGTGAGCACACACATAAATACCAGTAGCGTACTTACTCGGAAGAGTTGTTAATTAACCAAGCATGCCGACAAGCAAGCTTGAAGGCTTGTTTTGCGACGACTGACTGACTACGGTTGTGAGTTGTGACGAAGAAGACATATCAACTGATCTGCTGGGTGGCGGCTATACTAGCGCGTTTTTGACTTCCAGTACTTGGTATGCTGCCGGGTCCATGGACTCGCCATCGGTAAACAGATGCAACGAGAACTAGTTAAGTGGACTCAGCTCAGTGGCGGCTCCAGGAAATGAAGGCTGAGTATTTTTTTTTTCTCTAAATGTAGTATATGAACCAAACAACACAACGGTAGCAATATAGGAACAAAACAACACTAGCATAACGGCAATATTATATTTCAATGTATTAGACCATATCAACATGATATCCTTCTTATAATATAACTCTGCGGTCGCCTTTTTGAAACAAATTGATGACATCTTCATCCTTCACCTGGTTGAAAAATTCTCTCTCAACGAATGTAACCAAAGAATTTCATCATCTTCATCAACCGCTTCATCATCTTCTACAATTGGGGACGGGGAGCCTCTCTCCCTCTCTGGTTGCGGAGCTTCGTCATGTGTATGCACTAGTGCTAGCTGTAGGTTGCTCTCAACCTCAATGGAAAGAACAGTTGGTGTGGATGTAGAACTTATTTTCCTTGCCTTTGAAGATTTGTCCCACAATTCAAACAAGCTAACATCCTTCTTCATCTAAATCACAATTCACAATCACATAAACAAAGTAGAAATCAGTGACAGTGGCATTGTGGCATCAAATTCATCACATAAACATCCTTCTTCTTCAAACTTCAATGTCCATTTAGTTCAATGTCAGTTTACAAGCAAATCTTCAGATTTCTTACAAAAAACATAGGGCAAAAAGTCATAATATACCTTGAAGGTTGGAGCTGGAGGAGACAGTCAGCAGGGGGCACTGGAGGCCGGAGGCCGGATCTCGGAGGCGGACTGGCGCCTTGTAGAGGAGACTACCGGACGGCGGACACGAGACCGGGACGCCCTGACTGGCTGACTGGAGGAGGAGGCGCGGAGCAGATGTAGTTCGCGGAGGGGAGGGGCGGAGCCGGAGGCCGAGGTCCGAGGG
>LR738713.1:567643086-567680634 GCA_902687465.1 Secale cereale | reverse complement strand
GAGAGGGCAGTTCGGCCGGACCTGGAATCGCTGCCGCCCGCGCGCCGCTAGGTTTGGGGATCGAGATCGAGGGAGCCGGGGTGGGAGACTAGGAAGTGCGTACTGGTGGAAGACGGAGAGGACGAGAAGTGCGTACCAGATACCGCTCGCTCGTTTGTCTCGTTCGCTGTGTGGCTCACTTTACCCTCTATTTTGGACTGGGCCAATATAACATGTATATTAATTTTTTTGGGGGCCTAACTCTTGGGTATTCAAATCAATCCATCAACTGTCGGCTGCTATACAAATCAATCCAGACCCCCAGCGCCGCCGCTGACTCAGCTAGGTCAACAAATCAATCCATCAACTGTCGGCTGCTATACAATGCCAATGTGTTGTGGCATGCTTGGAGGCCATATAGTTATATATGGTTTTAGTGAGGGCCCTACCTCATAAATTCGATGTTTAGGAGGTGGTTGTAGGAGAGCGGACGTCCTGGACGCAACGGCATGTGGACACATATATCTAGTCGCACGATCAGGCGAGATGATCGACACACTAAAATGTTTGTCAAAATGGTAAAAGGCAGCATACATCATTGCATAAGGGCGAATCCTGTGTCTAGGTTGGCTAAGAGCATCTCCAACAAACGCTCGCAGGCACGGCACGCTATTTTTTACAGCGCACGCAAGGGCTGTCGTTGCGTCCGAGTAGACAGTTACTTCATCAGGCACTGCAAAATTTAGCGCGCCGCCGTAGCGCTTTAGTAAGCGCGCTGTTGAAAGATACACATATGTACGCAAAAACAAGACATACATATTTCAACCAACATAGACATAGTCATATTTCAAACAACATAGCTTATTTCAAGTTTTCAACCACATCATATTCATAGCATAGATAGTAAAAAACGATACAAAATCCCGCGACTCAACTACTCGTCATCCTCCTCCGACTCCGACTCCGACTCCGACTCGGTGGTGTCCTCCTCCTCCTTCTTCATGTCGAAATGAAGGCGTCAATCCACCGTTCATCGTTGGAGTCCCAGGTCGATGCTTCTTTGAACTCGATGTTGAAGAGCGCGTCCGCCTTCCGCGTACGCCTGTCCTCGCGATAGGCGGCTCGCTCCGCCCCCCTCTCCGCGTAGAATTCGCGCTCGTAGACGACGTCCTCCGGGAAGCGTTGGTGCCACACTGCCATGTCCTCCTCATCCATCTTAGCGATGCCGAGGCGGCGCTCTCGCCTCCGGTTGTTGCGACGGTCCTCATCGATGACAAGCCACGGGGGAGGCGCGAGCTCCTGCGCCCGCTCCCGCGTCGCCATGTTGAGGAAGTTCATCTCCCTACGAGGCCGCCGGAGGTGCGCGGGCGGCCTCGTGGGCAGTGTCGAATGTGCCGAGGACGAGGCACATCTCACCGGAGCGGATCTCGGCGTAGAAGGAGCCGGAGGGGCGCGCGCGGACATCACGGTAGCCCGAACTTCCCCGGCGGCGGCGATGCGAGAAAGGAGGCGAGGCAGAGTGCGCAGAGGGCGCGTGACGAGGCAGAGCAGTGGAGAGGGCGCGTGGAGGAGTGCTGGATTTATAGCATGCGCGTTGAGACCCGCCAAAACTGTCGCGCGTTCGTTCTTTTGCGCACCAATTTTTCCCGCGCATGGTAAAAGACTTGTATTCGAGCGCGTGCTTTATTTAGCGCGTCTGTTGGAGATGCTCTAAGTGACCTTGACCAGGGGTGCACATCTGACAAAAAGGACCATGCATGCAGGGTCATACTTTTTCTTTTACCACGCGGGACCGGCTATGAATTTACTAAAGTGTGTAGACAACGAAGTCTAGGTTCCGTGTGCGGCATTGTCGTCCTCGGTCCGCACTAATTATTTGCGTTGGGGCCGCTCGAGGTCCATCTGGATCTGCTCATGGCGATTCCGGGAGCGATGACACCGGCATTTTTTTTACTATAAACAGTAGGGAAAAACACCACTGCAATTTTTATAAAAAAGGTAAAGGGGGACAAAGGTTCTATGAGTGGCTTGAGCTAAGCCCCCACTAAAGAAAGAGAAAAACTAAAAGAAACTAAAAGAAAACTAAAGAAAAGGAAGCTAAAAAGAAAGCCTAAAACGCAAATCCTCCTAAGAAAAAAGAAGCAAAATTACATCAAAGAGTCCAGCCATACAGAAAACTGCCTGTCAAACTTCTGCTTCATCATGTGCTTAAGTAGTTTCAATTCCTCCTTGAAGATGAATTTCCATTCATGAAATGAAGGATCAATATTTTCGAATATCTTATTGTTTCTAGTTATCCAGATAGCCCATGATCCCAGTACAATGATCTCCATAAAAAAGGGGTATTTGAGCTTATCTTTCAGGTCTTGGAATGCTTCTAGTACTGAAAGATTTGGTGTCCTTGTAGGACAGATAAAGTCCCAGCATTGTTGTGCAAAAGGACATCTCCAAAAAAGATGATGCAATGTTTCTTCTTGCTGACAATCCCTTACTGCACAATTGTAAACTTCAAGCTCAAAGTGTTTCCTTCTTAGCAGGTTTCTTATGTTGACTCTGTCATGTAACAACATCCAGAAAAAGACTTTATGTTTTGGCTGACACAAGCTCTTACAAATCCAGGTGAAGTGAGGTGGTGTTTGCTTATGTCCAATTAAAACATTGTATGCTTTGATGGAAGAATAAAATTCATTCCCCCAGATGTAACTCCAAGTGTCCAAAGTATCTATGAACTCTGATTGCCTCAAAGATATACATATGTCCTCCATTTGTAAGAACTCATCATAAGCTTGTGTTGTCAATGGCAGATGGAATAAGTCTTGAAGATATTCCGTATGGACCACTTGGTTGACATTTATTTCAGGGTTCCTGACAAACGAATGCAGGTGATTGAATTTTTGTTTTAAGACTGCACGGTGCCATAAATCATCCCAGAATAATGCACTTTTTCCATCACCCACATTACATCTTGCAATTGACTTAAACTGATCAATGAGTGCCAGATTTGATTTCCACCTGAAGGAGCCAATCATTGTGACTCCAGGACGCTTTCCATCACTGTAATAAGTTTCCCAAATCAGGTTTACCCAAGGTATATCATTGTGACTCCAAGAAGCTTTCCAATAAGCCAATCAGGTTTACACCGGCGTTGGGAGCGGGCTGAGTAAAACTCTGCCTTCTTCTTCTCCGCCTGTGGTCGGCGGATGGGCTGTATTGTCCCTGTTCTCCATATTCTCTCGTCCTTACCAGCTGGCCCACGTGCCGAAACTGCACATCGGCCAGAGCGGCACATGCTTCGGAGGTGCGCGACATTGCAGAAGCGGGGTACGCCGGCGCTTCCGTCCTGCCTGAAGCGCGCGTTGGCGGGGGCACGCTCAAGAGGGGACCGGCAGTTCAAGGGCAGTTCAGCGCCTTGCCAAGACCAAAAGCATGAACTAGAACATCATCATTGTGTTTCTCGCTGCGATGCGTATGTCCTCCATGGCGCTGTCCATCCCGAACATGTTGTTGCTTCCCCCTCTGGCTGCCTCGATGAGTGGGCTCGAGCCAGTCGGTGCTTTTCGGCGACATGTGCGAGTGATATGTCACTCGTACTAGTTGCAAAGGTCGTCTTGGTCTATGCATCAGGGAGCGTACATCCTTTGTGTCAGAACGTACTGTCATATTGGTCCTTCGAATACACATAGATGTGGCACGCCGAAAACCAACTTCCAGCTATACTTAGCACTTTATCCTTATACGAATCACGAAGAGGCGCGCGTCGTCGATGCCGTGCGTGCAGATGCCGCTGCGTCCAGCGCGACACTTCTCATGGTTGTAGCCTCAACCTACCGAGGATCAAACCCAATGTTTGACACATGTGTGTCTCATAAAAATAAAATATTCTTTTACGGGGAGGTGATGTTCATGTCAATAAAGACACGTCTATGATGACTTTGTTAATATCAAAACTCGACGATTCAGTTCCTCGGATTTGCTCATAGGATATGATATTAGTGCGTGCATTTAAAGGATGAGAAATGGGTGTATATGAACATCTATTTCTGTACCTTGTTTCTTAAAAAACAAATTAATATAAAACTAAACAAGTTAAAAAGGGACTAAGGGCATCTTCAATGCGGACCCTCAAAGCAGTCACACCATCTATCGGGAGCCGGTCATCCAAGCATGCCCCTAATCGCCCGCCCCTGGTTTTTTCGGCTTAAGTCCGCAACACTCAAAATAATTATAGAATATAGCACAATTCATCCATAAATAACTTAAAAAGTATCCATAGTATAAGAATAGTTCAAATGTAATATTACATCTGAGATAATCAAATGTTCAACAAGTTTTCCGAATTCATCGATCCCTAATTCAATGATACTCGAGTCATAATCAGCACAAGTGTCATCCCACACACGGTGTCCCTTGAGCTTAATCCAACAATGTATGAATGTAAATGCCCCCCCTTGGTCTTGTGGTATAGCACGACAACATGTTCGGGCTATACGATGTGATGATTATCAAGTTGTGACATTTAGTGAATCAATGAATCTACAAACATGTAGAGCTACAAGAAGTATAACTTATGGCATCTCCATTGACGAGACTGGTGATCATGTCTCTACTCATGTAGGTGATACGCCTCAAACATAACTACTTTTCCAAACACATTTGCTATTGTTTTGACCTCTAATTTCAATGATTCGAATGAAACTAACCTAGACTGTAGGACAAAAGATGTTGTGCAAGTTCTTATCGCAAGTACGCACAACTACATATGCAATACATGCCTACATATGATTGATGAATTGAAGCTAGTTAGCTATCGCTCTATGCTATGAACATTGCATAAGTACTCTCATCTGAACAAAATCCATTATCTACTTTCATGCCTATGCTTTTCATAACTGTTTCTCTCTTTACAATTACTACTGCTACAATTTGCTACTTTACTGCAATACCGTTACTACAATCGTTACTATTACTATTTCACCACTAATACTATCATATCACTTTGCTACTAATAATTTTGGCAAAGCAAGTTATCTAGCCAGGTGTGGTTGAATTGAACACTCAACTGCTAAGGCTTATAAATATTATTTGTCTTTCCTTGTGTAGAATCAATAAATTTGGGTTGCAATACTTCCTTCAAAGACTGTTGTGATTCCCTACACTTGTGGATCATCAAGATTATTTTGTAGTGCCGTTGTCGGGGAGCATAATTCTATTTATTAAGATCACTTGGGAGTTATTTGTTTTCTGCAATTTATCCTTCATTATGGGAAAATTGAAACATCCCAAAACAAAGATCACGTGATGTGGGGTAGAACCCTAGATGGCCGATCTTTCACGAAATGGAGGGGATCCCACGATGAACACGAAGAACACGAGAGGGGAACACGAGGGGAAACACGAGAGAATCACTCAAACCAACAAGAACGAGTCACACATATGCTAGATCCTCGAAACACAAAGAGATACAAGATCCATGATCAACAAGGGACGATACAAAGAGTAACCGGTTCTTCTCCGTGAGGAGGTCTTGGGGTATCCCGCGGGATCTTCTCCGCGAAGGAGGTCTTGCATCCGTGTGGATCTTCTCGGTGGAGGGGCCGCAGTCACTCACAAGGAGATGAACCACTAGTGGATGAACCACTTTTGCCTACTAATGGCGCACTAGTGGTGCGCCACTAGCACCACGCCATTAGATTTTTTTTACTAATGGCGCATCCCTGGTGTGCCATTAGTATCTGGTGCACTAATGGTGCACCAGGCAGTGCGCCAATAGTATGTCCATCTGTGCGCCATTAGTATGCCTCCCAGGGGGCCATATGTACCCATGTGCTTTGGCATACTAATGGTGCACTGATGGGTGATGCGCCATTGGTATCATCTGGACAGTGCGCCATTAGTATCTTGAGTGGTGCGCCACTAGTATGAATATTAGGGATTATTTTCTTTTCTTTTCTGATATTTTCGCAGGATACAAAATATATTATTAGACATAATTTAGACAACACCAGATTCATCGAATACAATAGAAGGTTAGTCTCCGAATAAAATTCATCATATTAATCTCCGAATACAATTCATCATATTAGTCTCCGAATACAATTCATCATATTAGTCTCCGAATTCAAAAGACCGAACAAAGATAGAACATTATATTACAAGTCTCGAAACCGCGAATAGCGAGTTTGTCTTCACATTACAAATCGATATCGATCATCTAAACTACCATCACATAGAAGAGAGCTGCGGACAATCGTACCCCCGATGGAGTTATCCACAAAGCCCTTGCCCTCTGGCACCTTGGCCACGAAAACCGGGTATGCCATATCCTTCTCTCTGAGACGCCGCCATCGTACCCATGCATCTTTGGTGAACTTCTGCCTTATGTTATTATGTGTGATGTTCTAATGCCCCTACTGCTTCTTTTGAATCATTCTTTTCAAGACAGAATATATGTTCTCTAGCTCATGCAACCTTTTGATATGAGAGTGCAGTTGGATCAGATTTACTCTGCTGCATGCTACAAATCTGTGTTAAGTTAATTTCTGGACGACCGTGGCTATCTTAATTAGCTTCATTGGGGGTAAATGTGGTATGCAGTGTAATGTTGATCATGGACATGCTATATGTGAGAGAGACAACCGAATCAGATCAAATTGCAGTTTTAGCGCATGTCCAAATTTGGGATTTATTTGTACATCCTACTAGTATGTGTTAATCATTTGCTGGGATGGCATTTGCTTCGATCATAGGATAGTTATCTGGATTGAGTAATGTTGATATGCATCTTACGTGTGAGACAAATGATCAAATCAAATTGCAGTTTTAGCGCATGTCAAAATTGAGACCTGTGATTTGAGTTCAGTTTGGTTAGATTTACCTGTGGTCTATTTCTGTTTAATTAATTCCTGGACGTTCGTGGCTAGCTATCTTATTCTTAGGTTTTTTATGTCATTTGTGAGCGGGAGGAGGCCACAAAAGAGCCGGCCACACCAAATCCGGCTCTAAAGGAGCCAAATGACTGAGAAACTTTATTTATTGGCAATCTAACCCTCTCATCCAAACACCATCTTGGTTAGAGTTGGTTCAGGGTTAGTTGAGGGTTAGAATCTAACTCTAACCTCTAACCGAGTTAGAGTATCCACACAGGGCCTTTTTCTGTTTATTAATCTGTGTGAGATGTTGTTCGTTGATGATGCCCTATATGAATGGGCTATTATGTTTGTTTGTTCATTAAATTCCAGTAAATGACAATTATCTGATGTTTGTTAATTACATTACTCTAAATAGGAAGTATGTATTTATGCAAATCATTTGTATGTGCAGTACAACTCTGGAGATGAGGTGGAAGAGTGGAACCACAAGTCCTTCATTGAGAAGGAAGCCAACAAGATCAGGGAGAAGGGGAAAGCGACGTACTACAAGTGGGGCAAGTTCAGGTACCCATACTGCACCACTAAGCCAATTCCCAAGGATGGGATGTATGAGCACCTTATGTCGCATGCACGCGGTTTAAAGACGAGTGGGAGGGACGTGAAGATCAGGGCAGAGCATGCAGCCCTCCTGAAGGCTATGGGTCCCATCTAGCCACCCTTTGTGAAGCTGGTAGTGGTACTAATCATCAGTATAGTTGATGATGTTTAACTTTTGCGCTAGTATGGTTGTGAACTGTGAAGAATCTGGAAGGTGGGAAGTGTTTGTGAACTGTTAAGTAGTATGGCAGACTCTTAAGTAGTATGGCAGACTCTTAAGTATGACAGAGACTTAATTAATCTAGTATGTCTCTGAAGTATATCAACTGTCTAGATGCCGGCCAGCTATGCTTTGTTGCAGTGTTTATATTCTGATGCTTCAATGATCACTGTAGGTGCTTCAGTGTTGCTTGACTGATGAGACATGCTGCATACAGTGGGCATGTGCTTGGTAATGGTGTATGCAAAGAACAAGCCTTATCTACATAGGATAGATAGTGAAAAACATGGACTTGAGATTTTCATAAGTTAGCATGATCGAATCTTCCATTACAAATATATTATATAATTTAGAAAATGTTGAAAATCATTTTTTTTGTCAATGTGATACGTCCAAAATGCATCACTATTTTATATCGTAATTCATCCTTATTCATTGATATATTTCACATTACGATGATGTTCTTATGTTGTTTTGGCCTATTTTACACAGTTTGCAACTTTCCGGTGCCGAAGCAGCAGACGCAGGATTCAGCGGTAAAAAGTGGACGCTGAGTTGCTGAAGAAGAATACCTCCAAATTACCTGAAAATCGACGAAGGGTATTTTCCAGAAGGATCACGAAGATACGCAAAAGAGCAACCAGAGGGGGGCCACAGGGTGCCCAGGCGGCCACCTGGCGCGGCCCCCACCCTGGCCGCGCCGGGAGGGCGCCTGGAGCCCCTGGCCCACTCCAGGCTCTCCCCTCTGGCCTATATACTCCTCGTCATCCAGAAAACCCTAAAGAGGGGAGAGTTTATGGAGTTCCGTCGCCGCTCCGCGGCGGAAACCTACAGAGAAGAAAAGCCATTGATGGCTTCTCGCCCCTCGTTGGTTAACCCAAGTGGAAGGTTTGAGATGCAGTGTAGCGGTAGTTTTCCCTTGGCAAAGATACCAAGGATCGAATTCCCCTGAGACTCCGAGGGTCAACAAGAAGGTGTCAACTGCTAACGGCGCCAGATACTCAGCAATTGACAGGACCTGCTGATGGGCCTCGAACCCCTCGTTGGTTACCCCAAGTGGAAGGTGTAAGATGCAGTAAGTAGAAGTGTTTTCCCTTAGCAAAGATGCCAAAGATCGAATCCCCAGAGACTCCTAGGTTCAACAAGTAGGTGTCAACTGCTACGGCGCCAGATTAGTAGCAATCAACGTGGACCTGCACACAGATACAAATAACTTTGCTCCCAACGAGTACAGAGAGGTTGTCAATCCCTCCGGCCTTGTAGTTCACAAAGGATAAAAAGCAATGATAGTAGTGATAGATAGTGTTTTGCAATAGTAAATAATAACGAAAAGTAAATAGTGGATGTGATCAATGATGGTAATATGGACCGGAGTCTCATGATGTTCACTAGTGATGTCTCTCTCCCAAAAGACGATAAAACAGCTATGTGAGGTAAACAAATTACAGCTGGGCAATTGACAGGACCACGAACGCAAACCAATGCTGACTACATTGCAAGAAAGGTTGAGGTTCAAAGCATGGGCGGTACGCCAAAGTAAGTAGACCGAATTCCATCAATATCTACTACTAATCATCCACCTTGAGATATCTATCCAGAACATCTCGCTGGTATTAAGTTGCGAGTCCCACCCATAGTGTAAACTCAATGCAACAGACAACTACATTAAAAGAACTTTGCGTAAAGTAAACAATCCTTGCACCCGCGGGCACAAGCACCGTTGTTTTCCCCCTTGTGGCAACATCACATCCTCTAGACTCATGTTTCTGTCACTCAAGCTAGTCATCGAGGGGCATGAACTCACAATCGAGCATAACGTTCCCTCTTGGAGTCACTACCTATTACTCGGCCAAAGCAATAAATAACAACGAAGAACATGCAAGAATTACTTATGAACAAAAATATAAAAGAGGTAGATCAAATATATTACTCAAGATCAATCTGAACATAATCTCATAATCCATCGGATCCCAGCAAACTCAACATAGCAACAGCATAAGGATTACATAGGTGCCTCGATCATGTAGGGCAGCTCACGAGGACTAATTAGTGAAGCACAAGAACGGGAGGAGAACATCACATAGCTACTGGTCATGGACTCATGGTCCAAGGGAGACTACTCACGAGTCATCCGGGAGGCGTCCATGGTGGTGGAGAAGCTCCCGGTGGTGATCCTCCCCTCCGGCAGGGTGCCGGGAAGAGTTCTCCTGGTGATCCCGATCTTGGAAGCGGCGGCGGCGGCGGAACAGAGATGGGATCGCGAAAAGAGTTCCTGTTCTGAGGGTTTCGGAGGGTCCTTTAAATATATGCCAAAGTAGGGCATCGGGGGAGCTTCGGGGGGCCCAGGCGCCCCCCCCGGCGCGGCCCAGGGGGGGCGCGCCGCCAGGGCGCCTGGAGCCCTGGTGCCCCCCCCCAGGCTGCCCTTCGGACGCAGTGTTGTTTCCGGAACGCTGATTTTTTATATAATTTTTCTGGATTTTTCTGGGCAGTTCTCGAAACGTGAAAACCTGAAATACAAAAACAACCGAAAACAGAAACTGGCACTGGGGTGCACTGGATTAGAAAGTTAGTCCAAATATGATCAAAAGTGTATGGAAGTGTATGAATATCATAGCAATATCACCCAAAAGTGGCATGGAGCAAGCAGAAATTATAGATACGTTTTGAACGTATCACCTGCACACGGATACAAATAACTTTGCTCCCAACGAGTACAGAGAGGTTGTCAATCCCTCCGGCCTTGTCGTTTACAAAGGATCAAACACAAGAGATAATAGTGATAGGTATGACTGCAACTAGTAAGTAAGAACATAAAGTAAATAGCGGATGTGATCAGTGATGGTAATATGGACCGGGGTCCCATGATGTTCACTAGTGATGTCTCTCTCCCAAAAGACGATAAAACAACTAAGCGAGGTAAACGAATTACAGCTCGGCAATTGACAGGATTATGTGCGCAAACCAATGCTAACTATGCTACAAAGAAAGGTAGAGGCTCAAAAGCATGGGCGGTACGCCAAGGCAAGTAGACCGAAATCCATCTGCATCTACTACTAATCATCCACCTTGAGATATCTATCCAGAACATCTCGCTGGTATTAAGTTGCGAGTCCCACCCATAGTGTAAACTCAAAGCAACAGACAACTGCATTAAAAGAACTTTGCGTAAAGTAAACAATCCTTGCACCCGCAAGTACAAGCACCGTTGTTTTCCCCCTTGTGGCAACAGCACATCCCCTAGACTCATGTTTCTGTCACTCAAGCTAGCCATCGAGGGGCATGAACCCACAATCAAGCATAACGTTCCCTCTTGGAGTTACTACCTACTACTTGGCCAAAGCAATAAACAGCAACGGAGAACATGCAAGAATTACTCAAGAACATAAATATAAAAGAGGTAAATCAAATATATTACTCACACACAATCTGAACATAATCTTATAATCCACCGGATCCCAGCAAACTCATCATAGCAACAGCATAAGGATTACATATGTGCCTCGATCATGTAGGGCAGCTCACGAGGTCTAATCAGTGAAGAACAAAGAGAGGAGGAGAACATCACATAGCTACTGGTCATGGACCCATGGTCCAAGGGAGACTACTCACAACTCATCCGGGAGGCGTCCATGGTGGTGGAGAAGCTCCCAGTGGTGATCCTCCCCTCCGGCAGGGTCCCAGGAAGAGTTCTCCTGGTGCTCCCGATCTTGGAAGCGCGGCGGCGGCGGAACAGAGATGAGATCGTGAAAAAGGGTTCCGTCCTCGAGGGTTTCGGGACGCGGTGTAAATATATGCCAAAGGGGGGCATCAGCGGAGGTCAGGGGGGCCCAGGCGCCCCCCCCCGGCGCGGCCAGGAGGGGGGCCGCGGCCCCAGGGCGCCTGGAGCCCTGGTGGCCCCCCTCTGGCCCTACTTTGGCCGCACGGAAGCTTCTGGAGCGCTGATTTTTTATATATTTTTCCCGGAATTTTTCTGGCAATTTAAGTAATGGGAAAACCTGAAATACAAAAATAGCAGAAAACAGAAACTGGCACTGAGGTGCACTGAGTTAATAGGTTAGTCCAAATATGATCAAAAGTGTATGGAAGTGCATAAATATCATAGCAATATCACACAAAAGAGGCATGGAGCAAGCAGAAATTATAGATACGTTTTGGACGTATCAACATCCCCAAGCTTAATTCCTGCTCGTCCTCGAGTAGGTAAATGATAACAAGCATAATTTCTGTGGTGACATGCTATTAACCATATAAGGACTTTTCACAGTCACATGACAAAAGCTTACTGAGACAATGAATCTGTAGTAATTAAGTTGCCTCATGAGAAAATCACAAAGAACTGAAAGTTTTACAATATGATACTGAAACATCAAATAGATTTGTAGTGAGCATGGTGTGCAAATATGATAAAGTGGTACCTCGCTTGCCCCCTTTAGTGAAGCAAAACATAAATGCAGGGGCACCTCCAAGGTTTAAGTGACGACTAGATACAATGATTTCAGAATAAACGATATCATAATCATGCAAAAGACAATGGTACTTTGGGACAATGCACATTACACTCAGAATGACAATCATGCTCTCAATAGTTGGTGCTTTAAAGAAGGTGGAGACTCTCGAACCGTGGCTTTTGATGGCAAGGTTGAAAACCCGTGGTCGGAAACAAAAACTAAACATGTACCAGAGCTCTTGGTTTTTAAAACAGAGGTAATTTTTTTTTTGGGGTATTCATATTTCGTCAACGAATGCTAGCAGATAACTCAATTACTTCTCGAGCTGGACAAGTTTCGAGGAACGGCTCCCGTACGAGGACGATCACATCCTCTTAATCTCCTTTGTTTATCACTGCCAAAGTTTTCTGATTTCTCATGAACAAAGCGTGAAGGAGGGTTTGTTTGTTGTATATATATTTTTTAATGAGCTGGGCGCACTCTTTGCCAGTTCCTTCTCGTATTAGGGGTTTGCACATTAGACATGCAATCCCGGGGTGAAGCTTGTCCAACCTAAAAAGATCATGAATTAACTACTACTTCCTCATGAGCTAAAACAGAGGCACAAAAGAGAAATGCTTTTTTGATTAATTTCGAGATGGTACAAGATAGTCTTCGTTAGGAATGGCAGGTAAATACCATGTATTGGAAGGTATGGTGGACTCATATGGCATAATTGGTTTAAAGGATTTTGGATGCACAAGCAGTCAGTCCGCTTAGTACAGGTGGAGGTTAGCAAAAGACTGGGAGCGACCAACTAAGAGAGCAATGACGGTCATAATCATGCAAAGCGACAAAGCAATATTGAATTAGGCATGGAAGTTATATCGCTACTCAAAAATAAAAGATCATCAAGGCTTGACAGACTTTCTTTACAGTCTTAATATGCGTGAGCATACGCCAAGTCAATCAAAATAAATTCTCGAAGGAAGATATTACTAAACCATACCACATCATAGGCAGACAAATCAAGTTGGTACTCCAATAACACATTGGGAACCCCCCAGCTATTTGAGATTAACCATAAGAAAACCTGAACTACTAAGCACCATTATGCACGCAGCATCTTTATCATAGACACATTAACCAATGCAACAGAAGCAAACTCTCTTAATAAGGTGAGGATGGTAATTAAAGAGAGTTCAAGCAACCAACTAAACAAAAGCTCTTTGAAAAGATAGGCATGAATACTAAGAGCAGAGCATGATAGTAGCTATTTTAAAAGACAAAGAACATACACAGCATAGATAGACATGAAAATTCTATGTTATGTTCTAGGTAGAAGTGGAGCGTGTTTCTCTCCCACATAAAGGAATGCTGGGTTCCGACTTGTTATGAAAAACTAAAAAGAAAACTAAAAGCAAGACGCTCCAAGCATAGCACATAACACATGAAGTGATAAAAATATAGCGAAACGAAAGACGAACTGATAATGTTGATGGAGAAGGGGATGCACGGGGGCATCTCCAAGCTTAGATGCTTGAGTCTCCTTGAATATTTTTTGGGGGTGCACGGGGGCATCCCCAAGCTTGAGCGATTGACACTCGTGAATCTTTTTATCATCTTCCCTCGCACACTTGAAAACTCCCTTCATACATAACTCATTATAATCTAATTAGCGAGGTTAGTACCCATAATAAAATAATTGTACCTTGCTGGAAATAAAGATATTCTTGAAGGTCTACTGTTTCTCAAGATTGCCAAAAGGTTTTTGCAAAGAAAAAGCAAGCTCTTGGTTTGTAAAATGAAGGAAAGGCAAAACAGGACAGAATCTGTGAAAAACAGAACAGCAGGTAGTAAATGATTTGTTCGGGGTACTTCTGCAACTCAAATAAAAAAACTCAAAACATACTCACGAAAGACAATTATATATAGAACGCTGTCGAAAAATTTCAGACCAAAAAGATGATCTGGTGATTTTATACGAATTTTTCTATCCAAGGACAGAATCTGTTTCCTGGACAGCACCTCACAACTTTTGAACTTTCTAGCAATCGGAGGCTATACTTGGCACAAATATGAAAAGCAAAGATACAATGATGATGCTACAGCAGTAAACAACATCAAGACACAACAAAAGCAAAAATTTTATTCATGTGGGCTGCCTCCCAAAAGCGCTTTCTTTTATGCCTTTAAGCTAGGCATAATGCATAGATCAAGTTTTATCAAGTGTAAAAGAATAGCTAGCCCGTACAACGGACTCAAAAGGTAACTTGATCTTCTTTCGAGGGAAGTGTTCCATCCCTTTCTTGAGAGGAAACTGAAATTTTATATTACCCTCTTTCATGTCAATGACAGCACCAACGGTGCGTAAAAAGGGACGTCCCAAAATAATTGGACAAGAAGGATCACATTCAATATCCATAATAGTAAAATCAACGGGCACATAATTATCATTGACAACGATAAGAACATCGTCGATCCTCCCCAAAGGTTTCTTTATGGAAGAATCAACGAGACGAACACCAAAAGAACAAGAATCATAAGGTTTCAATTTAAGCATATCATATATCCTTTTGGGCATAACAGAGATACTAGCACCAACATCACATAATGCATAACAAGAGAAGTCATTCAAATTAATTTTTATCATAGGATCCCAACCATCTTCTAGCTTTCTAGGTATGGAGGCTTCTACTCTAAGTTTCTCCTCCCTAGCTTTGATGAGAGCATTAGTGATATGCTCTGTGAAGGCAAGGTTAAGCGTGCTAGTGCGGGGATCTCTAGACATCTTGTGAAGGAAATCAATAACTTCGGTAAGAGTGCAATTATCAAAATCAAGGTCACGAGCATCAAGTAAAGTGGTAGTGGTGTCCTTAAGGTTCACTTGTTTGGTAGTTTCTATATTCATAGCATCACCATTAATAGGTCCATTGGGACCAGGAGTACATTGGGTGCTAAGAGTGTGAACATCCTCAATAACTTGGATAGTAGCAACAGTGTGGTGGGTAGGAAGACTCTTAATTCTTTCCTCTTCCTCCCTTTCTCTAGCCCATCTTTCTTTAAGCTTAGCCATCATCCGAATGTTTTCATTAATTTGTACTTGAGTAGCATTAACAGGGATGACTTCCCTCTCCTTAAGAGGAGAAGTTTCAACTTTTAGCAATTTTACCTCATTGGCTAAGTGGTCTACCTTAAAAGAAAGATCATCTAGTTTATGTAGTTTCTCTTCTACACTTTTATTGAAGGCTTTTTGGGTAGTAATGAAATCTCTAAGCATGGTCTCTAGTTCAGTATTGGAGTTCTTGGTACTAGGATAAGCATTGTTGTTCCCATAAGAGTTAGAGGGGAACGGTCTAGGATTGTTACCAAAGTTACTCCTATAAGCATTGTTGTCAAAATTGTTTCTAGAGATAAAATTCACATCTACTTGTTCTTGAGCAATCAAGGAATTTAAAGGAACATCACGAGGATCAACAGTAGATTGCTTCGAAAGTAGAGACATGATCAAGTTAACTTTTTCATTAAGGGAGGAAATCTCCTCGACAGAGTTTACCTTCCTACCTGTTGGAGCGCGTTCGGTGTGCCATTGGGAATAGTTGGTCATCATCTCATCGAGAAGCTTTGTGGCAGCATCAAGTGTAGTTGACATAAAAGTTCCTCCCGCGGCCGAATCTAACAAGTTCCGCGAGGTAAAGTTCAAGCCTGCATAAAAAGTTTGGATAACCATCCAAGTAGTCAAACCGTGAGTAGGGCAGTTCTTGATAAGAGATTTCATACGTTCCCAAGCTTGGGCAACGTGTTCATTATCCAATTGTTTAAAATTCATTATGTTACTTCTAAGTTGGATAATTTTAGCAGGTGGATAGTATTTTCCGATAAAGGCATCTTTGCACTTGTCCCAAGAATCTATGCTATTTCTAGGCAAAGACTGAAACCAAATTTTAGCTCCTCCTCTCAAGGAGAAAGGAAAAAGCTTAAGCTTAACAATATTATCATCTATTTCTTGGTACTTTTGCATATCACAAAGTTCAACAAAGTTGTTCAAGTGTAAAGCAGCATCATCTCCAGCACCGGAGAATTGTTCTCTCATGACTAAGTTCAGTAAAGCAGGTTTAATTTCATATGAAGGTGCTGAAGTGGCAGGTGTAGTGATAGGTGTGCTGATAAAGTCATCGTTGTTGTGACTAGTGAAGTCACACAACTTGGTGTTCTCGGTGGAACCCATAGTAGCAAGCAAGCAAGATAACTATTTTTGTGATTTTCGATAAAAAGGTACTAAAGCAAAAATGAAAGGTAAACTAACAAGACTAAAAAGCAAAGGTAAAAGATAGCATGCAACTCCCCTATCCTGAAGAGTGGAGTCCCCGGCAACGGCGCCAGAAAATACTCCTTGATGGGCCTCGAACCCCTCGTTGGTTACCCAAGTGGAAGGTGTAAGATGCAGTAAGTAGAAGTGTTTTCCCTTAGCAAAGATGCCAAGGATCGAATCCCCAGAGACTCCTAGGTTCAACAAGTAGGTGTCAACTGCTATGGCGCCAGATTAGTAGCAATCAACGTGGACCTGCACACAGATACAAATAATTTTGCTCCCAACGAGTACAAAGAGGTTGTCAATCCCTCCGGCCTTGTAGTTCACAAAGGATTAAAAGCAATGATAGTAGTGATAGATAGTGTTTTGCAATAGTAAATAATAACGGAAAGTAAATAGTGGATGTGATCAATGATGGTAATATGGACCGGAGTCTCATGATGTTCACTAGTGATGTCTCTCTCCCAAAAGACGATAAAACAGCTATGTGAGGTAAACAAATTACAACTGGGCAATTGACAGGACCACGAATGAAACCAATGCTGACTACATTGCAAGAAAGGTTGAGGTTCAAAGCATGGGCGGTACGCCAAAGTAAGTAGACCGAAATCCATCAATATCTACTACTAATCATCCACCTTGAGATATCTATCCAGAACATCTCGCTGGTATTAAGTTGCGAGTCTCACCCATAGTGTAAACTCAATGCAACAGACAACTGCATTAAAAGAACTTTGCGTAAAGTAAACAATCCTTGCACCCGCGGGCACAAGCACCGTTGTTTTCCCCCTTGTGGCAACAGCACAACCCCTAGACTCATGTTTCTGTCACTCAAGCTAGTCATCGAGGGGCATGAACCCACAATCGAGCATAATGTTCCCTCTTGGAGTCACTACCTATTACTCGGCCAAAGCAATAAATAACAACGGAGAACATGCAAGAATTACTTATGAACAAAAATATAAAAGAGGTAGATCAAATATATTACTCAAGATCAATCTGAACATAATCTCATAATCCATCAGATCCCAGCAAACTCAACATAGCAACAGCATAAGGATTACATAGGTGCCTCGATCATGTAGGGCAGCTCACGAGGACTAATTAGTGAAGCTCAAGAGCGGGAGGAGAACATCACATAGCTACTGGTCATGGACTCATGGTCCAAGGGAGACCACTCACGAGTCATCCGGGAGGCGTCCATGGTGGTGGAGAAGCTCCCGGTGGTGATCCTCCCCTCCGGCAGGGTGCCGGGAAGAGTTCTCCTGGTGCTCCCGATCTTGGATGCGGCGGCGGCGGCGGAACAGAGATGGGATCGCGAAAAGAGTTCCTGTTCTGAGGGTTTCGGAGGGTCCTTTAAATATATGCCAAAGTAGGGCATCGGGGGAGCTTCGGGGGGCCCAGGCGCCCCCCCTGGCGCGGCCCAGGGGGGGCGCCGCTAGGGCGCCTGGAGCCCTGGTGGCCCCCCCAGGCTGCCCTTAGGACGCAGTGTTGTTTCCGGAACGCTGATTTTTTATATAATTTTTCTGGATTTTTCTGGGCAGTTCTCGAAACGTGAAAACCTGAAATACAAAAACAGCCGAAAACAGAAACTGGCACTGGGGTGCACTGGATTAGTAAGTTAGTCCAAATATGATCAAAAGTGTATGGAAGTGTATGAATATCATAGCAATATCACCCAAAAGTGGCATGGAGCAAGCAGAAATTATAGATACGTTTTGGACGTATCACCTGCACACAGATACAAATAACTTTGCTCCCAACGAGTACAGAGAGGTTGTCAATCCCTCCGGCCTTGTCGTTTACAAAGGATCAAACACATGAGATAATAGTGATAGGTATGACTGCAACTAGTAAGTAAGAACAGAAAGTAAATAGCGGATGTGATCAGTGATGGTAATATGGACCGGGGTCCCATGATGTTCACTAGTGATGTCTCTCTCCCAAAAGACGATAAAACAACTAAGCGAGGTAAACGAATTACAGCTGGGCAATTGACAGGATTATGTGCGCAAACCAATGCTAACTATGCTACAAAGAAAGGTAGAGGCTCAAAAGCATGGGCGGTACGCCAAGGCAAGTAGACCGAAATCCATCTGCATCTACTACTAATCATCCACCTTGAGATATCTATCCAGAACATCTCGCTGGTATTAAGTTGCGAGTCTCACCCATAGTGTAAACTCAAAGCAACAGACAACTACATTAAAAGAACTTGGCGTAAAGTAAACAATCCTTGCACCCGCAAGTACAAGCACCGCTGTTTTCCCCCTGGTGGCAACAGCACATCCCCTAGACTCATGTTTCTGTCACTCAAGCTAGTCATCGATGGGCATGAACCCACAATCAAGCATAACGTTCCCTCTTGGAGTTACTACCTACTACTTGGCCAAAGCAATAAACAGCAACGGAGAACATGCAAGAATTACTCGAGAACATAAATATAAAAGAGGTAAATCAAATATATTACTCACACACAATCTGAACATAATCTCATAATCCATCGGATCCCAGCAAACTCATCATAGCAACAGCATAAGGATTACATATGTGCCTCGATCATGTAGGGCAGCTCACGAGGTCTAATCAGTGAAGAACAAAGAGGGGAGGAGAACATCACATAGCTACTGGTCATGGACCCATGGTCCAAGGGAGACTACTCACAACTCATCCGGGAGGCGTCCATGGTGGTGGAGAAGCTCCCGGTGGTGATCCTCCCCTCCGGCAGGGTGCCGGGAAGAGTTCTCCTGGTGCTCCCGATCTTGGAAGCGCGGCGGCGGCGGAACAGAGATGAGATCGTGAAAAAGGGTTCCGTCCTCGAGGGTTTCGGGACGCGGTGTAAATATATGCCAAAGGGGGGCATCAGCGGAGGTCAGGGGGGGCCCAGGCGCCCCCCCGGCGCGGCCAGGAGGGGGGCCGCGCCCCCAGGGCGCCTGGAGCCCTGGTGGCCCCCCTCTGGCCCTACTTTGGCCGCACGGAAGCTTCTGGAGCGCTGATTTTTTATATATTTTTCCCGGAATTTTTCTGGCAATTTAAGTAATGGGAAAACCTGAAATACAAAAACAGCAGAAAACAGAAACTGGCACTGAGGTACACTGAGTTAATAGGTTAGTCCAAATATGATCAAAAGTGTATGGAAGTGCATAAATATCATAGCAATATCACACAAAAGAGGCATGGAGCAAGCAGAAATTATAGATACGTTTTGGACGTATCAACATCCCCAAGCTTAATTCCTGCTCGTCCTTGAGTAGGTAAATGATAACAAGCATAATTTCTGTGGTGACATGCTATTAACCATATAAGGACTTTTCACAGTCACATGACAAAAGCTTACTGAGACAATGAATCTGTAGTAATTAAGTTGCCTCATGAGAAAATCACAAAGAACTGAAAGTTTTACAATATGATACTGAAACATCAAATAGATTTGTAGTGAGCATGGTGTGCAAATATGATAAAGTGGTACCTCGCTTGCCCCCTTTAGTGAAGCAAAACATAAATGCAGGGGCACCTCCAAGGTTTAAGTGATGACTAGATACAATGATTTCAGAATAAACGATATCATAATCATGCAAAAGACAATGGCACTTTGGGACAATGCACATTACACTCAAAATGACAATCATGCTCTCAATAGTTGGTGCTTTAAAGAAGGTGGAGACTCTCGAACCGTGGCTTTTGATGGCAAGGTTGAAAACCCGTGGTCGGAAACAAAAACTAAACATGTACCGGAGCTCTTGGTTTTTAAAACAGAGGTAAAAATTATTTTTGGGGTATGCATATTTCGTCAACGAATGCTAGCAGATAACTCAATTACTTCTCGAGCTGGACAAGTTTCGAGGAACGGCTCCCGTACGAGGACGATTACATCCTCTTAATCTCCTTTGTTTATCACTGCCAAAGTTTTCTGATTTCTCATGAACAAAGTGTGAAGGAGGGTTTGTTTGTTGTATATATATTTTTTAATGAGCCGGGCGTACTCTTTGCCAGTCCCTTCTCGTATTAGGGGTTTGCACATTAGACATGCAATCCCGGGGTGAAGCTTGTCCAACCTAAAAAGATCATGAATTAACTACTACTTCCTCATGAGCTAAAACAGAGGCACAAAAGAGAAATGCTTTTTTGATTAATTTCGAGATGGTACAAGATAGTCTTCGTTAGGAATGGCAGGTAAATACCATGTATAGGAAGGTATGGTGGGCTCATATGGCATAACTGGTTTAAAGGATTTTGGATGCACAAGCAGTCAGTCCGCTTAGTACAGGTGGAGGTTAGCAAAAGACTGGGAGCGACCAACTAAGAGAGTAATGACGGTCATAATCATGCAGAGCGACAAAGCAACATTGAATCGGGCATGGAAGTTATATCGCTACTCAGAAATTAAAGATCATCAAGGCTTGATAAACTTTCTTTACAGTCTTAAATATGTGTGAGAATATGCCAAGTCAATCAAAATAAATTCTTGGAGGAAGATATCACTAAACCATACCACATCATAGGCAAACAAATCATGTTGGTACTCCAATAACCATTGAGAACCCCCCAACTATTTGAGACTAACCATAAGAAAACATGAACTACTAAGCACCATTATGCACATAGCATTTTTATCATGGACATATCAACCAGTGCAAAAGAAGCCAACTCTCTTAACAAGATAAGCATGATAACTCAAGAGAGTTCCAGCAACCAACTAAACAAAAGCTCTTTAAAAAGAAAAGCGTGAAAACTAAGAGCTAAGCATGACAGTAGCTATTGAAAGACCAAGAACATACACAACAAAGATAAACATGAAAATTCTATGTTGTGTTCTAGGTTGAAGTGGAGCGTGTTTCTCTCCCACACAAAGAAGGCTGAGTTCCAACTCATTATGAAAAGCAAGCAAAGCTAAAGAAAACTAAAAAGGAAACTAAAAGCAAGACGCTCCAAGCATAGCACATAACACATGAAGTGATTAAAATATAGTGGAACGAAAGACGAACTGATAATGTTGATGGAGAAGGGGATGCACGGGGGCATCCCCAAGCTTAGACGCTTGAGTCTTCTTGAATATTTCTTGGGGGTGCATGGGGGCATCCCCAAGCTTGAGCGTTTGACACTCCTGAATCTTTTTATCATCTTCCCTCGCACACTTGAAAACTCCCTTCATACATAACTCATCATAATCTGATTAGCGAGGTTAGTTGTAACGCCCCGGACACACCCGCCGGTGGTCGTTACTCCTGGCGGGATCTAGACTGGCCTCACATATCAATACTAGTCTTTTCTGCGCACTTTGTCCTCACTCGTGCGCACCCGGGAGCAACTTCCCGGTCGGTCACCCATCCTGAAACTACTCCAAGCTGAGCACGCTTAACTTTGGAGTTCTAGCCGAATGGGCTCTCGGAAAAGAAGGAATTCCTTATTTATATGAGTAGTCTATCATCCCTAATAAGCCAGGCCATCACATACACCCTCACTCAGAGGAACCGACGTCCTCGTCGGGCCACAGGAACGTTCCCTCTTGGCACAACCGTCTGTGCTTCCAGGACAGCACATGTGCCATGCCGTGTGCCACGACGGGTCACAAATGTCCTGCACAACATGACTGCAAACTGTCCGCAAACATCCGTGTAACCGCGAGGGTCGGCTCTGATACCAACTTGTAACGCCCCGGACACACCCGCCGGTGGTCGTTACTCCTGGCGGGATCTAGACTGGCCTCACATATCAATACTAGTCTTTTCTGCGCACTTTGTCCTCACTCGTGCGCACCCGGGAGCAACTTCCCGGTCGGTCACCCATCCTGAAACTACTCCAAGCTGAGCACGCTTAACTTTGGAGTTCTAGCCGAATGGGCTCTCGGAAAAGAAGAAATTCCTTATTGATATGAGTAGTCTATCATCCCTAATAAGCCAGGCCATCACATTAGTACCCATAATAAAATAATTTTTCCTTGCTGGAAATAAAGATAATCTTGAAGGTCTACTGTTTCTCAAGATTGCCAAAAGGTTTTTGCAAAGAAAAAGCAAGCTCAAGGTTTGCAAAACGAAGGAAAGGCAAAACATGACAGAATCTGTGAAAAACAGACCAGCAGGTAGTAAATAATTTGTTCGGGGCACTTCTGCAACTCAAATCAAAAAACTCAAAACAGACGCCCGAAAGCCAATTGTATAGAGCACGCTGTCGAAACAATTGAGACCAAAAAGATGATCTGGTGATTTTATACGAATTTTTCTATCCAAGGACAGAATCTGTTTCCTGGACAGCACGTCACAACTTTTGAACTTTCTTGCAATCAGAGGCTAAACTTGGCACAAAGCTGAAAAGTAAAGATACAATGATGATGCTACTGTAGTAACAAACATCAAGACACAACAAAAGCAAAATAAAATTTATTCATTGTGGGCTGCCTCCCAAAAGCGCTTTCTTTTATGCCTTTAAGCTAGGCATAATGCAAAGAGATCAAGTTTTATCAAGAGTAAAAGAATAGTTAGCCCGTATAACGGACTCAAAAGGTAACTTAATCTTCTTTCTAGGGAAGTGTTCCATCCCTTTCTTGAGAGGAAATTGGAATTTTATATTCCCCTCTTTCATGTCAATGATAGCACCCACGGTGCGAAGAAAAGGTCGTCCCAAAATAATTGGACAAGAAGGTTCACATTCAATATCCATAATAGTAAAATCAACGGGAACATAATTGTCATTGACAATGATAAGAACATCGTCGATCCTCCCCAAAGGTTTCTTTATGGAAGAATCAACAAGACGAACACCAAAAGAACAAGAATCAAAAGGTTTCAATTTAAGCATATCATATATTCTTTTGGGCATAACGGAGGTACTAGCTCCAACATCACATAAAGCATAGCAAGAGAAGTTATTCAACTTAATTTTAATCATAGGATCCCAACCATCTTCTAGCTTTCTAGGTATGGAGGCTTCTACCCTAAGTTTCTCCTCCCTAGCTTTGATGAGAGCATTAGTGATATGCTCTGTGAAGGCAAGATTAAGCGTGCTAGTGCGGGGATCTCTAGACATCTTGTGAAGGAAATCAATAACTTCGGTAAGGGTGCAATTATCAAAATCAAGGTCACTACTATCAAGGAAAGTGGTAGTGGTGTCCTTTAGGCTCACTTGTTTGGTAGTTTCTATGGTCATAGCATCACCATTAATAGGTCCAATGGGACCAGGAGTGCATTGGGTGCTAAGAGTTTGGATATCCTCAACAACTTGGATAGTAGCAACCTTGTGGTGGGTTGGAAGGTTCTTAATTCTATCTTCTTCCTCCTTTTCTCTAGCCCATCTCTCTTTAAGTTTAGCCAACATCCTAATGTTTTCATTAATTTGCACTTGAATAGCATTCATAGGAGTGGTCTTCCTCTCCTCAAGAGGGGAAGTTCTAATTTTAAGCAATTCTACCTCATGGGCTAAATTGTCTACCTTCGAAGAGAGATCATCTACTTTGGCTAGTTTTTATTCTACACTCTTATTGAAGGCTTTTTGGGTAGTGATGAAATCTTTAAGCATAATCTCTAGTTCAGAAGTGGAGTTCTTGGTGCTAGGATAAGCATTGTTGTTCCCATAGGAATTAGAGGGGAACGGTCTAGGATTGCTACCAAAATTACTCCTATAAGCATTGTTATTGAAATTGTTTCTAGAGATAAAGTTCACATCTACTTGATCTAGAGCAATCAAAGAATTTAAAGGAACATCACGAGGATCAATAGAAGATTGCTTGGAAAGTAGAGACATGATCAAGTCAACTTTTTCATTTACGGAGGAAATCTCCTTGACAGAGTTTACCTTCCTACCTATTGGAGCGCGTTCGGTGTGCCATTGGGAATAATTGGTCATCATCTCATCGAGAAGCTTTGTGGCAGCATCAAGTGTAGTTGACATAAAGGTTCCTCCCGCGGCCGAATCTAACAAGTTCCGCGAGGTAAAGTTCAAGCCTGCATAAAAAGTTTGGATAACCATCCAAGTAGTCAAACCATGAGTAGGGCAGTTCTTGACAAGAGATTTCATGCGTTCCCAAGCTTGGGCAACGTGTTCATTATGCAATTGTTTAAAATTCAGTATGTTACTCCTTAGTTGGATAATTTTAGCAAGTGGATAGTACTTTCCAATAAAGGCATCCTTGCACTTGTCCCAAGAATCTATGCTATTTCTAGGCAAAGATTGACACCAAATTTTAGCTCCTCCTCTCAAGGAGAAAGGAAAAAGCTTAAGCTTAACAATATCACTATCTACTTCTCGGTACTTTTGCATATCACAGAGTTCAACAAAATTGTTTAAGTGTAAAGCAGCATCATCTCCAGCACCGGAGAATTGATCTTTCATAACTAGGTTCAGTAAAGCAGGTTTAATTTCATAAGAAGGTGCTGAAGTGGCACGTGTAGTAATGGGCGTGCAGATAAAGTCATCGTTGTTATGACTAGTGAAGTCAAACAACTTGGTGTTCTCGGTGGAACCCATAACAGCAAGCAAGCAAGATAACTATTTTTGTGATTTTTGATAAAGGATACTAAAGCAAAAACTGAAAGGTAAACTAACAAGACTAAAAAGCGAAGGTAAAAGATAGCGTGCAACTCCCCTATCTTGAAGAGTGGAGTCCCCGACGACGGCGCCAGAAAACTTTGCGTGATGGCTTCTCGCCCCTCGTTGGTTACCCCAAGTGGAAGGTTTGAGATGCAGTGTAGCGGTAGTTTTCCCTTGGCAAAGATACCAAGGATCGAATTCCCCTGAGACTCCGAGGGTCAACAAGAAGGTGTCAACTGCTAACGGTGCCAGATACTTAGCGATTGACAGGACCTGCACACGGATACAAATAACTTTGCTCCCAACGAGTACAGAGAGGTTGTCAATCCCTCCGGCCTTGTCGTTTACAAAGGATCAAACACAAGAGATAATAGTGATAGCTATGACTGCAACTAGTAAGTAAGAACAGAAAGTAAATAGCGGATGTGATCAGTGATGGTAATATGGACCGGGGTCCCATGATGTTCACTAGTGATGTCTCTCTCCCAAAAGACGATAAAACAACTAAGCGAGGTAAACGAATTACAGCTGGGCAATTGACTGGATTATGTGCGCAAACCAATGCTAACTATGCTACAAAGAAAGGTAGAGGCTCAAAAGCATGGGCGGTACGCCAAGGCAAGTAGACTGAAATCCATCTGCATCTACTACTAATCATCCACCTTGAGATATCTATCCAGAACATCTCGTTGGTATTAAGTTGCGAGTCCCACCCATAGTGTAAACTCAAAGCAACAGACAACTGCATTAAAAGAACTTTGCGTAAAGTAAACAATCCTTGCACCCGCAAGTACAAGCACCGTTGTTTTCCCCCTTGTGGCAACAGCACATCCCCTAGACTCATGTTTCTGTCACTCAAGCTAGTCATCGAGGGGCATGAACCCACAATCAAGCATAACCTTCCCTCTTGGAGTTACTATCTACTACTTGGCCAAAGCAATAAACAGCAACGGAGAACATGCAAGAATTACTCAAGAACATAAATATAAAAGAGGTAAATCAAATATATTACTCACACACAATCTGAACATAATCTCATAATCCATCGGATCCCAGCAAACTCATCATAGCAACATCATAAGGATTACATATGTGCCTCGATCATGTAGGGCAGCTCACGAGGTCTAATCAGTGAAGAACAAAGAGGGGAGGAGAACATCACATAGCTACTGGTCATGGACCCATGGTCCAAGGGAGACTACTCACAACTCATCCGGGAGGCGTCCATGGTGGTGGAGAAGCTCCCGGTGGTGATCCTCCCCTCCGGCAGGGTGCCGGGAAGAGTTCTCCTGGTGCTCCCGATCTTGGAAGCACGGCGGCGGCGGAACAGAGATGAGATCGCGAAAAAGGGTTCCGTCCTCGAGGGTTTCGGGACGCGGTGTAAATATATGCCAAAGGGGGGCATCAGCGGAGGTCAGGGGGGCCCAGGCGCCCCCCCGGCGCGGCCAGGAGGGGGGCCGCGCCCCCAGGGCGCCTGGAGCCCTGGTGGCCCCCCTCTGGCCCTACTTTGGCCGCACGGAAGCTTCTGGAGCACTAATTTTTTATATATTTTTCCCGGAATTTTTCTGGCAATTTAAGTAATGGGAAAACCTGAAATACAAAAACAGCAGAAAACAGAAACTGGCACTGAGGTGCACTGAGTTAATAGGTTAGTCCAAATATGATCAAAAGTGTATGGAAGTGCATAAATATCATAGCAATATCACACAAAAGAGGCATGGAGCAAGCAGAAATTATAGATACGTTTTGGACGTATCAGCCATCTCCGGCGGGCAGATTCCGCCGGGGAGATCACCTCCCGGAAGGGGAGATCATCGCCATCGTCATCACCATCGTCACGGGCATCATCGAGATCATCATCAACATCATCCCCAACATCAGCACCATCTCCATCTTCATCCAATCTCATCTCACAATTGCAACTTGTGTTGTAATCCGTACTATCTATCCTCTCTACTCTATCGGTGTTGATTACTACTTTGTGGTGAATGCTATTGAGTTTTGTTGGAGAAATATCATTGTGTCTAGATTGTTTATCATCCATCTATCTCCACTGATCATGATCTCTTTTATGTCTTGTGAGTAGTTACTTTAGTTCTTGAGGACATGGGAGAAGTCTTGTTGTTAGTAGTCATATGATGTTGAAGTAATATGTGTTGTTTGATACTTAAGTTGTCTTGTTATTTTCCTAGTGGTGTTGTGTGAGTCGAACACTCAACACTTCGCCTTATTAAGGACCTAGGGGAATACATTGTGTACAAAGAATGCTTACGGTGGGTTGCCGGAGTGACAGAAACCTGAACCCCAGTTCGCACGCTTTTGCACAAGGGAACAATGGATCATCGATCGTATTGCTATGGTTAGGCTTTTGCCTTAAATACTATCTTGTATTTGCGGATGCTTGCAAGGTGTTTAATCATAAGAGTGCACTCATCTTAGTCTAGAGGGTGTACTAGCATAGATCCACCCACTCAACACTTATCAACACATCACATAGTACCGATACGGAATATGGCGAAAGCACATGACTACCTCTCCCGTGTGTCCTCAAGAACACTTTAGCCTTTATAAGTTCAGTTGCTAGGCCTCTCCTTTGCTCAGAAAGGATTGGCCCACTTGTTACTCTCCAGTGCCTTTTACTTTGCTCGCTTTTACTTTCCTGTTGCTTATATCAAGAAAACCCCTAAAAAGTTATCTTTCAATGCTTGCAGTTATTCATTGCTCAGAATCAGTTATCAATACCTTCTGCTCCTCGTTGGGTTCGACACTCTTACTTATCGAAAACGCTGCAATAGATCCCTTACTGTTGTGGGTCATCAAGTACCGTTTTCTGGCGCCGTTGCCGAGGAGTGTAGCGTTATTGGTAAGTGAAGCTGGTAAGGAAGTTTTTATATTTCTGTTTTTATTTTGCTGTTGCTGCTCTTTGTCCTTATGGACAACCTTGCTATTGGATCGTTGCTTGTGGGAAGACACCCCACATTTGTGGTGGTTGCTCCTCCCCCTACTGAAATTGTGCCCTATAAAATACCAGCTGGTATTATCGATTATGTTTTGGCTAATCGTTATGCAGGAGACAGACATCCCGGTGAACACTTGCTATATCTGTCACAACTATGTTCATTATTTAAGCTTGCAGGTGTATCAATGGAGTTTGTCATGAGGAAATTGTTCTCCGTATCGCTTATAGATAAAGCTTCAGATTGGTATAAGCTTCTCGATAACTCACACTTGCTTGATTGGCAAGAGCTTATGTCTCTCTTTTATACCAAGTTTTATCCTCTTCATGAAATTCATCGAGACAGGAACTATATCTATAACTTTAGGTCTCGTGACGGAGAAAGCATTGCTCAAGCTTGGGGGAGATTGAAGTCCCTAATGCTCAAATGTCCTATTCATGAGCTCCCCAAGAAAATTATACTTACAAATTTTTATGCCAGGCTTTCTCGTCAGGATAAGGAGATGCTGGATGCCTCCTCTAGTGGGGTATTTCAGACAAAGAGCGTTGAAGAAAGGTGGGATCTCATTGAAAGGATCCAGAGGAATACCGAAGATTGGGAAATCGATAAAGGTATTGAACCCGCTATAAATTATGAGCATGATTATATTGAGAGCTATGTGAAAACTGATTACTTCAATACCTTTTGCTCTAAGATTGGTCTTGATTCCCATCTAATGATTGATTTCTGTAAGGATTTTGCCTCTCACGTTGATTCTTTTAAAAAGAAGAGAGATCAGCATCATGAACCTTTCAAAGAGTTACCTGTTGATATTCATGTTGCTGACCCTATTTTGCCTACAGTTATATATGAAAAGCCTCCTTTTCCCGAAAGGATAAGGGAGCACTCTCTTGTGACAGGCATAATAAATAAAAGTGAGAGAAGAATTGATGAGCCTGAGGACCAGATCAAGGTCGACCCTCAAGTTGCAATGGTTAAAGACCTTGTTACTAATGATGTTTTGGATTCCAATGTAAATTTTTGTGCTGTTTCCACTAACCTTGTCACATCCAAGAATAAAGGCCCAATTTCAGGTACTCCAGTAGTATCTGTTAAAATAGGAGATCACAATTATTATGGGCTATGCGATTTGGGATCGAGTGCTAGTGCTATCCCCTATTCACTTTATCAAGAGATCATCGGTGAGATTTCACCTTGTGAACTTGAAGAAGTTGATGTTACCATTCATCTTGCAAACAGAGCAACTATCTCTCCTATCGGAATTGTGAGAGACGTTGAAGTCCTATGTGGAAAGGTAAAATACCCTACCGACTTTCTAGTACTTGGTTCAGTGAGGGACAATTTTTGTCCTATTATTTTTGGTAGACCTTTTCTCAGAACTTGTGGAGCTATAATAGATTGCAAGAAAGGTAAAGTTTCTGTTGAATTCAATGGTGAGCCATATGAATTTAACTTTTCTAAGTTCTCTAAGCAGCCTCGTGGTACCGATTTACCCAGTGATGATAAAATTATTGAAAGTATTGCTTCTATTGCTATTCCCCCTAATGATCCTTTGCAGCAATATATGGAGGACCACGAGAATGATTTGCATATGCAGGAAAGAAATGAACTAGATGAAATATTCTTGAGACAACCTGCTATCCTGAAGCACAACCTTCCGGTTGAACCTTTGGGAATTTTATCAAAACCAAAAGAAGACCCGGTGTTCGATCTTAAACCTCTTCCCGATACGCTCAAGTATGCTTATTTAGATGAAAAGAAAGTATATCCTGTTATTATCAACTCTAACCTTTCAGGATATGAAGAAGAGCGACTATTGGAAGTACTTCGTAAACACCGAGGTGCAATTGGCTATACCCTTGATGACCTTAAGGGGATTAGTCCATCTATCTGTCAACATACTATCAACCTTGAGCCCGATGCTAAACCAGTTGTTGATCATCAACGACGGTTGAACCCGAAGATGATGGATGTTGTAAGAACTGAGATTCTCAAGCTTCTAGCCGCAGGTATTATCTACCCTATAGCTGATAGTAAGTGGTTAAGCCCGGTACATTGTGTTTCTAAGAAAGGAGGTACAACCATGGTTTCTAATGATAAGAATGAACTAATACCTCAGAGAATTATTATTGGATATAGAATGTGTATTGATTACAGGAAGCTGAACAAGGCAACCAGGAAGGATCACTACCCGTTGCTGTTCATCGACCAAATGCTTGAAAGGTTATCCAAAAATACCCACTTTTGTTACCTCGATGGTTATTCTGGCTTCTCTCAAATTCATGTTAACACTGCTGATCAAGAGAAGACCACTTTTACTTGTCCCTATGGTACTTATGCTTACAGGCGTATGCCTTTTGGTTTATGTAATGCCCCTGCTACTTTTCAAAGGTGTATGTCTGCTATCTTTCATGGTTTCTGTGAGGAGATTGTGGAAGTCTTCATGGACGATTTCTCCATCTATGGAACTTCCTTTGACCATTATCTCCACAACCTTAATAAAGTTTTGCAGAGATGTGAGGAGACAAACTTCTCATATGAGACTGGAGAACCCCTTCCATGGAAGAGCTTCGCCGAGGACTACGTGATCAACGTCAACAAGAATGAGGAGTTAAATCTCCTTGGGTAATGGCATCCCCTTGGCTTGTTCCAAGCTTGGGGGAGTGCCCGGTATCTTTATCTTTTGTCTTTTAGAGTCAAGTAGAGTCGTATCATGTCTAGGGAGGTTATTATATGAAATAGGTGTGTGCATTGAGGTCTATCACTCCTTCTGTGGAGAGATTGTATCCGTGAGTGTGGAGTCGTCTATGATGGAATATTAATGAGAAGTCTATTGGTTCCTTTGCTGCACTCGGTATTCTCTTGACGCAATCGACCTTATATGATGATTCTTATGGGGAGTGTTGACCTTATATCAGGTATGGCTTTGAAAACTTTATTTAATCTTGGCAAACATAGCTTTGGTCATAACAACAAGCATGATTTTCTTAAAGTAGCGACATAGCCAAAACCTTTATGTTATTATGCTTGAAGTGTTATGCTGACAAGGAAGACAACTTGATGTGTTATGCTTATTTTAATGTTTATGCTTTATATTGCTTTGCATCTTAGTCATCATCAATTGTCTGTTCTCTCAAAGCCTTTGCTAGCCTAAACTCTGTACTAAGCGGAATTCTGCTTGTGCATCCATACCCTTAAACCAATACCTTCCATATGAGTCCACCATACCTTCCTATTCGTGGTATTCCACTACCACCTCCTAAAGTATAGAATTTATGTGTTATCCTTAAATGTTCAAAATCTTCTATTTTGTGCCCTTGTTTTAGCTCATGAGGAAGTAGTAGTTAATTCATGATCTTTTTAAGTTGGACAAGTTTTACCCCGGGATTGCATGTCTAATCTGCAAACCCCTAATACGAGGAGGAACTGGCATGAGTGCGCCCGGCTCATAAAAGATAATACAACAAACAAACCCTCCTTCACGCTTTGTTCATGAGAAATCAGAAAACTTTGGCAGTGATAAACAAAGGAGATTAAGGGGATGTGATCGTCCCCGTGCGGGAGCCGTTCCTCGAAACTTGTCCAGTTCGAGAAGTAATTGAGTTATCTATTAGCATTCGTTGACAAATCATGCACCTCTCAAAACTTGTTTTCATTCTGTTTGATTTAAGGATAGCACATGAGTTTTCCCTACTTCCCTAGAGCAGGGCCTATCTCTTAGTTTTAGGTTGAGTCAGTTATTCCTACTTCCTTCTATTCTTAAAGAGAGCAGACATTTGATGTTGACGAGGATTCATTCATATAAAGTTGCATTAAGATTTGTCATATCATATCCTTGTTGACATTATCATTTGATAAGTAAGTTGTTTGTCAAGCCCAGCTAAAGCAAACATCTTCCTTTGTGTTAACACTTTCACTTCTTGCCTAATAACATGATCTTTCAAAAGCTTCAATTAATCTCATCAAAACATAAAGAGAAAGAGCAAAAGTAAAAGCTATTAGTTGTTCTTTGACCAAAGGACATGTTTGCCATGATTTAATGAGTTTCCTTAGCCCTACTTTCGATTATAAGTGTTACCACTCTTTTATAAGGGCCTTATGAGTTGAAGATTGCTGTTGAGGATATTTGAGTTTGGTGAAGAAACTGTGATGCTTCTTGTCCGTATTCTATTTATCGACACTTCACTCCCTAAACTTGTGGATAGGTTTACCAAGCTCAGTATTCGCTTGGGGACAAGCGAGGTCTAAGCTTGGGGGTGTTGATACGTCCAAAATGCATCACTATTTTATATCGTAATTCATCCTTATTCATTGATATATTTCACATTACGATGATGTTCTTATGTTGTTTTGGCTTATTTTACACAGTTTGCAACTTTCCGGTGCCGAAGCAGCAGACGCGGGATTCAGCGGTAAAAAGTGGACGCTGAGTTGCTGAAGAAGAATACCTCCAAATTACCTGAAAATCGACGGAGGGTATTTTCCAGAAGGATCACGAAGATACGCAAAAGAGCAGCAGAGGGGGGCCACAGGGTGCCCAGGCGGCCACCTGGCGCGGCCCCTACCCTGGCCGCGCCGGGAGGGCGCCTGGAGCCCCTGGCCCACTCCAGGCTCTCCCCTCTGGCCTATATACTCCTCGTCATCCAGAAACCCTAAAGAGGGGAGAGTTTACGGAGTTCCGCCGCCGCTCCGTGGCGGAAACCTACAGAGAAGAAAAGCCATCTCCGGCGGGCAGATTCCGCCGGGGAGATCACCTCCCGGAAGGGGAGATCATCGCCATCGTCATCACCATCGTCACGGGCATCATCGAGATCATCATCAACATCATCCCCAACATCAGCACTATCTCCATCTTCATCCAATCTCATCTCACAATTGCAACTTGTGTTGTAATCCGCACTATCTATCCTCTCTACTCTATCGGTGTTGATTACTACTTTGTGGTGAATGCTATTGAGTTTTGTTGGAGAAATATCATTGTGTCCAGATTGTTTATCATCCATCTATCTCCACTGATCATGATCTCTTTTATGTCTTGTGAGTAGTTACTTTAGTTCTTGAGGACATGGGAGAAGTCTTGTTGTTAGTAGTCATATGATGTTGAAGTAATATGTGTTGTTTGATACTTAAGTTGTCTTGTTATTTTCCTAGTGGTGTTGTGTGAGTCGAACACTCAACACTTTGCCTTATTAAGGACCTAGGGGAATACATTGTGTACAAAGAATGCTTACGGTGGGTTGCCGGAGTGACAGAAACCTGAACCCCAGTTCGCACGCTTTTGCACAAGGGAACAATGGATCATCGATCGTATTGCTATGGTTAGGCTTTTGCCTTAAATACTATCTTGTATTTGCGGATGCTTGCAAGGTGTTTAATCATAAGAGTGCACTCATCTTAGTCTAGATGGTGTACTAGCATAGATCCACCCACTCAACACTTATCAACACATCACATAGTACCGATACGGAATATGGCGAAAGCACATGACTACCTCTCCCGTGTGTCCTCAATAACACTTTAGCCTTTATAAGTTCAGTTGCTAGGCCTCTCCTTTGCTCAGAAAGGATTGGGCCACTTGTTACTCTCCAGTGCCTTTTACTTTGCTCGCTTTTACTTTCCTGTTGCTTATATCAAGAAAACCCCTAAAAAGTTATCTTTCAGTGCTTGTAGTTATTCCTTGCTCAGAATCAGTTATCAATACCTTCTGCTCCTCGTTGGGTTCGATACTCTTACTTATCGAAAACGCTGCAATAGATCCCTTACGGTTGTGGGTCATCACAATGCACAAGAAGGAAAGAGATCTAGGAATTCGCCATCGTACCCATGATCGGCAAAGAATAAAGGGGCAGTTGATCCTACTTAATTAAGTACTAAGATACCCTGGCCCATGCATTAGTCACAAGCACCCCATATGTCCTATTTTAGCAAAGTCATGCTAAAATTCACGGAAAATTTAAGCATGACCTTTGCTGAAAATAGGACATATGGAGTACCCCAATTTGCCGGAACGGAAGTTAATCGACATTCCAGCAACACTGTCCATCAACTTTTCACTGAATGAATGTGTATTTCGACAATAAATGGAACAACCGTAGATATTATTATTTTCAGTGCAATGTCCTAAATTTCAAAACGAGGATTATCTACCCGTCCTTAACCTACTAACTTGGTTCTCCAGAGTACTTAACAGTTAAACATAATGTCCAAATTAGACTGCCAAACCACCAAGACTTGAACAAGTATGAGCATCAAATCGAAGTTGCAAAAGTGCATCATTCACACACGAGCAGATTTGACATGAACAAGCACAAGAAAATAAAACTATATGCATCATACATGTACTAGCTAATAAAATTGAGATGGAGCACAAATGTACTAGCTAATACTACAAGTTAACATCTACTCCATCGCAGATGAATGATTAACCACCAAAAAATTTGAGATGGGGGTATTAATTTGTGGAGTATTTAACAGAAAAGTTAACCACCATGGTGACACCTTGTAGGTTCGCACCACGTCATAGGGGCTGGTCCGGAAGGAGACGAGGAGCTCACCAACGACTTGCAGCCGACGAGGTCGAGGAGGACGCGAGCTGATGTTGGAGAGGCGGTGACGAACCAGCCGCTGTCGAAGCCTGAGATGGGAGGCCGTGACGAACACACTGCAGCGCGGATCTTAGCACTCCACGAGCTCCGATCTGGTCGGCTTCAAACTGGACCATCGGCGATTCGACGGCACAGCGGGCACGAGCCATCAGAGAGATGGAACATCACCTCTGGTATGCGTACTCGCCCAGTTTGCAGCCGGCACAAGCTTGGAGGAGGATCGAGGTGGAGAGGATGAAGTGGGGAAAGTGAGTGTGTAGGTGTGGCTGTCCAAAATATCTAGCTGGTCCTACTTTACTAATGGTGCATCAGTCATCAATGCGCCATTAGTAACCAGTGTTACTAATGACGCATTGATGGCTGGTGCGTCATTAGTAGTTTTGCAAAAAAAAAAAAAAATAGTACTGGCGCACTGAGTTGGAGGTGCACTAGTAATGGCGCACTGTGCCACCGTGCGCCATTAATATGTCTGTAAAAAAAATTATTACTAATGGCGCACCGAATATCTGGTGCGTCATTAGTATTTGTACACTAATGACGCACCTACACATGATGCGCCGTTAGTATATACTAATGGCGCACCACATGTCTGATGCGTCATTAGTGGCCATATCATCTATAGCCCTTTTCCTAGTATTGAGGGCATCAGTGCGGCGCTGCAGCATACAACTTTGCCACTGATTAATTGTTCAAACCGACTGTGCTTTTTTGGTAAAATCTATGGAAAGTTCAGAGACTGACAAATCAATAGTAGATCAATAGTAGGTCACCTTGTAATGGAGATTAAGGATAGGATGAGAGAAAGGGAGCTCGTGGTACGTCTTGTTGGTCGTTTGCAGAATAGAACTGCAGATCGCCTTGCCTATATGTCGAGAGTGGAGCACATCACCGACTTGTGGTTGCAGGTGCCTCCAGCTGCTCTTGTGAGCTATCTGGCAAGTGATTGTACAACTATTTCATAATCAATAAAGCCCCTTTTCAATCGCAAAAAAAAAATTATATTTACATCCAGCCTTTCTTCTAAAGAAAAGTCGGCATTAATGGATATAAATTTAATATCCACCTTTTTAAGCAGAAGAAATACACGTACAAAATAGAAGACATGCTCTCTTCTATCCATATTAGTTGTCGTTCAAACGAAATACGTCTATAGTAGAACAACAATAGGTTTTGGAGGAAAAAAAAAGGACAACACACAGTGTGCGTGCACGAGGACGTGCGTAGTGCATGGCTGTTGGCTGGTAACAAACAGCAAGCACCCGAGGCATTTTGGCACCGATCAGCCGGCGACGAAAGCGCGCGGCGCGATGATTCCAAGGCGGACGGCACCCAATCTGCTCGCTCGTTGCTCGTCTCTACCCTGGTCGCGAGTGGTCTTTGTTTTAGGTCCCGGCATATATAATCTTTTGATGTCGATTTGCGCCGTGGAGTCTACCGGCCGGCAAGTGGGCGGACAAAGTGCCAAGCCGGCAAAGCTGCGACGGAGACATAAAGAGCCGACGACGCGGCAGCAAGCCATCCCGTAGGTGAAGGACGAGAGGAGGATGGCAATGGCACCACCGCGGCGCGTGTGCGTGACCGGCGGCGGCGGGTTCATCGCCTCGTGGCTCGTCAAACTGCTCCTCTCCCGGGGCTACGCCGTCCACGCCACCGTCCGCGACCCATGTACGGACGCCGCGTCTGATCTGATTCTCCGGCGTCCTCGCCTCTCTCCTACGTCCTGTTCCCACCTCGCCGGTTGACGTCTGAATGTTTGGGTTCAGGTGATTCCAAGAACGCGCATCTGATGCAGCTGGACGGGGCGCCGGAGCACCTGCGGCTGTTCAAGGCCGACGTGCTGGACAGCGCCGCACTGGCCGCCGCCGTCGAGGGGTGCGAGGGCGTCTTTCATGTCGCCTCCCCCGTCCCTGCGGATAAGATCGTCGATCCTGAGGCTAGTATACATCTGTCGATATCATTACCAGTTCACGGTGCAGCATTAGGGAATTTGTTCAACTGAATTTTGGCTTTCTGTTCTTCTGTTGAACTGTCGATGCAAAGATTAATTTAGCCTTCTACACCTCGACTTGTGTGTTCATGTGTCCTTTAAGAATTGTGCTCATTTTCTACAGTTATAGACTCCTAGGACTTTACTGCGGTTGAGACGATTACGAGTTGTTATTAGAATTGTACAATCCTCATGATCTGTTTCTAACAGTGTTCTGATTTCTGAATTTAACTGTGCAGTCAGAAGTGATGGTGCCTGCGGTGAAGGGCACCGTAAATATTCTTGAAGTTTGTTCGTCTATGAAGGTTCAGAAAGTTGTGGTGGTGTCATCCACTTCTTCTGTTCATTTTAACCCCAGCTGGCCTCAGGGTAAACCCAAGGATGAGAGTTGCTGGTCGGACAGAAAAGTGTGTGCAGAACATGAGGTTAGTAATGTTTGAAGTTAGAACTGATAAGAACCAATCGCAACGTACAATGTGATATAAGTGTCCTATTACACAGGAGTATATTAAGGTTTGTTTACAAATTTAACTTTGGGCCATTTGCATTTCTATCCCTAACTCGAACCCACTACTCACATTTGCCCCTAATTTCGAAGTGTGCTCAAATTTGCCCCTCCGCCGTCATGTGCTCTTATAGAAATGCCCCTCCGAGCCGTTACCGTCCAGTCAAGGTTGTTTGACCGCTAACAAGCCGTTTCTTTGACATTTTTGCCCATGTGTCCATGTGCCACTTACTGGAGGGTCCCACTCTTAAAAAATAAACTTAAAAAACACTTTCTCTCATCCCTCTCTCTCACTGATAACTTACATGTGGGGCCAATCTAGAAAAGGAATATTAATATTTTTTTGCATATTTTGTTTCAATTAATTATTGATTATGCCAACAGTGACCGACGGCGACCACTTGCCGCGGCGGTGGCACGCCGGGAGGCCGCAAGGAGGCTGGACGAGGGAAGCAGGCGATAGCCCTGGATCTACTGCATCCAGGGATGTTCTCTTCGGACCATATGGTCGCCGGAGTGAACGGCGGCGACCATTCCCGCGGCGGCTTTGGGCAGAGCAAGTGGGGG
>LR738713.1:567609510-567643001 GCA_902687465.1 Secale cereale | reverse complement strand
CGAGGGGGAGAGGTGAAGCTCCGTGACATTAACGAGCTCACTAGGAGCACGATGACGACGCAGCTGGGGCTCGGGGAGGACCAAAGCGAGGACTTCGACCATGGCGGCCATGGCAGAGCACAGAGCTTGCGGGGAAGATGACCCAGGTCATGGGGCTTTCTATGGAGGATGCACGCGGCTTCTGATGTATACCATGACGCCCGGGGAGCGGCTAGGATCCGTCGACGTCCTTCAACGGCATCAAATCGGCGACGGCGATTCGAGGCCGGAGGCGGGACAGGTGCGTCCTGGCGCTCGGTACTGGACTTATCTGGTCAAATTCGTCGGCTGGGGCAGCGATGTCATACCGTACGAGCATCCAGGCGAGCTAGCGACGCCTGGGGTTTCCGCTGCCCATGTGTTCGACTGACGACGGCGATAGGGCGGCCTCCGGTGGGCTTGCGGGAGAGGGCTAGAGGAGGGGAGAGAAAAAGGGCGAGCGGCGAAGAGAGAATGAGGGCGAAAGGGTTGTGGCGTCAGGGAAGACCAGCAACGGCGGCGACGGCCATTCAACAGCCTCGCCGGAGTTGAGAGAGAGAGAGAGTGGCCGTCGGCCTGTCGTTGGGCAGGGAGAGATGTGAGAGAGAGAAGTAGCTTGTCCTTTTCCCTTTTTATTTTTTCTAGTTGGGTCCACCTGTAAGTGTGTGTGTGAGAGAGGGGTGAGAGAAAGGTTTTTTGTTTTATTTTTTGAGAATGGCCCCACAGGTAAGTGACACAAGGAGACAGGGGCAAAAATGTCAAAGAGACGGTCAGCTAGCGGTCAAATGGCTTTGACTGGACGGTAACGGCACGGAAGGGCATTTTTATAAGGACACTTAACGGCAGAGGGGCAAATTTGAGCACACTTCGAAATTAGGGGCAAATGTGAGTAGTGGGTTCGAGTTAGGGACACAAATGTAAAAGACCCTTTAACTTTGGTAGTATGTCAATTTTTTTTGTTGGTCCATGGTTCATTTCTTCATCCTATGTGTCTGTAATTACTTCAAAACTACAGACTGTTGCTCCGTGGGAGGACTAGTTTCAATCCTTTACAACTTCTGTTGGCAGCTCTGGTACTGTCTGGCTAAAACTGTTGCTGAAGAGACGGCCTGGGAATATGCAGAAAAGAGTGGGCTCAATGTTGTTACAATATGCCCTTGTATTGTTTTTGGCCCACAACTACAGCCTGTTATCAACACCAGCAGCGAACTTCTCGTCTATGTTCTAAAAGGTCGCCTCGTTATTTCCTGTTCTTGTCCAGTTCTTCTTGCTATTTGTAGCTATATCACTTTGTTGTTTGTAGTTCTATTACTTATCTGACGAGCATGCCATGTCTTTGGGTGTGCAAAATTCATAAACCACTTGCCATTTTGCCAAGCCCTCCGAATCGGAATGTTGGAAGAATTTTGAAGGATTCTATGCTTGTAGCACAATTTCCTATGCAGTCATTTGAAACAATTTTGACAATGTTGTGGTGGCTGCTGAAATTCTGTCAATTTCACTGCAGGAGGTCCTAATGCGATGAACGACATGCTGTGGCACATAGTCGACGTCCGTGATGTGGCCGATGCTTTGCTTCTGGTATACGAGAAACCAGAGGCATCCGGGAGATATATCAGCGCACCAAATTACATTACCAGAAAAGCCATTCTGGAGTTGCTGAAGAAGAAGTACCCTGACTACAATTATGTAAACTGGTGGGTATCTTCTCTTATCAAATGGCACATTTTTTTTCCTGAATGGTCGTGCTTGTTTACATTGGTTGAAGAGCTCTCTCTGATTTTTGCAGCAAGGCTGAGGTGCATCGTAACTTTCCTATCACCCCGATCTCGTCGGCAAAACTGAGGAATCTGGGCTGGAAGCCAAGGGAATTGGAGGAGACGCTCCTGGATAGCATCGAATACTACCGGAAGACTGGAATTCTGCAGGATGGCGAGGGAGAGGGACACGCTTGCCGCCTTCCTGATCTCTTTCGGTTTTTTCATGCCGCCGAGGAATGAACCGAGCGTGGCATTGGGGGTGCCAGTGCTCCTAATCCTAGATATGCCATTCTGCATGTGATGTTGCTGAATATCGTCTAATGACGTTATATTGTAATGACAAATCTGTCAATCTTCAAGGGAGGTGATACGAGACCAGCGAACAGAGTAACCCATTGTTTGGTAGCCAGTGACGAGTTTCACCTAGGAGACCAGCGAACAGAGTAACTCGTTGTAACTGTATCTTTATGGTTGCTCCTGGAAAATCCAAACAAATTGTTTTTGTTTATGCTCCTAACTGATTGCTGAGGCCTCCGATGAGATCTATAGGGTTTTCACCACCGTGATCTCCATGATGTGAATATTGACGCGAGTGGAGACCGATAGATCTGCTGGGTAGGTAACCTATTCCCCTGCGCCTTGTAAACGAATGATTGCGATGATGCTGTGTCAAGATCTCTGAATCTTTGCCCTGCAAGTGTCAAAAACTTCAGTTAAGTCGCGTGCTGTTTCGTCAGGTTATGTTCGGCCTCTTCCGTCGATCTCCTATCCAACCGTCTACACTACACCTCGTGTTCGACGTTGATCTCCGATCAGACGGCTCCTATCGTCTCTCAGTTTGCTGTTTGAAATCCGACAGCGAGCACTGTTTACTTTATGCTTTTAGCTTATTTTCTGGCTAGAAAAGCTACAGATCGGGGCGATAAGCCACCGACTATTTGTAACCCTACCACTTGACAAGAATTGTAAGCTATATCAAAAACTATTTGTAACCCTAGTTGCCATGTCCTGGCTGGTGTCTTATATGTGCCTCGGCGTGTGTCAAGAACCCTAGAATTCGAGTGCGTAAATTGCCTGTTTCACTGCCTGGAATTTAATTTCTGTACGATTCTGTGTTCAGATAAGTCTGAATGTCACATGCTGGTTTCAATTCTACGAAATGGAACCGTGGGGGACAGCCCACCCCCTATATATTTATAGATTAACAAATAGTACTTCTTCCGTCTCAAAGTAAGTGTGATGGTTTTAGTTCAAATTTAGACTTATTTAAACTAAAACCACGACACTTATTTTGAGACGGAGGGAGTACTCCGTATCATGCACTCATGGACGAAGCCAGGATTTGGACATAGGGGTGGCCGAGCCTAGTTGATAAGAATTTTTTTTCGAGGTGAACTATCATAATATTATAATAATGTATGGCATTGGCTCTATAAAACCATACAACATTTGTATTTCTTTAAAATTGCGTCTGTAGTTGCCAATAAGATCTTAAAAATATACAATAATTTCATTAGAAGAGAACTTAGCTGCCCCTTTCAAGTTTGGATTTAGATTATAGTATCATGCAATGCCAAAGCAAGTCACCGTCAGGCACCCTGAATCGGAGCATGGGATGGGATTTTGCCGGCCCGTGAACAACAGTACCAGTGAGCACACACATAAATACCAGTAGCGTACTTACTCGGAAGAGTTGTTAATTAACCAAGCATGCCGACAAGCAAGCTTGAAGGCTTGTTTTGCGACGACTGACTGACTACGGTTGTGAGTTGTGACGAAGAAGACATATCAACCGATCTGCTGGGTGGCGGCTATACTAGCGCGTTTTTGACTTCCAGTACTTGGTATGCTGCCGGGTCCATGGACTCGCCATCGGTAAACAGATGCAACTAGAACTAGTTAAGTGGACTCACCTCAGTGGCGGATCCAGGAAATGAAGCCTGTGTATTCATTCAATTTTTTTTTGCTCTAAATGTAGTATATGAACCAAACAACACAACAGTAGCAATATAGGAACAAAACAACATTAGCATAACGGCAGTATCAATATTTCAATGTATTAGACCATATCAACATGAATACATAAGTACCTTTTGATTGATAAAGTGATGATATCCTTCTTACAATATAACTCTGCGGTCGCCTTTTTGGAACAGATTGATGACATCTTCATCCTTCACTTGGTTGAAAAATTCTCTCTCAACGAATGTAACCAAAGAATTTCATCATCTTCATCAACCGCTTCATCATCTTCTACAATTGGGGACGGAGAGCCTCTCTCCCTCTCTGGTTGCGGAGCTTCGTCATGTGTATGCACTAGTGCTAGCTGTAGGTTTCTCTCAACCTCAACGGAAAGAGCAGTTGGCGTGGATGTAGAACTTATTTTCCTTGCCTTTGAAGATTTGTCCCACAATTCAAACAAGCTAACATCCTTCTTCTCCATCTAAATCACAATTCACAATCACATAAACAAAGTAGAAATCAGCGACAGTGGCATTGTGGCATCAAATCCATCGCATAAACATCCTTCTTCTTCAAACTTCAATGTCCATTTAGTTCAATTTCAGTTTACAAGCAAATCTTCAGATTTCTTACAAAAAACATAGGGCAAAAAGTCAAAATATACCTTGAAGGTTGGAGCTGGAGGAGACAGTCAGCAGGGGGCACTGGAGGCCGGAGGCGGACTGGCGCCTGCCGGAGGAGACTGCCGGACGGCGGACATGAGACCGGGACGCCCTGACTGGCTGACTGGAGGCGGAGGCGCGGAGCAGATGCAGTTCGCGGAGGGGAGGGGCGGAGCCGGAGGCCGAGGTCCGAGGGGAGGGAAGGAGAGGGCAGTCCGGCCGGACCTGGAATCGCTGCCGCCCGCGCGCCGCTAGGTTTGGGGATCGAGATCGAGGGAGCCGGGGTGGGAGACTGGGAAGTGCGTACTGGTGGAAGACGGAGAGGACGAGAAGTGCGTACCAGATACCGCTCGCTTGTTTGTCTCGTTCGCTGCGTGGCTCACTTTACCCTCTGTTTTGGACTGAGCCAATATAACATGTATATTAATTTTTTTTGGGGCCTAAACCTTGGGTATTCCAGGGAATACCCAGGAAGAACCCCAGCGCCGCCGCTGACTCAGCTAGGTCAACAAATCAATCCATCAACTGTCGGCTGTTATACAATGCCAATGTGTTGTGGCATGCTTGGAGGCCATATAGTTATATATGGTTTTAGTGAGGGCCCTACCTCATAAATTCGATGTTTAGGAGGTGGTTGTAGGAGAGCGGACGTCCTGGACGCAACGGCATCTGGACACATATATCTAGTCGCACAATCAGGCCAGATGATCGACACACTAAAATGTTTGTCAAAATGGGAAAAGGCAGCATACATCATTGCATAAGGGCGAATCCTGTGTCTAGGTTGGCTAAGAGCATCTCCAACAGACGCTCGCAGGCACGGCACGCTATTTTTTTTACAGCGCACGCAACGGCTGTCGTTGCGTCCGAGTAGACAGTTGCTTCATCAGGCACTGCAAAATTTAGCGCGCCGCCGTAGCGCTTTAGTAAGCACGCTGTTGAAAGATACACATATGTACGCAAAAACAAGACATACATATTTCAACCAACATAGACATAGTCATATTTCAAACAACATAGCTTATTTCAAGTTTTCAACCACATCATATTCCTAGCATAGATAGTAAAAAACGATACAAAAGCCCGTGACTCAACTACTCGTCGTCCTCCTCCGGCTCCGACTCCGACTCCGACTCGGTGGTGTCCTCCTCCTCCTTCTTCATGTCGAAATGAAGGCGTCAATCCACCGTACATCGTTGGAGTCCCAGGTCGACGCTTCTTTGAACTCGATGTTGAAGAGCGCGTCCGCCTTCCGCGTACGCCTGTCCTCGCGATAGGCGGCTCGCTCCGCCCCCCTCTCCACGTAGAATTCGCGCTCGTTGACGACATCCTCCGGGAAACGATGGCGCCACACTGCCATGTCCTCCTCATCCATCTTAGCGATGCCGAGGCGGCGCTCTCGCCTCCGGTTGTTGCGACGGTCCTCATCAGTGACAAGCCACGGGGGAGGCGCGAGTTCCTGCGCCCGCTCCCGCGTCGCCACGTTGAGGAAGTTCATCTCCCTACGAGGCCGCCGGAGGTGCGCGGGTGTCGGTGTATTTGGATCGACACCTGTGGGATCACAAGAATCCCTACTACGGTTGCGGGGCGCGGGGTTGAGAGAAGAGTGGATCTAACAGTCAGGACACGGTTCCTTTACCCAGGTTCGGGCCGCAAAGATGCGTAAAACCCTACTCCTGCTTTGGTGGATTATATGTTGGTGTTCTTCAGCTAATGAGGAGCTTCAAGAGGGTCGTGAGCAGTTCCAAAAAGCCAAATCCTTCTCCTGGTCGCCTCGGGCCTCCTTTTATAGGAAAAAGGGGTTGCCACAGTGGCACACAGGAGGTGGAAAGGGTACAGTGATGCGAGGTTATCCCTCGCATTACATGACAAGGTGCATTTAATGCGCCCAGCTTAGGTGTCCTTGCTTTACCGGGGACGGGAGGAGACGCCCGTCTTGTCCGTCGCCGCCCCTCCTCGTGTTGACACGCGCCCTGGCCAGCAATGCGTGAGGCGCCATGTAGGCAGACAGGCAGCCGAGGTGGCGCAATGGCGGATCTCCACGAAGATCTATGGGTTGCCACGCAGGAGCCCGTCCAGCTGGTCGGGTCGGCAGCTGCGTGGGTCGGTGGAAACCCAGTTGGTCTGGGCCTGATGGTGGCCCTGCGGGTGTCCTTGGCAAGGGCCTTGCCGGGGCTCCGGCAAGGGTCCTGCCGTGGTGCCTGCTGTGCCGGGGGCCTTGTGGTTCTCCTTGGTTGGAATTCCGCCAAGGGTCGTCTTCTTAACTTGTATCTGATCTTGAATGTCTTCACAAAGATCTGCATGCCACCATGGGGATATCTCCCGAATCCTCGCCCCATAGGGGTGGTGGACTCAAGGGTGATTCGCCCCGTAGACGAGGGGCGAGCTGCCGCGGCAAGGGTCTTGCCGGGGCTGCCAGTGCTGGCCCCGGCAAGGATCTTGCCGGGGAGAGCCGCTTCGCCCCTTTGCTCTTTGTGGTCTTGTTCTTGGCGTCGCTTCAGTCTCCATCGAGCTTCGGTCTTGCCCCGGCTTGCCTCCCTCGCCATGCTTGGTGTGGTGGTGCCCGTGGCTCAGACTGCCCGTGCACAGTCATAGGGGTACAAAAAGTGTATCCCTGTTTTTGTACATCGATAGGAGCCCCCGGGCCTGGGCCACACATAAGCGCGACACGTTGTTGGGCCAGGCCCAGAACGGTGCGTGGGCAGGCGGGGTGGTTTTCACCGTGGTAAAATTTCCGTGCGCTGCGCCTCCCACGACCCGCGCGCGCGGCGCGGGGTGGAGGGGCATGCGTGACGTGGGCGGCATGCGTGGGGCGATTCCCGCAGGCATGCGTCACGTCGCAGTAAATGCGAAAGGAGGCGGCCCGCGTTTTTCCCCATAAAAAGGAATAACCGCGAGCGCGCTGTTCACTTCGTCCATTTTCCTCGCGCCTCATCCAATCCCAGAAACGTTGTTCCCTTTCTTCCTTCCTTCCGAAGCCTTCGCTGTCGCCTGCCACCGTTGCTTCGCCATCTCCTTTCCTCAGCCCTCCCACTCAGCCGCTATGGCGTCCAAACCCGTCAAGGGCAAAGGGGCGGCCAAGGGCGCCGGGCCTGGGGCGCCGCCGGAGGGCGTGTTTACGGGGGATCGGACGAAGGCCGCTTTCTTCATCCCGTCGTCGGTTGATGTCTTCGAGCTCCGGGCCGCCTTCAAACCCCGTTGGGGGGCAGAGACGGGGGATCGGATGAAGGACTTGGGCCATCCGGCAACGCGCGTCGTTCCGGCCGCTTGTGCCCCGCCCAGCTCAAACCAGTACCTTTCTTTGTTGATTACTTCTCTTGCGGGTTGTGTCCTCCCTTCTCCGATTTCTTTTGTGACGTCATGCACACCTTTGGCTTCCGCCTTTTGGATTTTACCCCAAATGCGGTGGCGTGCATGGATTTCTTCGCACATCTCTGCGAGGGCTTCGTCGGAGTGCAGCCCAACACGGCGCTCTTCCGCCACTATTTCACCCCTCGGATCCAGCCGGGAGGCGCAGTCTTTGGGTGCATCACCTGGATTCCAAGACCCAAGGTTGTGTACCCGGAGGGCGCCGTGAAGGAGAGGTGGGACGAATGGCGCGGCCGGTGGTGCTGGATTGAGGAAGACGAGCCGCCAGCATTCTGCAGGGTCCGCCGGGTGCCGCCGGTCCGTGGCAGCGACTGGAGCGACGTCGCCGCCGCCGACGGGAGGCTCACTGTTGCCTTCACCAGGATCAGCCGGCTCGTCCAGGCCGGACTCACCCTCGAGATGATCGGGGCGGATTTCATTCGCCGTTGGATTGCTCCGCTGCACAAAAAGGGGAGGCCAGCCTGGCTCTTCAGGAACCCGGCCGACGTCATGCGGCTCCGCCCTGGCCTCAACCACAACCTCACAGTGATGGGACACGCCCATTTCTATCAGTGGCTCTTCCAGCTGGATGTGGTTCACGATGGTGAGGTCGAGCGGACCAGCAAGGCTGCGAAGGCTGCCGCGAAGGCCGGCAAGGCCGTCAAGGGGCAGTTCTTCAGGCTGCCAGCGGGTGTGGTCCCGCTATGCAACAATTTGCGCCAGTCCGAGATCGTTGCCATGATGCCGGAGTGCAGCGCGCACGGCCCCGTCCCGAGCTAGCAGGAGTCGGAGGACGAGGTCGTGCAACAGTTCTTCGATACTCTGGTCGAGGTGTGCGTCAATCCTGACGCCGAGTGGTGGCTCGTCAGGGACACCACCCCGGAGGAGCTGGACTACATCGCCGCCAGGGCGAGGGAGGCGCAGCTCATCAGGGAGGCCGACAGCGCCGGGGGTACAGAGGATTAGGACGCCGCGGCTCCGGAGGAGGAGAAGTTCGCCCAGTGGGCGGCGGCTGCCGGAGAAGCTAGCAGCGCCAGCACCGGAGCTCCATTGGTTGAAGACGCGGCCGACGAGTCGTCGTCGTCGGAGGACGCGGCGGCTTACCCGGTGCCGGCCAGGGGAAGAGGGCGAGTCTTGCGGCAAGCCTGTTCCGGCGAGCCGGTCCGGCCCGGCAAGACTGCGCGGCCTCAATTGGCCCTGGAGGGGTCCGGGCGCCTCACGAGGGCCACGGCGGCGAAGAGGTCAACGAAGGCCGCCGAGAAGAAGAAAGTGGCAGCTCCCTCTTCGTCGAGGCGCGCACAAACTCCGCCCCCTTCTTCGCCTCCCCCGGCAGACGTCGATTCGGAGGGCGACGCGGAGTTCCCCTTCGACCTCGGGCCCCTCAGCCCGAAGAGGAAGAGGAAAACGGCGGAGGAAGAGGAGATGGACGACGAGTAAGTATTCCATTCCTTATCATCATTTCCATCTCCCTAGACCATGCCACTCATCTTGATTTGTTTTTGCTTCTTCAGGGACGCAGAGACGTTGGCCCAAAGGGTGAAGAGGGCCAAAGCTTCGGCGAGCAGCCAGCCCCCGGCTGGGGCTTCAGGGACACCACTGGTGGTGTTGAGCAGCTCCGACGGCAGCCCCCGGCACAGCCCCCAGCATAAGTCCGCCAACCTCTTCTCGCTCGACATGCAGTAGGCGTTCGATGCTAAAGGCGCTGACCTTGCCGGTTCTGTAGGACGGGAGCGGCAGCAGGAGGAGCCGCAGGGGGCTACTCCCAACACACCACCCCCATCGACCACGCCGCCACGAGGGGCGTCCCCGGCAAGGGCACCAAGCATGGAGCCCGCACGCATGGAGGAGGAGGGGAACTTAGGCGCTGGTGGCCCGGCCCCGGCGTCCGACGCCGGTGGGGAGGGAACTTCTGCTTCACAACTCGGCGCTGGTGAGTCGCCTGCCTTTTTCCTTTGCTTTTCCCTTGCGTTTTTTCTTGACTTCATAATCCCTATCACGGCTCAGGCCCTCCTTCAACAGAGGCGGAGGACGTGGACGCCGTCATCAGGGAGGTTGCTGGGGAGCCCGCGGCGGAGGCCGACAAGATCACTGCCGAGGAGGCCGCCAAGGATGCCGCCGGGGCCGCCGCAGACAAGGCCGCTTAGGATGCCGCCAAGGGTGCCGCCGAGGGTGCCGGCGGTGGGCCTGCCGGGGAGGCCGGCAAGGCCACAACCGAGGAAGATGCGATTGATGATCAGCCTTCGTCCTCCGCGACCTCGGGCCCCGGCAGGTATCTGAAGGTGGACGACAACCTCTTCGTCCATCTTGCCGGGGCGTCAAGCTCCCGGGCACCCGCCGGGGAGGAAGTCTTCGATGGCGAGGTGCTCACCGCCACCGGGCTCGAGGTCGTTGATGAACCGAGCGCCGGCGGCGACGGCTCCCCAGAGGGGCAGCTCTTCCGGGCCATGGGGACCAACTTCCGGAAGCTCCAGGCGCTCTACCGTGCCCGTCTGGACAAAGTTAAGTCCAGAATGGCAGCGGTGGACGACGCGGAGGCGGACTTCCAGGCGCGCGTCGCTGAGGCACAAATCTGGTTCCACCAGTCCCGCGAGGAGCAGAGGGCCTTCCAGGAAGAACTGGCCAAGCATAACGCGGAGCTCATCATGAAGATGGCCGACATCGAGAAGGCCCAGGAAGAGGCAGTGAACTTGGCTGCCGCGGTGGAGGCCGTCCGGAACCAGCACCAAGCCGCCCTCGATTCCCAGGAGGAAGACCTCTCCGCGCGTGAGGCGAAACTTGTCTCAACGCTCCGCGGCAAGGATGAGGAGCTCGAGAATCTTGTCGAGCGGCGGACTCACGAGCTGGGGCAGAGGCACAAAGAGGCACTCGATGCCCAAGCCCTGGCCCATGGCGGCAAGGTACAAGAGCTGGAGGTGGAACGGGACGGGCTGAAGGAGCAGGCCCTCAGGCTGTCCGATGAGAAGAACAGGCTCAACTGCGCCTTGACAGAGGCGCAGGGAACGATCATCAGCAGGACTGGGGAGCTCTCTGAGGCGCAAAAGTCCATCATAGATCTCAGGCTGAGGCTGGAGAATCTCGAGAAGACGTTGGCGGAGAGCTCTGCTCGGGAGGGGGCCTTGGCCAAGAGCCTGGAGGAGGAGAAGCAGCTGCGGGCAGACGAGGGCGCCTCCCACCAAGAATACGTGGCAGAGGAGAACAGGTGGATCAGCCGGCTGGAGGACATCGCCGGCAGGGTTACCTCACAGTTGGCCCTCATGGGGATGCCAAACGTGAGGTATGCCCCTGAATGGAGCGGGTCCGTCAACGCCAAGCTGACCCTGTTCTTAGAGAGCGTCCTTAGTGCCTTGACTGATCTTCACTCCAACAGAACGGCCACGCTCGCCGGGGAGGCCCGGCGGCTCTACCGAGGGGTCATGACCAAGGTCCTCACCAAGGTGGCGTTCTGGAACCCCGCCCTCGACTTCGAAGCCGCGATGGACAGCTTGTCGGAGGATGCCAACCGCACGGCGCTCAAGGAGCGCATCAAGCCCGTCATCAGCCGCATTGACGAAATCAAGAGGGTGGAGGGCCAGCGCCGGGATTAGGCATCCCGTTCTTCCTTGCCGCTGCAGGTTCATGACCAAGACAAATTTTATCTTTAGTTAGAACCGCAGCGATGGCGTGATGTAATATAACTTTGGAATATCTTCAGAATCATGCATGTTATCTTCCTGTTTGCTGACTCTTTGTGTGTCCACCCTACGTTAACTGGGTAGGCTTGACGGCGCGAAATACCCAAGGCGGCGTCTTGGGGACGGGTCCCCATTGGCCTGCCGGGTGAGCGTGCTGCCAGGTCCGCCACCTTGCCGCTCTTAACGCAGCCGCTCGAACTGTCGAGTTTGACTCGAGTCAGAGTCGAGAGCTTTGTCGATTGCGGAAGGCTACCCTACCATTTCAAACGCAGCCGACTGAACTGTTGAGCGGACTCGAAACAGAACAAAGGCGTTGCCGATCGGGAAGGGCCCCATCTGCGTGCAGGTTTCTTTTTGCATAAAGAATGACAGCTTCGAGGACAATAACTTTAAATAATAGGATAGGAATATCCAAGGTTTGATGTAACTTAGCTTTTATTTGAAGTCGCTCGAGCGCAGGTCTTCCGGCCTCCTCAAAGGGCCACGAAGACGAGGGAGCGTCGGGCCAGCCACTAGAGCCAATTCTCACAACTGCGCCCCTACCTGGCGCGCCAAAGATGTCGGTGTATTTGGATCGACACCTATGGGATCACAAGAATCCCTACTATGGTTGCGGGGCGTGGGGTTGAGAGAAGAGCGGATCTAACAGTCAGGACACGGTTCCTTTACCCAGGTTCGGGCCGCCAAGATGCGTAAAACCCTACTCCTGCTTTGGTGGATTATATGTTGGTGTTCTTCAGCTAATGAGGAGCTCCAAGAGGGTCGTGAGCAGTTCCAAAAAGCCGAATCCTTCTCTTGGTCGCCTCGGGCCTCCTTTTATAGGAAAAAGGGGTTGCCACAGTGGCACACAGGAGATGGAAAGGGTACACTGATGCGAGGTTATCCCTTGCATTACAGGACAAGGTGCATTTAATGCGCCCAGCTTAGGTGTCCTTGCTTTATTGGGGACGGGGGGAGACGCCCGTCTTGTCCGTCGCCGCCCCTCCTCGTGTTGACACGCACCCTGGCCAGCAATGCCTGAGGCGCCATGTAGGCAAACAGGCAGCTGAGGTGGCGCAACGGTGGGTCTCCACGAAGATCTGTGCGTTGCCACGCAGGAGCCCGTCCAGCTGGTCGGGTCGGTGATACGTCTAAAACGTATCTATAATTTCTGCTTGCTCCATGCCTCTTTTGGGTGATATTGCTATGATATTTATACACTTCCATACACTTTTGATCATATTTGGACTAACCTATTAACTCAGTGCACCCCAGTGCCAGTTTCTGTTTTCTGCTGTTTTTGTATTTCAGGTTTTCCCATCACGTAAACTGCCAGAAAAATCCCAGAAAAATTATATAAAAAATCAGCGTTCCGGAAGCTTCCACACGGCCGAAGTAGGGCCGGAGGGGGGCCACCAGGGCTCCAGGCGCCCTGGTGGCGCGGCCCCCCTCCTGGCCGCGCCGGGGGGCGCCTGGCCCCCCCCAGGCCTCCGCTAATGCCCCCCTTTGGCATATATTTAACACGCGTCCCGAAACCCTCGAGGACGGAACCCTTTTTCGCGATCTCATCTCTGTTCCGCTGCCGCCGCGCTTCCAAGATCGGGAGCACCAGGAGAACTCTTCCCGGCACCCTGCCGGAGGGGAGGATCACCACCGGGAGCCTCTCCACCACCATGGACGCCTCCCGGATGAGTTGTGAGTAGTCTCCCTTGGACCATGGGTCCATGACCAGTAGCTATGTGATGTTCTCCTCCCCTTCTTGTGCTTCACTAATTAGACCTCGTGAGCTGCCCTACATGATCGAGGCACATATGTAATCCTTATGCTGTTGCTATGTTGAGTTTGCTGGGATACGATGGATTGTGAGATTATGTTCAGATTGTGTTTGAGTAATATATTTGATTCACCTCTTTTATATTTATGTTCGTAAGTAATTCTTGCATGTTCTCCGTTGCTATTTATTGCTTTGGCCAAGTAGTAGGTAGTGACTCCAAGAGAGAACGTTATGCTTGATTGTGGGTTCATGCCCCTCGATGACTAGCTTGAGTGACAGAAACATGAGTCTAGGGGATGTGCTGTTGCCACAAGGGGGAAACAACGGTGCTTGTGCCCGCGGGTGCAAGGATTGTTTACTTTACGCAAAGTTCTTTTAATGCAGTTGTCTGTTGCTTTGAGTTTACACTATGGGTGGGACTCGCAACTTCATACCAGCGAGATGTTCTGGATAGATATCTCAAGGTGGATGATTAGTAGTAGATGCAGATGGATTTCGGTCTACTTGCCTTGGCGTACCGCCCATGCTTTGAACCTCTACCTTCTTGCAACATAGTTAGCATTGGTTTGCGCACATAATTCTGTCAATTGCCCAGCTGTAATTTGTTTACCTCACATAGCTGTTTTATCGTCTTTTGGGAGAGAGACATCACTAGTGAACATCATGGGACCCCGGTCCATATTACCATCACTGATCACATCCGTTATTTACTTTCTGCTTTTACTTACTATTTGCAGCAATACCTATCACTATTATCACTTGCGTTTGACCCTTTGTAAACGACAAGGCCGAAGGGATTGACAACCTCTCTGTACTCGTTGGGAGCAAAGTTATTTGTATCTGTGTGCAGGACCACGTTGATTGCTAATATCTGGCGCCGTTAGCAGTTGACACCTTCTTGTTGAAACTAGGAGTCTCAGGGGAAATCGATCCTTGGTATCTTTGCCAAGGGAAAACTACCGCTACACTGCATCTCAAACCTTCCACTTGGGGTAACCAACGAGGGGCGAGAAGCCATCAAGCAAAGTTTTCTGGCGCCGTTGCCGGGGACTCCACTCTTCAAGATAGGGTAGTTGCACGCTATCTTTTACCTTTGCTTTTAGTCTTGTTAGTTTACCTTTGAGTTTTGCTTTAGTATCTTTTATCGAAAATCACAAAAATAGTTATCTTGCTTGCTTGCTGCTATGGGTTCCACCGAGAACACCAAGTTGTGTGACTTCACTAGTCACAACAACGATGACTTTATCTGCACGCCTATCACTACACCTGCCACTTCAGCACCTTCGTATGAAATTAAACCTGCTTTACTGAACCTAGTTATGAAAGATCAATTCTCCGGTGCTGGAGATGATGCTGCCTTACACTTAAACAATTTTGTTGAACTCTGTGATATGCAAAAGTACCAAGAAATAGATGGTAATATTGTTAAGCTTAAGCTTTTTTCCTTTCTCCTTGAGAGGAGGAGCTAAAATTTGGTTTCAATCTTTGCCTAGAAATAGCATAGATTCATGGGACAAGTGCAAAGATGCTTTTATTGGAAAATACTATCCACCTGCTAAAATTATCCAACTAAGGAGTAACATAATGAATTTTAAACAATTGGATAATGAACACGTTGCCCAAGCTTGGGAACGTATGAAATCTCTTGTCAAGAACTGCCCTACTCATGGTTTGACTACTTGGATGGTAATCCACACTTTTTATGCAGGCTTGAACTTTACCTCGCGGAACTTGTTAGATTCGGCCACGGGAGGAACCTTTATGTCAACTACACTTGGTGCTGCCACAAAGCTTCTCGATGAGATGATGACCAATTATTCCCAATGGCACACCGAACGCGCTCCAATAGGTAGGAAGGTAAACTCCGTCGAGGAGATTTCCTCCCTAAATGAAAAAGTTGACTTGATCATGTCTCTACTTTCCAAGCAATCTTCTATTGATCCTCGTGATATTCCTTAAAATTCTTCGATTGCTCAAGAACAAGTAGATGTGAACTTTATCTCTAGAAACAATTTCAACAACAATGCTTATAGGAGTAATTTTGGTAGCAATCCTAGACCGTTCCCCTCTAATTCTTATGGGAACAACAATGCTTATCCTAGCACCAAGAACTCCACAACTGAACTAGAGATTATGCTTAAAGATTTCATCACTACCCAAAAAGCCTTCAACAAGAGTGTAGAAGAAAAACTAAACAAACTAGATGATCTCTCTTTGAAGGTAGACAATTTAGCCCATGAGGTAGAATTGCTTAAAATTAGAACTTCTCCTCTTGAGGAGAGGAAGGTCACTCCTATGAATGCTATTCAAGTGCAAATTAATGAAAACATTAGGATGTTGGCTAAACTTAAAGAGAGATGGGCTAGAGAAAGGGAGGAAGAAGATAGAATTAAGAGCCTTCCTACCCACCACACTGTTGCTACTATCCAAGTTGTTGAGGATATCCAAACTCTTAGCACCCAATGCACTCCTGGTCCCATCGGACCTATTAATGGTGATGCTATGACTACAGAAACTACCAAACAAGTGAGCCTAAAGGACACCACTACCACTTTACTTGATAGTAGTGACCTTGATTTTGATAATTGCACTCTTACCGAAGTTATTGATTTCCTTCACAAGATGTCTAGAGACCCCCGCACTAGCACGCTTAACCTTGCCTTCACAGAGCATATCACTAATGCTCTCATCAAAGCTAGGGAGGAGAAACTTAGAGTAGAAGCCTCCATACCTAGAAAGCTAGAAGATGGTTGGGATCCTATGATAAAAATTAAGTTGAATAACTTCTCTTGCTATGCTTTATGTGATGTTGGAGCTAGTACCTCTGTTATGCCCAAAAGAATATATGATATGCTTAAATTGAAACCTTTTGATTCTTGTTCTTTTGGTGTTCGTCTCGTTGATTCTTCCATAAAGAAACCTTTGGGGAGGATCGACGATGTTCTTATCATTGTCAATGACAATTACGTTCCCGTTGATTTTACTATTATGGATATTGAATGTGAACCTTCGTGTCCAATTATTTTGGGACGTCCTTTTCTACGCACCATTGGTGCTATCATTGACATGAAAGAGGGGAATATAAAATTCCAATTTCCTCTCAAGAAAGGGATGGAACATTTCCCTAGAAAGAAGATTAAGTTACCTTTTGAGTCCGTCATACGGGCTAGCTATTCTTTTACTCTTGATAAAACTTGATCTTTTTGCATTATGCCTAGCTTAAAGGGATAAAAGAAAGCGCTTTTGGGAGGCAGCCCACAATGAATAAATTTTTATTTTGCTTTTGTTGTGTCTTGATGTTGTTACTAAAGTAGCATCATCATTGTATCTTTACTTTTCAACTTTGTGCCAAGTGTAGCCTCTGATTGCAAGAAAGTTCAAAAGTTGTGACGTGCTGTCCAGGAAACAGATTCTGTCCTTGGATAGAAAAATTCGTATAAAATCACCAGATCATCTTTTTGGTCTGAATTTTTTCAACAGCGTGCTCTATACAATTGTCTTTCGGGCGTCTGTTCTGAGTTTTTTGATTAGACTTGCAGAAGTGTCCCGAAAAAATCATTTACTACCTGCTGTTCTGTTTTTCACACATTCTGTCCTGTTTTGCCTTTCCTTCATTTTGCAAACCTTGAGCTTGCTTTTTCTTTGCAAAAACCTTTTGGCAATCTTGAGAAACAGTATACCTTCAAGAATATCCTTATTTCCATCAAGGAACAATTATATTATTATGGGTACTAACCTCGCTAATCAGATTATGATGAGTTATGTATGAAGGGAGTTTTCAAGTGTGCGAGGGAAGATGATAAAAAGATTCAGGAGTGTCAGGCGCTCAAGCTTGGGGATGCCCCCGTGCACCCCCAAGAAATATTCAAGGAGACTCAAGCGTCTAAGCTTGGGGATGCCCCCGTGCATCCCCTTATCCATCAACATTATCAGTTCGTCTTTCGTTCCACTATATTTTTATCACTTCATGTGTTATGTGCTATGCTTGGAGCGTCTTGCTTTTAGTTTCCTTTTTAGTTTTCCTTAGCTTTTCATAACGAGTCGGAACTCAGCTTTCTTTGTGTGGGAGAGAAACACGCTCCACTTCAACCTAGAACATAACATAGAATTTTCATGTCTATCTTTGCTGTGTGTGTTCTTTGTCTTTCAATAGCTACTATCATGTTCAGCTCTAAGTTTTCATGCTTATCTTTTTAAAGAGCTTTTGTTTAGTTGGTTGCTTGAACTCTCTTTAGTAATCATGCTTATCTTATTAAAAGAGTTTGCTTCTGTTGCATTGGTCGATATGTCTATGATAAAAATGCTACGTGCATAATGGTGCTTAGTAGTTCATGTTTTCTTATGGTTGGTCTCAAATAGCTGGGGGGTTACCAATGTGTTATTAGAGTACCAACATGATTTGTTTGCCTATGATGTGGTATGGTTTAGTAATATCTTCCTTCAAGAATTTATTTTGATTGACTTGGCGTATGCTCACGCATATTTAAGACTGTAAAGAAAGTCTGTCAAGCCTTGATGATCTTTTATTTCTGAGTAGCGATATAACTACCATGCCTGATTCAATGTTGCTTTGTCGCTCTGCATGATTATGACCGTCATTGCTCTTTTAGTTGGTCGCTCCCAGTCTTTTGCTAACCTCCACATGTACTAAGCGGACTGACTGCTTGTGCATCCAAAATCCTTTAAACAAGTTATGCCATATGAGTCCACCATACCTTCCTATACATGGTATTTACCTGCCATTCCTAACGAAGACTTTCATGTACCATCTCGAAATTATTCAAAAAAAAGCATTTCTATTTTGTGCCTCTGTTTTAGTTCATGAGGAAGTGGTAGTTAATTCATGATATTTTTAAGTTGGACAAGCTTCACCCCGGGATTGCATGTCTAATGTGCAAACCCATAATATGAGAAGGAACTGGCAAAGAGTGCGCCCGGCTAAAAAATAATATAACAAACAAACCCTCCTTCACGCTTTGTTCATGAGAAATCAGAAAACTTTGGCAGTGATAAACAAAGGAGATTAAGAGGATGTGATCATCCTCATTCGGGAGCCGTTCCTCGAAACTTGTCCATCTCAAGAAGTAATTGAGTTATCTGCTAGCATTCGTTGACGAAACATGCATATCCAAAAATATAATTATTACCTCTGTTTTTAAAACCAAGAGCTCTGGTACATGCTTTGTCTTTGTTTCCGACCATGGGTTTTCAACCTTGCCAACAAAAGCCACGGTTCGAGAGTCTCCACCTTCTTTTAAAGCACCAACTACTGAGAGCATGATTGTCATTCTGAGTGTAATGTGCATTGTCCCAAAGTAGCATTGTCTTTTGCATGATTGTGATATCGTTTATTCTGAAATTATTGTATCCAGTCATCACTTAAACCTTGGAGGTGCCCCTGCATTTATGTTTTGCTTCACTAAAGGGGGCAAGCGAGATATCACTTTGTCATATTTGCACACCATGCTCATTACAAATCTATTTGATGTTTCAGTATCATATTGTAAAACTTTCAGTTCTTTGTGATTCTCTCATGAGGCAACTTAATTACTACAGATTCATTGTCTCAGTAAGCTTTTGTCATGTGACTATGAAAAAGTTCTTATATGGTTAATAGCATGTCACCACAGAAATTATTCTTGTTATCATTTACCTACTCGAGGACGAGTAGGAATTAAGCTTGGGGATGTTGATACGTCCAAAACGTATCTATAATTTCTGCTTGCTCCATGCCTCCTTTGGGTGATATTGCTATGATATTTATACACTTCCATACACTTTTGATCATATTTGGACTAACCTATTAACTCAGTGCACCCCAGTGCCAGTTTCTGTTTTCTGCTGTTTTTGTATTTCAGGTTTTCCCATCACGTAAACTGCCAGAAAAATCCCGGAAAAATTATATAAAAAATCAGCGTTCCGGAAGCTTCCACACGGCCGAAGTAGGGCCGGAGGGGGGCCACCAGGGCTCCAGGCGCCCTGGTGGCGCGGCCCCCCTCCTGGCCGCGCCGGGGGGGCGCCTGGGCCCCCCCAGGCCTCCGCTGATGCCCCCCTTTGGCATATATTTAACACGCGTCCCGAAACCCTTGAGGACGGAACCCTTTTTCGCAATCTCAATTCTGTTCTACCGCCGCCGCGCTTCCAAGATCGGGAGCACCAGGAGAACTCTTCCCGGCACCCTGCCGGAGGGGAGGATCACCACCGGGAGCCTCTCCACCACCATGGACGCCTCCCGGATGAGTTGTGAGTAGTCTCCCTTGGACCATGGGTCCATGACCAGTAGCTATGTGATGTTCTCCTCCCCTTCTTGTGCTTCACTAATTAGACCTCGTGAGCTGCCCTACATGATCGAGGCACATATGTAATCCTTATGTTGTTGCTATGTTGAGTTTGCTGGGATCCGATGGATTGTGAGATTATGTTCAGATTGTGTTTGAGTAATATATTTGATTCACCTCTTTTATATTTATGTTCGTAAGTAATTCTTGCATGTTCTCCGTTGCTATTTATTGCTTTGGCCAAGTAGTAGGTAGTGACTCCAAGAGAGAACGTTATGCTTGATTGTGGGTTCATGCCCCTCGATGACTAGCTTGAGTGACAGAAACATGAGTCTAGGGGATGTGCTGTTGCCACAAGGGGGAAAACAACGGTGCTTGTGCCCGCGGGTGCAAGGATTGTTTACTTTACGCAAAGTTCTTTTAATGCAGTTGTCTGTTGCTTTGAGTTTACACTATGGGTGGGACTCGCAACTTAATACCAGCGAGATGTTCTGGATAGATATCTCAAGGTGGATGATTAGTAGTAGATGCAGATGGATTTCGGTCTACTTGCCTTGGCGTACCGCCCATGCTTTGAACCTCTACCTTCTTGCAACATAGTTAGCATTGGTTTGCGCACATAATTCTGTCAATTGCCCAGCTATAATTCGTTTACCTCACATAGCTGTTTTATCGTCTTTTGGGAGAGAGACATCACTAGTGAACATCATGGGACCCCGGTCCATATTACCATCACTGATCACATCCGTTATTTACTTTCTGCTTTTACTTACTATTTGCAGCAATACCTATCACTATTATCACTTGTGTTTGACTCTTTGTAAACGACAAGGCCGGAGGGATTGACAACCTCTCTGTACTCGCTGGGAGCAAAGTTATTTGTATCTGTGTGCAGGTCCACGTTGATTGCTAATATCTGGCGCCGTTAGCAGTTGACACCTTCTTGTTGAAACTAGGAGTCTCAGGGGAAATCGATCCTTGGTATCTTTGCCAAGGGAAAACTACCGCTACACTACATCTCAAACCTTCCACTTGGGGTAACCAACGAGGGCCGAGAAGCCATCAGTTGGCAGCTGTGTGGGTCAGTGGAAACCCAGTTGGTGTGGGCCTGACGGTGGCCCTGCGGGTTTCCTTGGCAAGGGCCTTGCCGGGGCTCCGGCAAGGGTCCTACCGTGGTGCCTGCTGTCATCCCCGGCAAGGTACTTGTCGGGGGCCTTGTGGTTCTCCTTGGCTGGAATCCCGCCAAGGGTCGTCTTCTTAACTTGTATCTGATCTTGAATGTCTTCACAAAGATCTGCATGCCACCACGGGGATATCTCCCGAATCCTCGCCCCATGGGGGTGGTGGACTCAAGGGTGATTTGCCCCGTAGGCGTAGGGCGAGCTATCGCGGCAAGGGTCTTGCTTGGGCTGCCAGTGCTGGCCCCGGCAAGGATCTTGCCGGGGAGAGCCGCTTCGCCCCTTTGCTCTTTGTGGTCTTGTTCTTGGCGTCGCTCCAGTCTCCATCGAGCTTCGGTCTTGCCCCGGCTCGCCTCCCTCGCCATGCTTGGTGTGGTGGTGCCCGTGGCTCAGACTGCCCGTGCACAGTCATAGGGGTACAAAAAGTGTACCGCTTTTTTTGTACACCGACAGCGGGCGGCCTCGTGGGCAGTGTCGAATGTGCCGAGGACGAGGCACGTCTCACCGGAGCGGATCTCGGCGTAGAAGGAGCCGGAGGGGCGCGCGCGGACATCACGGTAGCCCGAACTTCCCCGGCGACGGCGATGCGAGAAAGGAGGCGAGGCAGAGTGCACAGAGGGCGCGTGGCGAGGCAGAGCGGTGGAGAGGGCGCGTGGAGTAGAGCTGGATTTATAGCACGCGCGTTGAGACCCGCCAAAACTGTCGCACGTCCGTTTTTTTGTGCACCATTTTTTCCCGCGCATGGTAAAAGACTTGTATTCGAGCATGTGCTTTATTTAGCACGTCTGTTGGAGATGCTCTAAGTGACCTCGACTAGGGTGCACATCTGACAAAAAGGACCATGCATGCAGGGTCGTACCTTTCCTTTTACCACGCGGGACCGGCTATGAATTTACTAAAGTGTCTAGACAACGAAGTCTAGGTTCCGTGTGCGGCATTGTCGTCCTCAGTCCGCACTAATTATTTGCGTTGGGGCCGCTCAAGGTCCATCTGGATCCGCTCATGGCGATTCCGGGAGCGACGACACCAGCGTTTTTTTACTATAAACAGTAGGGAAAAACCCCACTGCAATTTTTATAAAAAAGGTACAGGGGGACAAAGGTTCTTTGAGTGGCTTGAGCTAAGCCCCCACTAAAGAAAGAGAAAAACTAAAAGAAACTAAAAGAAAACTATAGAAAAGGAAGCTAAAAAGAAAGCCTAAAAACACAAATCCTCCTAAGAAAAAAGAAGCAAAATTACATCAAAGAGTCCAGCCATACAGAAAACTGCCTGTCAAACTTCTGCTTCATCATGTGCTTAAGTAGTTTTAGTTCCTCCTTGAAGATGAATTTCCATTCATGAAATGAAGGATCAATATTTTCGAATATCTTATTATTTCTAGTTATCCATATAGCCCATGATCCCAGTACAATGATCTCCATAAAAAAGGGGTATTTGAGCTTATCTTTCAGGTCTTGGAATGCTTCTAGTACTGAAAGATTTGGTGTCCTTGTAGGACAGAAAAAGTCCCAGCATTGTTGTGCAAAAGGACATCCCCAAAAAAGATGATGCAATGTTTCTTCTTGCTGACAATCCCTTACTGCACAATTGTAAACTTCAAGCTCAAAGTGTTTCCTTCTTAGCAGGTTTCTTGTGTTGACTCTGTCATGTAACAACATCCAAAAAAAGACTTTATGTTTTGGCTAACACAAGCTCTTACAAATCCAAGTGAAGTGAGGTGGTGTTTGCTTATGTCCAATTAAAACATTCTATGCTTTGATGGAAGAATAAAATTCATTCCCCCAGATGTAACTCCAAGTGTCCAAAGTGTTGGGGATCGTAGTAGAAAATCAAAAAATTTCCTACGCGTCACCAAGATCTATCTATGGAGTAATCTAGCAACGAGCATAAAGGAGAGTGGATCTACATACCCTTGTAGATCGCGATGCGGAAGCGTTGCAAGAACGTGGATGAAGGAGTCGTACTCGCTGTGATTCAGATCGCGGTTGATTCCGATCTAAGCGCCGAACAACGGCGCCTCCGCGTTCAACAGACGTGCAGCCCGGTGACGTCTCCCACGCCTTGATCCAGCAAGGAGAGAGGGAGAGGTTGGGGAAGACTCCATCCAACAGCAGCACGACGGCGTGGTGGTGGTGGAGGAGCGCGGGACTCCAGCAGGGCTTCGCCAAGCACTGCAAGAGACGAGGAGGGAGAGAGGTAGGGCTGCGCCATGCTACAGAGGTCAAAAACGTGTTATGGGCAGCCCCAAACCTCACATATATATAGCGGGAAGGGGGGCTGCGCCCCCTTTAGGGTTTCCCACCCCTAGGGGTGTGGCCAGCCCTAGATCCCATCTAGGGGGGCGGCCAAGGGGGAGAGAGGGGGAGGCGCACCACTATGTGGGCCTTAGGCCCATCTGAGCCTAGGGTTTCTCCCCTCTTCCTTCTCTCTTCGCCTTGGGCCTGGTTAGGGGGGCGCACCAGCCCACCTGGGGCTGGTCCCCTCCCACACTTGGCCCACGCATCCTTCTGGGGCCGGTGGCCCCACCCGGTGGACCCCCGGGACCCTCCCGGTGATCCCGGTACGCTACCGATAGCGCCCGAAACTTTTCCGGTGACCAAAACGGGACTTCCCATATATGAATCTTTACCTCCGGACCATTCCGGAACTCCTCGTGACGTCCGGGATCTCATCCTGGACTCCGAACAACATTCGGTAACCGCGTACATACTTTCCCTATAACCCTAGCGTCATCGAACCTTAAGTGTGTAGACCCTACGGGCTCGGGAACCATGTAGACATGACCGAGACAACTCTCCGGCCAATAACCAACAGCGGGATCTGGATACCCATGTTGGCTCCCACATGTTCCACGATGATCTCATCGGATGAACCACGATGTCAAGGATTCAATCAATCCCGTATACGATTCCCTTTGTCTATCGGTATAGCACTTGCCCGAGATTCGATCGTCGGTATACCGATACCTTGCTCAATCTCGTTACCGGCAAGTCTCTTTACTCGTTCCGTAACACATCATCCCGTGATCAACTCCTTGATCACATATTGTGCACATTATGATGATGTCCTACCGAGTGGGCCCAGAGATACCTCTCCGTCATACGGAGTGACAAATCCCAGTCACGATTCGTGCCAACCCAACAGACACTTTCAGAGATACCTGTAGTGCACCTTTATAGCCACCCAGTTACGTTGTGACGTTTGGTACACCCAAAGCATTCCTACGGTATCCGGGAGTTGCACAATCTCATGGTCTAAGGAAAATATACTTGACATATAGAAAAGCTTTAGCATACGAACTACACGATCTGTGCTAGGCTTAGGATTGGGTCTTGTCCATCACATCATTCTCCTAATGATGTGATCCCGTTATCAACGACATCCAATGTCCATGGTTAGGAAACCGTAACCATCTATTGATCAACGAGCTAGTCGTCTAGAGGCTCACTAGGGACATGGTGTTTGTCTATGTATCCACACATGTATCTGAGTTTCCTATCAATACAATTCTAGCATGGATAATAAACGATTATCGTGAACAAGGAAATATAATAATAACCAATTTATTATTGCCTCTAGGGCATATTTCCAACAGTCTCCCACTTGCACTAGAGTCAATAATCTAGTTCACATCGCCATGTGATTAACACTCATAGGTCACATCGCCATGTGACTAACATCCAAAGAGTTCACTAGAGTCAGTAATCTAGTTCACATTAATATGTGATTAACACTCAATGAGTTCTGGGTTTGATCATGTTATGCTCGTGAGAGAGGTTGTAGTCAACGGGTCTGCAACATTCAGATCCCTATGTACTTCGCAAAACTTTATGTCATATCGTAGATGCTGCTACCACGTTCCACTTGGAGCTATTCCAAACTGTTGCTCCATTATACGTATCCGGTATCTCCACTTAGAGTTACCCGGATAGGTGCTAAGCTTGCATCGACGTAACTGTTTACGTCGAACTCTTTATCACCTCCATAACCGAGAAACATTTCCTTATTCCTCTAAGGATAATTTTGACCACTATCTAGTGATCCACTCCTGGATCACCTTTGTACCCTCTTGCCAGACATGTGGCAAGGCACACATCAGGTGCGGTACTCATCATGGCATACCGTATAGAGCCTATGACAAAAGCATAGGGGACGACCTTCGTCCTTCCTCTTCCTTCTGCCGTGGTCAAGTTTTGAGTCTTACTCAACTTCACACCTTATAACTCAGGTAAGAATTCCTTCTTTAACTGACCTATTTTGAACTCCTTCAAAATCATGTCAAAGGTGTGTGTTCCTTTTTGAAGTATCATCAGGCGTCTTGATCTATCTCTATAGATCTTGATGCCCAATTATGTAAGCAACTTTATCCAGGTCTTCCTTTGAAAAACTCCTTTCAAACAACCCTTTACGCTTTCCAGAAATTCAACATCATTTCGGATCAACCATATGTCAATCACATATACTTATCAGAAATGTTGTAGTGCTCCCACTCACTTTATTGCAAATACAAGTTTCTAACAAACTTTGTATACCCAAAAACTTTGATCACTCCATCAAAGTGTATATTCCGACTCCGAGATGCTTGCTCTAGTCCATAGAAGGATCGCTGGAGCTAGCATATCTTTTAGCATCCTTGGGATCGACAAAACCTTTCTGATTGTATCATATACAACCTTTCCTTACAAAAACTGGTAAGGAAACTTGTTTTGTCATCCATCTGCCAGATTTCATAAATGCAGCTAATGCTAACATTATTCCAACGGACTTAAGCATCGCTACGGGTGAGAAAATCTCATCGTAGTCAACTCCTTGAACTTGTGAAAAACTCTTTGCCACAAGTCGAGCTTCATAGACGGTGACATTACCGTCCACGTCCGTCTTCTTCTTAAAGATCCATTTATCTCAATGGCTTGCCAGTCATCGGGCAAGTCCACCAAAGTCCATACTTTGTTTCGATACATGGATCCTATCTCGGATTTCTCGGCTTCTAACCATTTGTCGGAATATGGGCCCACCATCGCTTCTCCATAGTTCGTAGGTTCATCGTTGTCCAACAACATGACCTCTAAGACAGGATCACCGTACCACTCAGGAGTAGTACATATCCTTGTCGACCTACGAGGTTCGATAGCAACTTGATCTGGAGCTTCATGATCACTATCATTAGTTTCCTCTTCAACTGTCGTAGGTTTCACAGAAACATCTTTCTGTGTTGCACTACTCTCCGGTTGAAGTGAGGGTTCGACAACCTCATCAAGTTCTATCTTCCTCCCACTCAATTCTTTCGAGAGAAACTCCTTCTCGAGAAAGGACCCGTTCTTAGGGACAAACATTTTTGCCCTTGGATCTGAGATAGGAGGTATACCCAACTGTTACCTTTGGGTATCCTATGAAGATGTATTTGTCCACTTTGGGTTCGAGCTTTTCCCGGCTGAAGCCATAAGCCTCGCAGCCCCAAACATTGAGAAAACGACAACTACGGTTTCTTGCCAAACCATACGACGTCGTCTCAACGGACTTAGATGGTGCCCTATCTAAAGTGAATGCAGCTGTCTCTAATGCATAACCTCAAAATAACAGCGGTAGATCGGTAAGATACATCATAGATCGCACCATATCTCGTAAGGTTCGATTACGATGTCCGGACACACCATTACGCTGTGGTGTTCCAGGGGGCTTCAACTGCGAAACAATTCCACAATGTCTTAAGTGATTGCCAAACTCATAATTCAGAAAATATCCCTTGATCAGATCGTAGGAACATGATCTTCTTGTTATGATGATTCTTAATCTTCACTCTGAAATTGTTTGAACCTTTCAAACGTTTCAGACTTTTGCTTCATTAAGTAAATATACCCATATCTACTCAAATCGTCAATGAAGATGAGAAAATAACGATATCCACTACACGCCTTAATTTTCATTGGATCACACACATCAGCATGTATGATTTCCAACAAATCACTTTCCCGTTTCATTGTACCTGAACACGGGATCTTAGTCATCCTGCCCAAGAGGCATGGCTTGCATGTGTCAAGCGATTCAAAATCAAGTGACTCCAAACATCCATCAGCATGGAGTTTCTTCATGCATTTTATGCCAAAATGACCTAAGCGGCAGTGCCACAAGAAAGTGGTACTATCATCATTAACTCTACATCTTTTGGCATTAATATTATCATTATGTGTATTACTATGATTGAGATTCAACAAACCATTGGGTGCATGACCATAAAGGTATTATTCATGTAAACAGAATAACCATTATTCTCTGACTTAAATGAATAACCGTATTGCAATGAACATGATCTAATCATATTCATGCTCAACGTAGACACCCGATAACATTTATCTAGGTTCAACACTAATCTCGAAAATAGAGGGAGTGTGCGATGGTGATCTTATCAACCTTGGAAACACTTCCAACACACATCGTCACCTCACCCTTAGGTAGTCTCCGTTCAGTCCGTAGCTTTTGCTTCAAGTCACTAATAATAGCAACTGAACCGGTATCCAAAACCCAGGTGCTACAAGGAGTACTACTAAGGTACACATCAATAACACGTATATCAAATATACTTTGTTGAAGTTGCCAGCTATCATATCTACCATGTATTTGGGGTGGTTTCGCTACCATGCGACCGTTCCCCTTACAATAGAAGCACTTAGTCTCGAGGTTTGGGTTCAACCATGGGTTCCTTCATCAGAGCGACAACAGGTTTGCCATTCATGAAGTTTCCCTTCTAGCCCTTACCCCTTTTGAAACCAGTGGTCTTGTTAAACCATCAACACTTGATGCTCCTTCTTGATTTCTACTTTTGCGGTACTAAGAACCGCTAACAGCACCGGGATCATCTCCATCCTTTGCATGTCATATTTCATCACGAAGTTCTAGTAGCTTGGTGATAGTGTCTAGAGAATTCCGTCAACCACTATCTCATCTGGAAGATTAACTCCCACTTGGTTCAAGTGATTTTAGCACCCAGACATTCTGAGCACACGCTCACTAGTTGAGCTATTCTCCTCCATTTTTTGGCAAAGGTACTTGTCAGAGGTATCATACCTCTCAACACGGGCATGAGCCTGAAATTCCAATTTCAGCTCTTAGAACATCTCATATGTTCCATGGCGTTCAAAACGTCATTGGAATCCCGATTCAAAGCCGTAAAGTATGGTGCACTAAACTATCAAGTAGTCATCAGGACGTGTCTCTCAGGTGTTCACAACATCCACAGACAACGTTGTAGGGGTTTGCACATCGAGCGGTGCATCAAAGACGTAAGCTTTCTGTGCAGCAGTGAGGACACTCCTCGGACTACGGACCCAGTCCGCATCCTTGCTTACAATATCTTTCAACTTAGTCTTTCTCTAGGATCGTATTAAACAGGGAGCTACAACGCAGTTATTGGTCTACAACATAATTTGCGAAGACAACTTAGACTATTGTTCATGACAATGAAGTTCATCTAATGAACTCCCACTCAGATAGACATCTCTCTAGTCATCTAAGTGATACATGATCCGAATCGACTAGGTCGTGTCCGATCATCACGTGAGACGGACTAGTCATCAACGATGAACATCTTCATGTTGATCGTATCTTCTATACGACTCATGTTCGACCTTTCGGTCTTCCGTGTTCCGAGGCCATGTCTGTACATGCTAGGCTCGTCAAGTCAACCCTAAGTGTATTGCGTGTGTAAATCTGGCTTACACCCGTTGTATGCGAACGTTAGAACCTATCACACCCGATCATCACGTGGTGCTTCGGAACAACGAACCTTAGCAACGGTGCACAGTTAGGGGAAACACAATTCTTGAAATTTTAGTGAGAGATCATCTTATTCACTACCGTCGTTCTAAGCAAATAAGATGTAAAACATGATAAACATCACATGCAATCAAATAGTGACATGATATGGCCAATATCATTTTGCTCCTTTTGATCTTCATCTTCGGGGCTCCATGATCATCATCGTCACCGGCATGACACCATGATCTCCATCATCATGATCTCCATCATCGTGTCTTCATGAAGTCATCTCGCCAAACAATACTTCTACTACTATGGCTAACGTTTAGCAATAAAGTAAAGTAATTACATGGCGTTATTCAGTGACACGCAGGTCATACAATAAATAAGACAACTCCTATGGCTCCTGCCGGTTGTCATTCTCATCGACATGCAAGTCGTGATTCCTATTACAAGAACATGATCAATCTCATACATCACATATATATCATTCATCATATCCTTTTGGCCATATCACATCACACGGCACATGCTGCAAGAACAAGTTAGACGTCCTCTAATTGTTGTTGCAAGTTTTTACGTGGCTGCTATAGGTTTCTAGCAAGAATGGTTCTTACCTACGCCAAAACCACAACGTGATATGCCAATTTCTATTTACCCTTCATAAGGACCCTTTTCATCGAATCCGATCCGACTAAAGTGGGAGAGACAGACACCCGCTAGCCACCTTATGCAACTAGTGCATGTCAGTCGGTGGAACCTGTCTCACGTAAGAGTACGTGTAAGGTCGGTCCGGGCCGCTTCATCCCACGATGCCGCCGAATCAAGATAAGACTAGTAACGGCAAGGAAATTGACATGATCTACGCCCACAACTACTTTGTGTTCTACTCGTGCAAGATACTACGCATAGACCTAGCTCATGATGCCACTGTTGGGGATCGTAGCAGAAAATCAAAATTTTTCCTACGCGTCACCAAGATCTATCTATGGAGTAATCTAGCAACGAGCATAAAGGAGAGTGGATCTACATACCCTTGTAGATCGCGATGCGGAAGCGTTGCAAGAACGCGGATGAAGGAGTCGTACTCGCTGTGATTCAGATCACGGTTGATTCCGATCTAAGTGCCGAACAACGGCGCCTCCGCGTTCAACACACGTGCAGCCCGGTGACATCTCCCACGCCTTGATCCAGCAAGGAGAGAGGGAGAGGTTGGGGAAGACTCCATCCAACAGCAGCACGACGGCGTGGTGGTGGTGGAGGAGCGCGGGACTCCAGCAGGGCTTCGCCAAGCACTGCAAGAGACGAGGAGGGAGAGAGGTAGGGCTGCGCCATGCGACAGAGGTCAAAAACGTGTTATGGGCAGCCCCAAACCTCACATATATATAGGGGGAAGGGGGGGGCTGCGCCCCCTTTAGGGTTTCCCACCCCTAGGGGTGCGGCCAGCCCTAGATCCCATCTAGGGGGGCGGCCAAGGGGGAGAGAGGGGGAGGCGCACCACTATGTGGGCCTTAGGCCCATCTGAGCCTAGGGTTTCTCCCCTCTTCCTTCTCTCTTCGCCTTGGGCCTGGTTAGGGGGGCGCACCAGCCCACCTGGGGCTGGTCCCCTCCCACACTTGGCCCACGCAGCCTTCTGGGGCCGGTGGCCCCACCCGGTGGACCCCCGGGACCCTCCTGGTGGTCCCGGTACACTACCGATAGCGCCCGAAACTTTTCCGGTGACCAAAACGGGACTTCCCATATATGAATCTTTACCTCCGGACCATTCCGGAACTCCTCGTGACGTCCGGGATCTCATCCGGGACTCCGAACAACATTCGGTAACCGTGTACATACTTTCCCTATAACCCTAGCGTCATCGAACCTTAAGTGTGTAGACCCTACGGGCTCGGGAACCATGTAGACATGACCGAGACAACTCTCCGGCCAATAACCAACAGCGGGATCTGGATACCCATGTTGGCTCCCACATGTTCCATGATGATCTCATCGGATGAACCACAATGTCAAGGATTCAATCAATCCCGTATACGATTCCCTTTGTCTATCGGTATAGCACTTGCCCGAGATTCGATCGTCGGTATACCGATACCTTGCTCAATCTCGTTACCGGCAAGTCTCTTTACTCGTTCCGTAACACATCATCCCGTGATCAACTCCTTGATCGCATATTGTGCACATTATGATGATGTCCTACCGAGTGGGCCCAGAGATACCTCTCCGTCATACGGAGTGACAAATCCCAGTCTCGATTCGTGCCAACCCAACAGACACTTTCGGAGATACCTGTAGTGCACCTTTATAGCCACCCAGTTACGTTGTGACGTTTGGTACACCCAAAGCATTCCTACGGTATCCGGGAGTTGCACAATCTCATGGTCTAAGGAAAACATACTTGACATATAGAAAAGCTTTAGCATACGAACTACACGATCTGTGCTAGGCTTAGGATTGGGTCTTGTCCATCACATCATTCTCCTAATGATGTGATCCCGTTATCAACGACATCCAATGTCCATGGTTAGGAAACCGTAACCATCTATTGATCAACGAGCTAGTCGTCTAGAGGCTCACTAGGGACATGGTGTTTGTCTATGTATCCACACATGTATCTGAGTTTCCTATCAATACAATTCTAGCATGGATAATAAACGATTATCGTGAACAAGGAAATATAATAATAACCAATTTATTATTGCCTCTAGGGCATATTTCCAACACAAAGTATCTATGAACTCTGATTGCCTCAAAGATATACATATGTCCTCCATTTGTAAGAACTCATCATAAGCTTGTGTTGTCAATGGCAGATGGAATAAGTCTTGAGGATATTCCGTATGGACCACTTGATTGACATTTATTTCAGGGTTCCTGACAAACGAATGCAGGTGATTGAATTTTTGTTTTAAGACTGCACGGTGCCATAAATCATCCTAGAATAATGCACTTTTTCCATCACCCACATTACATCTTGCAATTGACTTAAACTGATCAATGCGTGCCAGATTTGATTTCCACCAGAAGGAGCTAATCATTGTGACTCCAGGACGCTTTCCATCACTGTAATAAGTTTCCCAAGTCAGGTTTACCCATGGTATATCATTGTGACTCCAGGAAGCTTTCCAATAAGCCAATCAGGTTTACACCGGCGTTGGGAGCGGGCTGAGTAAAACTCTGCCTTCTTCTTCTCCGCCTGTGGTCGGCGGATGGGCTGTATTGTCCCTGTTCTCCATATTCTCTCGTCCTTACCAGCTGGCCTGCGTGCCGAAACTGCACATCGGCCAGAGCGGCACATGCTTCGGAGGTGTGCGACGTTGCAGAAGCGGGGTACGCCGGTGCTTCCGTCCTGCCTGAAGCGCCCGTTGGCGGGGGCACGCTCGAGAGGGGACCGGCAGTTCAAGGGAAGTTCAGCGCCTTGCCAAGACCAAAAGCATGAACTAGAACATCATCATTGTGTTTCTCGCTGCGATGCGTATGTCCTCCATGGCGCTATCCATCCCGAACATGTTGTTGCTTCCCCCTTCGGCTGCCTCGATGAGTGGGCTCGAGCCAGTCGGTGCTTTTCGGCGACGTGTGCGAGTGATATATCGCTCGTACTAGTTGCAAAGGTCGTCTTGGTCTATGCATCAGGGAGCGTACATCCTTTGTGTCAGAACGTACTGTCATATTGGTCCTTCGAATACACATAGACGTCGCACACCGAAAACCAACTTCCAGCTATACTTAGCACTTTATCCTGATACGAATCACGAAGAGGCGCGCGTTGATGGCTTCTCGCCCCTCGTTGGTTACCCCAAGTGGAAGGTTTGAGATGCAGTGTAGCGGTAGTTTTCCCTTGGCAAAGATACCAAGGATCGATTTCCCCTGAGACTCCTAGTTTCAACAAGAAGGTGTTAACTGCTAACGGCGCCAGATACTTACCAATCAACGTGGACCTGCACACAGATACAAATAACTTTGCTCCCAACGAGTACAGAGAGGTTGTCAATCCCTCCGGCCTTGTCGTTTACAAAGGGTCAAACACAAGAGATAATATTGATAGGTAAAACTGTAACTAGTATGTAAAGCAGAAAGTAAATAGCGGATGTGATCAGTGATGGTAATATGGACCGGGGTCCCATGATGTTCACTAGTGATGTCTCTCTCCCAAAAGACGATAAAACAACTATGTGAGGTAAACGAATTACAGCTGGGCAATTGACATAATTATGTGCGCAAACCAATGCTAACTATGTTGCAAGAAAGGTAGGGGTTCAAAGCATGGGCGGTACGCTAAGGCAAGTAGACCGAAATCCATCTGCATCTACTACTAATCATCCACCTTGAGATATCTATCCAGAACATCTCGCTGGTATTAAGTTGCGAGTCCCACCCATAGTGTAAACTCAAAGCAACAGACAACTACATTAAAAGAACTTTGCGTAAAGTAAACAATCCTTGCACCCGCGGGCACAAGCACCGTTGTTTTCCCCCTTGTGGCAACAGCACATCCCCTAGACTCATGTTTCTGTCACTCAAGCTAGTCATCGAGCGGCATTAACCCACAATCAAGCATAACGTTCTCTCTTGGAGTCACTACCTACTACTTGGCCAAAGCAATAAATAGCAACAGAGAACATGCAAGAATTACTTACGAACATAAATATAAAAGAGGTAAATCAAATATATTACTCAAACACAATCTGAACATAATCTCACAATCCATCGGATCCCAGCAAACTCAACATAGCAACAACATAAGGATTACATATGTGCCTCGATCATGTAGGGCAGCTCACGAGGTCTAATTAGTGAAGCACAAGAAGGGGAGGAGAACATCACATAGCTACTGGTCATGGACCCATGGTCCAAGGGAGACTACTCACAACTCATCCGGGAGGCGTCCATGGTGGTGGAGAGGCTCCCGGTGGTGATCCTCCCCTCCGGCAGGGTGCCGGGAAGAGTTCTCCTTGTGCTCCCGATCTTGGCAGCGCGGCGGCGGCGGAACAGAGATGAGATCGCGAAAAAGGGTTCCGTCCTCGAGGGTTTCGGGACGCGTGTTAAATATATGCCAAAGGGGGGCATCAGCGGAGGCCTGGGGGGCCCAGGCGCCCCCCCCCCCCCCCCCCC
>LR738713.1:567579529-567609361 GCA_902687465.1 Secale cereale | reverse complement strand
CCCCCCGGCGCGGCCAGGAGGGGGGCCGCGCCACCAGGGTGCCTGGAGCCCTGGTGGCCCCCCTCCGGTCCTACTTCGGCCGTGTGGAAGCTTCTGGAATGCTGATTTTTTTATATAATTTTTCCGGGATTTGTCTGGCAGTTTACGTGACGGGAAAACCTGAAATACAAAAACAGAAACTGGCACTGGGGTGCACTGAGTTAATAGGTTAGTCCAAATATGATCAAAAGTGTATGGAAGTGTATAAATATCATAGCAATATCACCCAAAAGAGGCATGGAGCAAGCAAAAATTATAGATACGTTTTGGACGTATCAACATCCCCAAGCTTAATTCCTGCTCGTCCTCGAGTAGGTAAATGATAACAAGAATAGTTTCTGTGGTGACATGCTATTAACCATATAGGACTTTTCATAGTCATATGACAAAAGCTTACTGAGACAATGAATCTATAGTAATTAAGTTGCCTTATGAGAGAATCACAAAGAACTGAAAGTTTTACAATATGATACTGAAACACTCAAAAAGATTTGTAATGAGCATGGTGTGCAAATATGATAAAGTGGTATCTCGCTTGCCCCCTTCAGTGAAGCAAAACATAAATGCAGGGGCACCTCCAAGGTTTAAGTGAGGACTAGATACAATGATTTCAGAATAAACGATATCATAATCATGCAAAAGACAATGCTACTTTGGGACAATGCACATTACACTCAGAATGACAATCATGCTCTTAATAGTTGGTGCTTTAAAAGAAGGTGGAGACTCTCGAACCGTGGCTTTTGTTGGCAAGGTTGAAAACTCGTGGTCGGAAACAAAGACAAAGCATGTACCAGAGCTCTTGGTTTTAAAAACAGAGGTAATAATATTTTTTTGGATATGCATGTTTCGTCAACGAATGCTAGCAGACAACTCAATCACTTCTTGAGATGGACAAGTTTCGAGGAACGGCTCCCGAATGAGGACGATCACATCCTCTTAATCTCCTTTGTTTATCACTGCCAAAGTTTTCTGATTTCTCATGAACAAAGCGTGAAGGAGGGTTTGTTTGTTTATATTTTTTTTAATGAGCCGGGCGCACTCTATGCCAGTTCCTTCTCGTATTATGGGTTTGCACATTAGACATGCAATCCCGGGGTGAAGCTTGTCCAACTTAAAAAGATCATGAATTAACTACTACTTCCTCATGAACTAAAACAGAGGCACAAAATGGAAATGCTTTTTTGAATAATTTCGAGATGGTACATGAAAGTCTTCATTAGGAATGGCAGGTAAATACCATGTATAGGAAGGTATGGTGGACTCATATGGCATAACTGGTTTAAAGGATTTTGGATGCACAAGCAGTCAGTCCGCTTAGTACAGGTGGAGGTTAGCAAAAGACTGGGAGCGACCAACTAAAAGAGCAATGACGGTCATAATCATGCAGAGCGACAAAGCAACATTGAATCAGGCATGGAAGTTATATCGCTACTCAGAAACAAAAGATCATCAAGGCTTGACAGACTTTCTTTACAGTCTTAAATATGCGTGAGCATACGCCAAGTCAATCAAAATAAATTCTTGAAGGAAGATATTACTAAACCATACCACATCATAGGCAAACAAATCATGTTGGTACTCCAATAACACATTGGGAACCCCCCAGCTATTTGAGACTAACCATAAGAAAACATGAACTACTAAGCACCATTATGCACGTAGCATTTTTATCATAGACATATCAACCAATGCGACAGAAGCAAACTCTCTTAATAAGATAATCACGATAACTAAAGAGAGTTCAAGCAACCAACTAAACAAAAGCTCTTTAAAAAGATAAGCATGAATACTAAGAGCTGAACATGACAGTAGCTATTGAAAGACAAAGAACACACACATCAAAGATAGACATGAAAATTCTATGTTATGTTCTAGGTTGAAGTGGAGCGTGTTTCTCTCCCACACAAAGAAAGCTGAGTTTCGACTCGTTATGAAAAGCTAAAGAAAACTAAAAAGGAAACTAAAAACAAGACGCTCCAAGCATAGCACATAACACATGAAGTGATAAAAATATAGTGGAACGAAAGACGAACTGATAATGTTGATGGAGAAGGGGATGCACAGGGGCATCCCCAAGCTTAGATGCTTGAGTCTCCTTGAATATTTCTTGGGGGTGCATGGGGGCATCCCCAAGCTTGAGCGCTTGACACTCCTGAATCTTTTTATCATCTTCCCTCGCACACTTGAAAACTCCCTTCATACATAACTCATCATAATCTGATTAGCGAGGTTAGTACCCATAATAATATAATTGTTCCTTGCTGGAAATAAGGATATTCTTGAAGGTCTACTGTTTCTCAAGATTGCTAAAAGGTTTTTGCAAAGAAAAAGCAAGCTCAAGGTTTGCAAAATGAAGGAAAGGCAAAACAGGACAGAATCTGTGAAAAACAGAACAACAGGTAGTAAATGATTTTTTCGGGGCACTTCTGCAACTCTAATCAAAAAACTCAGAACAGACGCCCGAAAGACAATTGTATAGAGCACGCTGTCGTAAAAATTCAGACCAAAAAGATGATCTAGTGATTTTATACGAAATTTTCTATCCAAGGACAGAATCTCTTTCCTGGACAGCACGTCACAACTTTTGAACTTTCTTGCAATCAGAGGCTACACTTGGCACAAAGTTGAAAAGAAAAGATACAATGATGATGCTACTGTAGTAACAACATCAAGACACAACAAAAGCAAAATAAAATTTTATTCATGTGGGCTGCCTCCCAAAAGCGCTTTCTTTTATGCCTTTAAGCTAGGCATAATGCAAAAAGATCAAGTTTTACCAAGAGTAAAAGAATAGCTAGCCCGTATAACGGACTCAAAAGGTAACTTAATCTTCTTTCTAGGGAAGTGTTCCATCCCTTTCTTTAGAGGAAATTGGAATTTTATATTCCCCTCTTTCATGTCAATGATAGCACCAACGGTGCGTAGAAACGAACGTCCCATGGACAAGAAGGTTCACATTCAATATCCATAATAGTAAAATCAACGAGAACGTAATTGTCATTAACAATGATAAGAACATCGTCGATCCTCCCCAAAGGTTTCTTTATGGAAGAATCAACGAGACGAACACCAAAAGAACAAGAATCAAAAGGTTTCAGTTTAAGCATATCATATATTCTTTTGGGCATAATAGAGGTACTAGCTCCAACATCACATAAAGCATAGCAAGAGAAGTTATTCAACTTAATTTTAATCATAGGATCCCAACCATCTTCTAGCTTTCTCGGTATGGAGGCTTCTACTCTAAGTTTCTCCTCCCTAGCTTTGATAAGAGCATTAGTGATATGCTCTATGAAGGCAAGGTTAAGCGTGCTAGTGCGGGGGTCTCTAGACATCTTGTGAAGGAAATCAATAACTTCGGTAAGAGTGAAATTATCAAAATCAAGGTCACTACTATCAAGTAAAGTGGTAGTGGTGTCCTTTAGGCTCACTTGGTTGGTAGTTTCTATAGTCATAGCATCACCATTAATAGGTCCGATGGGACCAGGAGTGCATTGGGTGCTAAGAGTTTGGATATCCTCAACAACTTGGATAGTAGCAACAGTGTGGTGGGTAGGAAGGCTCTTAATTCTATCTTCTTCCTCCCTCAGGGGTGCAACCACTTCGGGTTTAGCTGCCATTTGGTTTATCAAAGTGGCTTGTGTGTGGGACATATTGGAAACTTGGGTCTCGGTGATGGTGAGCCTAGTCTGGAGGTTAGAAATCTCAATATTTAGGGTCTCTAGTTGTCTACCAATGTCTTGCAAGATAGCAGTATGCTCATTTAATTGCCTCGAGAAGGTTTTGTTTTGTTCATATTGGGTGTGCATGTAATTCTTAGTGGCCTTCTCTATTTCTAGAAGTTTCTCATAACCAGGCAAGTCTCTATCTTTTTGGGTGGAGTTCTTGGTGCTAGGATAAGCATTGTTGTTCCCATAGGAATTAGAGGGGAACGGTCTAGGATTGCTACCAAAATTACTCCTATAAGCATGAGCAATCACAGAATTTAAAGGATCATCACGAGGATCAATAGAAGATTGCTTGGAAAGTAGGGACATGATCAAGTCAGCTTTTTCATTTAAGGAGGAAATCTCCTCGACAGAGTTTACCTTCCTACCTGTTGGAGCGCGTTCGGTGTGCCATTGGGAATAATTGGTCATCATCTCATCGAGAAGCTTCGTGGCAGCACCAAGTGTAGTTGACATAAAGGTTCCTCCCGCGGCCGAATCTAACAAGTTCCGCGAGGTAAAGTTCAAGCCTGCATAAAAAGTTTGGATAACCATCCAAGTAGTCAAACCATGAGTAGGGTAGTTCTTGATAAGAGATTTCATACGTTCCCAAGCTTGGGCAACGTGTTCATTATCCAATTGTTTAAAATTCATTATGTTACTTATTAGTTGGATAATTTTAGCAGGTGGATAGTATTTTCCAATAAAAGCATCTTTGCACTTGTCCCATGAATCTATGTTATTTCTAGGCAAAGATTGAAACCAAATTTTAGCTCCTCCTCTCAAGGAGAAAGGAAAAAGCTTAAGCTTAACAATATCACTGTCTACTTCTCGGTACTTTTGCATATCACAAAGTTCAACAAAATTGTTTAAGTGTAAAGCAGCATCATCTCCAGCACCAGAGAATTGATCTTTCATAACTAGGTTCAGTAAAGCAGGTTTAATTTCATACGAAGGTGCTGAAGTGGCAGGTGTAGTGATAGGCGTGCAGATAAAGTCATCGTTGTTGTGACTAGTGAAGTCACACAACTTGGTGTTCTCGGTGGAGCCCATAGCAGCAAGCAAGCAAGATAACTATTTTTGTGATTTTCGATAAAAGATACTAAAGCAAAACTGAAAGGTAAACTAACAAGACTAAAAAGCAAAGGTAAAAGATAGCGTGCAACTCCCCTATCTTGAAGAGTGGAGTCCCCGGCAACGGCGCCAGAAAACTTTGCTTTATGGCTTCTCGCCCCTCGTTGGTTACCCCAAGTGGAAGGTTTGAGATGCAGTGTAGCGGTAGTTTTCCCTTGGCAAAGATACCAAGGATCGATTTCCCCTGAGACTCCTAGTTTCAACAAGAAGGTGTTAACTGCTAACGGCGCCAGATACTTAGCAATCAACGTGGACCTGCACACAGATACAAATAACTTTGCTCCCAACGAGTACAGAGAGGTTGTCAATCCCTCCGGCCTTGTCGTTTACAAAGGGTCAAACGCAAGATATAATATTGATAGGTAAAACTGTAACTAGTATGTAAAGCAGAAAGTAAATAACGGATGTGATCAGTGATGGTAATATGGACCGGGGTCCCATGATGTTCACTAGTGATGTCTCTCTCCCAAAAGACGATAAAACAGCTATGTGAGGTAAACAAATTACAGCTGGGCAATTGACAGAATTATGTGTGCAAACCAATGCTAACTATGTTGCAAGAAAGGTAGAGGTTCAAAGCATGGGCGGTACGCCAAGGCAAGTAGACCGAAATCCATCTGCATCTACTACTAATCATCCACCTTGAGATATCTATCCAGAACATCTCGCTGGTATTAAGTTGCGAGTCCCACCCATAGTGTAAACTCAAAGCAACAGACAACTGCATTAAAAGAACTTTGCGTAAAGTAAACAATCCTTGCACCCGCGGGCACAAGCACCATTGTTTTCCCCCTTGTGGCAACATCACATCCCCTAGACTCATGTTTCTGTCACTCAAGCTAGTCATCGAGGGGCATGAACCCACAATCAAGCATAACGTTCCCTCTTGGAGTCACTACCTACTACTTGGCAAAAGCAAATAAATAGCAACGGAGAACATGCAAGAATTACTTACGAACATAAATATAAAAGAGGTAAATCAAATATATTACTCAAACACAATCTGAACATAATCTCACAATCCATCGGTTCCCAGCAAACTCAACATAGCAACAGCATAAGGATTACATATGTGCCTCGATCATGTAGGGCAGCTCACGAGGTCTAATTAGTGAAGCACAAGAAGGGGAGGAGAACATCACATAGCTACTGGTCATGGACCCATGGTCCAAGGGAGACTACTCACAACTCATCCGAGAGGCGTCCATGGTGGTGGAGAGGCTCCCGGTGGTGATCCTCCCCTCCGGCAGGGTGCCGGGAAGAGTTCTCCTGGTGCTCCCGATGTTGGAAGCGCGGCGGCGGCGGAACAGAGATGAGATCGCGAAAAAGGGTTCCGTCCTCGAGGGTTTCGGGACGCGTGTTAAATATATGCCAAAGGGGGGCATCAGCGGAGGCCTGGGGGCCCAGGCGCCCCCTCCCCCCCGACACGGCCAGGAGGGGGGCCGCGCCACTAGGGCGCCTGGAGCCCTGGTGGCCCCCCTCCGGCCCTACTTCGGCCGTGTGGAAGCTTTCGGAACGCTGATTTTTTATATAATTTTTCCGGGATTTTTCTGGCAGTTTACGTGACGGGAAAACCTGAAATACAAAAACAGCAGAAAACAGAAACTGGCACTGGGGTGCACTGAGTTAATAGGTTAGTCCAAATATGATCAAAAGTGTATGGAAGTGTATAAATATCATAGCAATATCACCCAAAAGAGGCATGGAGCAAGCAGAAATTATAGATACGTTTTGGACGTATCACGCGTCGTCGATGTCGTGCGTGCAGATGCCGCTGCGTCCAGCGCGACACTTCTCATGGTTGTGGCCACAACCTACTGAGGATCAAACCCAATGTTTGACACATGTGTGTCTCATAAAAATAAAATATTCTTTTACGGGGAGGTGATGTTCATGTCAATAAAGACACGTCTATGATGACTTTGTTAATCTCAAAACTCGACGATTCAGTTCCTCGGATTTGCTCATAGGATATGATATTAGTGCATGCATTTAAAGGATGAGAAATGGGTGTATATGAACATCTATTTCTGTACCTTGTGTCTTAAAAAAACAAATTAATATAAAACTAAACAAGTTAAAAAGGGACTAAGGGCATCTTCAAGCGGACCCTCAAAGCAGACACACCATCTATCGGGAGCCGGTCATCCAAGCATGCCCCTAATCGCCCGCCCCTGGTTTTTTCGGCTTAAGTCCGCAACACTCAAAATAATAATAGAATGTAGCACAATTCATCCATAAATAACTTAAAAAGTATCCATAGTATAAGAATAGTTCAAATGTAATATTACATCTGAGATAATCAAATGTTCAACAAGTTTTCTGAATTCATCAATCCCTAATTCAATGATACTCTAGTCATAATCAGCACAAGTGTCATCCCACACACGGTGTCCCTTGAGCTTAATCCAACAATGTATGAATGTAAATGCCCCCCCCGGTCTTGTGGTATAGCACGACAACACGTTCGGGCTATACGATGTGATGATTATCAAGTTGTGACATTTAGTGAATTAATGAATCTACAAACATGTAGAGCTACAAGAAGTATAACTTATGACATCTCCATTGACGAGACTGGTGGTCATGTCTCTACTCATGTAGGTAATACGCCTCAAACATAACTACTTTTCCAAACACATTTTCTATTGTTTTGACCTCTAATTTCAATGATTCGAATGAAACTAACCTAGACTGTAGGACAAAAGATGTTGTGCAAGTTCTTATTGCAAGTACGCACAACTACATATGCAATACATGCCTACATATGATTGATGAATTGAAGCTAGTTAGCTATCGCTCTATGCTATGAACATTGCATAAGTACTATCATCTGAACAAAATCCATTATCTACTTTCATGCCTATGCTTTTCATAACTGTTTCTCTCTTTACAATTACTACTGCTACAATTTGCTACTTTACTGCAATACCATTACTACAATCGTTACTATTACTATTTCACTATTAATACTATCATATAACTTTGCTACTAATAATTTTGGCAAAGCAAGTTATGTAGCTAGGTGTGGTTGAATTGACCACTCAACTGCTAAGGCTTATAAATATTCTTTGTTTTTCCTTGTGTAGAATCAATAAATTTGGGTTGCAATACTTCTATCAAAGACTGTTGTGATTCCCTACACTTGTGGATCATCAAGATTATTTTGTAGTGCCGTTGTCGGGGAGCATAGTTCTATTTATTAAGTTCACTTGGGAGTTATTTTTTTCTGCAATTTATCCTTCATTATGGGAAAATTGAAACATTCCAAAACAAAGATCACGCCTTCCAAGAAAAGGCAAGGTACAAACTTACCCACTAGCTCTACTCTTGACTCCCCTACGGTTCTGAGTCAACTTGCGACATCACCACACTACATGCTTCACACAATGTTATGTGACATACAGTAGGGACTGCTTCTGATGATACTTATGATGATGCTTCTACCGTGCTTAATGAAATTGTGCCTCTTGGAAAAAAGTGGATACTCAAATTGCTAGAGATAAAGAACTTGAAACTACTATTTTTATGGATCATCTATTACACCTTACTAGCTTGTTAAAAGAATATCTCTTAATTTACCAGCTACACCTATTATGCTTGATGAAGACTCTAGTAGAGTTTATGGCTTATGACGTTGAGGGAGGTACTGATGGTTTGATTGAACTAGCTAAGAAAAGTTCTATGAACGATATGATTAAACCTGATTCTAAATTTGCTACCTTGCCTATTTACATTGATGATGAATTCTATGTTGATCCTCCACTTATTATTTTGGCAGAATCATATCTCTTTCATGGTTATGAAACTGAAAATTTGTTGAGCATATAACTAAGTTGCATATTATAGCTTCTTTGTTTGCTCAAGAGGAGAGGATCCAATATTACTATATACTCAAATTGTTTCCTTTCTCGTTTAAAAGATTATGCTAAAAGCATGGTTTAATAATGTTGCACCTGGTAGCATAAATAGCCCTTATGATATGATTGAAAATATTTTCGTCACATATGAGACAAGTTGCTTTATACGATATTTACAATTATAGCCAACTTTAGGAAGTGTACCCCCTCAAGCTTGGGGGGGGGGGGGGGTTGTGCATTTCTTCGAGCTTGTCTAGATCACACAATAAAAAAGAATGAATTATTTCATATCTTCTATAATAGATTAACCACTAAATCTACGACATACCTGGAGAGTTGTGTTAGTTGTGTTTTCAGGGAAAGAAGAGTTGAACATGCTGAAGAACTATTGAGTATTATGATGAAAAATCATGATGATTGGACTATTCTTGAACCTCAACCTAAACCAACTCTGAAGAAGAGAGGTGTTTTATTTCCTGCTTAGAAGATATGCAAGAAGCCAAGAAATCTATGATAGAGAAAGGCATTAAAGCTGAAGATGGTAAGAATTTACTTCCTATTGAAGGATCATGTGAACCAACCACTACTAGCAAGGTAGTTGAGGTACATTCTCTTTATGAAATTTCTAAAGGTGATGTTCCTTATAAATCTCCAAGCCTATGCCTAGATGAGTTTGATAATTTTATTGTTGAACAACATCACTACGATAACCAATTACATGACTATCTACAACTGTTGGGTTCTACGGTAGGGTGCGTCGACCACAAATTAAAATTTTCCTACGCACAGAACATTCAGGAACACATGCTAAAGAGATGGATCACGGATCGTTACCACTAGAAGTGTAGTGCCGTGCAGCGGAAGTAGAGTTGGGGCAGCGCGTCTCCGGAGTCGTCTCCTCCTTGTCGATCCCACGTAGCCAATCGAATCACGCGAATAGGTTCGTCGGAGCGGCGCAAGTGCACATCCTCTAATGGTATCCACGCGTGCAGGAGGAACGTCGTGTGGCGGACTGCTAGGTCCAATCACACAACCGGCAGCGAGTGGAGGTGGCTAGTCGCAACAAATGCAAAGCCCTAATGACGGCGCTGAAGTGATCAACTAAATAAGTGTGCCGCACCTCCACTATATATAGGCATCTGCCGCAGGCTCAACACTTGGGCCTCGCACAGATCCTAAAGCCCAAAGTCTACTCGGACACGTTCCAAGTCCAGCCCGGATCACATTCGACCAATGTACTTGGAACCGACCTCGTAGGTTCCTTACCTTAAGCGTGCGACCCCTTAGGTTCAAGTTGGCTTGGTCACAATTCGGATCACCTCCGAACTGCATGGCTGTTAGCGACCTCTAGCAAGGCGTGCCGACCACCAAGCAGACTATGAAACTGGTTAGGCGAACCTGTACATCACACTTCCATTCCTTTTGCCACACGATATATGTTGTCGGGCTCAAGGCGAGACTGTCATCCTTGTGCTAGCCTGACCTCTTTCTCGTTCCAATGATGCCGACCACAAACTGGATTATCTCATAATCCTTGTCGCATGGCCATGCTTATCCTGGTCGGATTACACGAGGGCCCCAGAGTATATCTATCTTGAGCGGATGGGAAAATCCCATCTTGCTCGACCATGTCTCGCAGCATGGGTCTGGACAAGCCCGAAACCTACCTTTATAACTACCCAGCCACGAAGTAGCGTTTGGGTGGCCCAAAGCAAGTTTGTCATCATCCCGAGTACATGCACCAGCTCAGGTCTTAGGACATAGAACCTATGTTGCACTAGAGACTCACATATGACATATCGCTAGGTCTCATAGTTGGGTCTGTCTGACTCAGACCTTATCTCGATTTGGATCCGACTATGTCGAATCCGATCAAATCTTTCCAAGTCCATATTATCCGGTTAGCATCCAATGCTGCATGGCTAGTGAGACCGAGCCATCCACCGTGTCATATGCTAGTCCAGTCCGACGTGTGTCCACACATCACTTACGACTAGGGACCTTTTAGGACAGTCATCATACAATGTCTAATCCCACTAACAAGTCACGTACCTGCGGATACACATCATTGATAATATCCAAGGACTATCTTTATTCATAAACATATAGGAAATATCATCATACATGCTTGCCTCTAGGGCATATCTCCAACAACAAAACCATTGTAGTATTATTAATCATTTGCATGATGTGTTGGGAAGGACTGCTAATGATGTTAAAGATTTATGTAAGTATTTCTCCATGGTTCAAACTCAACGTCAACAAGTCACTAGAGCTCAACAAGATTCACTTTACAGATATGTCTAAACATCATAAAAAAACATGCTTATGGAGTAGATAGTAGGGGTGGAGCAACCACTCAAGACCCACTATATCCTGAAGGTCATCCTAAAACAACTGAACATGATTCTCAAATGGTTAATTGTGTTCCTAGTTCTCCTAGAAAAAAAAGCCAAAACTTTGCATGTTTCTAAGGAACCTAATATTGGGAAAGAACATGTTGATAATCCTAATAATGTTTCAATCTCTGATGCTGAGACCTGGGATCGTGAAGAACATGAACCTTGTTGGGATAATAATCATAATAGCGATGTTTCACCTAATGACAATGAATCTGAAAAGGAGGAGGTAGAAGTAGAACATGATGACCCACCTCCGAAAACTAAAAGATGTGATAGAAGAGAATTTGTTGCTACGAAACATGGTAGAGAACGAGAACCTTGGGTACAAAAAAATCCATGCCTTTTTCCTAGAAAGACATAAATCCAGAGAAAATGAACTTAATAGATTTTTTGCATATCGTAGACCTATTTTTTTATGAATTCATTTGATCATGTTATTAAGGTTCCTCCTTATTCTAAATATATGAAATATATTATCACTAATAAAAATAAATACATGAAAAATAAAGATCTACTTTGCTTGCCAATTATACTTTTGAAGGAAAAATACCTGAAAGATGGGACATCCAGGGATACCCATGATGTCTACTACGCAACCTTCTTCTTGTAGACGTTGTTGGGCCTCCAAGTGCAGAGGTTTGTAGGACAATAGCAAATTTCCCCCAAGTGGATGACCTAAGGTTTATCAATCCATGGTAGGCATAGGATGAAGATGGTCTCTCTCAAACAACCCTGCAACCAAATAACAAAGAGTCTCTTGTGTCCCCAACACACCCAATACAATGGTAAATTGTATAGGTGGACTAGTTAGGCGAAGAGATGGTGATACAAGTGCAATATGGATGGTAGATATAGGTTTTTGTAATATGAAAATATAAAAATAGCAAGGTAACAAGTGGTAAAAGTGAGCATAAACGGTAATGCAATGCGTTGAAACAAGGCCTAGGGTTCATACTTTCGCTAGTGCAAGTTCTCTCAACAATAATAACATAACTGGATCATATAACTATCCCTCAACATGCAACAAAGAGTCACTCCAAAATGACTAATAGCGGAGAACAAACGAAGAGATTATGGTAGGGTACGAAACCACCTCAAAGTTATTCTTTCTGATCAATTTATTCAAGAGTCCGTAGTAAAATAACTTGAAGCTATTCTTTCCGTTCGATCTATCCTAGAGTTCGTACTAGAATAACACCTCAAGACACACATCAACCAAAACCCTAATGTCACCTAGATACTCCATTGTCACCTCAAGTATCCGTGGGCATGATTATATGATATGCATCACACAATCTCAGATTCATCTATTCAACCGACACAAAGAACTTCAAAGAATGCCCCATAGTTTCTACCGGAGAGTCAAGACGAAAACCTGTGCCAACCCCTATGCATAAGTTCACAAGGTCACTAAACCCGCAAGTTGATCACCAAAACTTACATCTAGTAGATCACGTGATATCCCATTGTCACTACAGATAAGCACATGCAAGACATACATCAAGTGTTCTCAAATCCTTAAAGACTCAATCCGATAAGATAACTTCAAAGGGAAAACTCAACTCATCAAAAGAGAGTAGAGGGGGAGAAACATCATAAGATCTAACTATAATAGCAAAGCTCGCGATACATCAAGATCGTGCCATCTCAAGAACACGAAAAAAGGATCAAACACATAGCTACTGATACATACCCTCAGCCCCGAGGGTGAACTACTCCCTCCTCGTCATGGAGAGCGCCGAGATGATGAAGATGGCCACCGGAGAGGGATTCCCCCTCTGGCAGGGTGCCGGAATGGGTCTAGATTGGTTTTTGGTGGCAACAGAGGCTTTCGGCGGCGGAACTCCCGATCTAGGTTATTTTCTGGAGGTTTCTGTATATATAGGAGGTTTTGGAGTCGGGGGCAAGTAAAACGGGTCTCCGGGCTGTCCACGAGGCAGGGGGCGCGCCCAGGGGGGTGCCCCTACCCTCGTGGGCAGCCCGGGAACCTTCTGGTCCCCCTCCGGCACTTCCTGGGCTTCTTCTGGTCCAAAAATAACCTCCGTTGAGTTTCAGGTCAATTGGGCTCCGTTTGATAATTCCGCGATACTCTAAAACAAGAGAAAAACAGAAACTGGCACTAGGCTCTGGGTTAATAGGTTAGACCCAAAAATCATATAAAAGTGTATATAAAAGCCCATAAAACATCCTAGAAGGATAATATAATAGCATGGAACAATAAAAAATTATAGATACGTTGGAGACGTATCAAGCATCCCCAAGCTTAATTCCTGCTCGTCCTCGAGTAGGTAAATGATAAAAACAGAATTTTTGATGTGGAATGCTACCTAACATAATTATCAATGTAATTTTCTTTATTGTGGCATGAATGTTCAGATCTGGATTCAAGACAAAAGTCTATATTGACATAAGAATAATAATACTTCAAGCATACTTAGCAAAGTAATTATGTCTTCTCAAAATAACATGGCCAAAGAAAGTTCATCCCTACAAAATCATATAGTTTGGCTATGTTCCATCTTCGTCACACAAAATACTCAAATCATGCACAACCCCGGTTTCAGCCAAGCAATTGTTTCGTACTTCAATTCTTCCAAATCTTTCAACTTTCACTCAATACATGAGCGTGAGCCATGGATATTGCACTATAGGTGGAATAGAGTGGTGGTTGTGGAGAAGACAAAAAGGAGGAAGATGGTCTCACATCAACTAGGCGTATCAATGGGCTATGGAGATGCCCATCAATATATATCAATGTGAGTGAGTAGGGATTTCCATGCAATGGATGCACTAGAGCTATAAATGTATGAAAGCTCAACAAAAGAAACTAAGTGGGTGCGCATCCAACTTGCTTGCTCACGAAGACCTAGGGCATTTGAGGAAGCCCATCGTTGGAATATACAAGCCAATTTCTATAATGAAAATTCCCACTAGTATATGAAAGTGACTAAACAAGAGACTCTCTATCATGAAGATCATGGTGCTACTTTGAAGCACAAGTGTGGAAAAAGATAGTAGCATTGTCCCTTTTTATTTTCTTTTTTTTCTTTTTTGGGCCTTTCTTTTTTTCTTTGGCCTTTTTTTTTCTTTTTTTTTCTTTGGGACAATGCTCTAATAATGATGATCATCACAGTTATATTGATTTACAACTCGATATTACAACTCGATACTAGAACAAAGTATGACTCTATATGAATGCCTCCGGCGGTGTACCGGCATTTGCAATGAATCAAGTGTGACATGTATGAAAAATTATGCATGGTGGCCTAGCCACAAATACGATCTCAACTACATGAGCATGCATGGCAATATGACAATGATGAAGCGTGTCATAACAAACGGAACGGTGGAAAGTTGCATGGCAATATATCTCAGAATGGCTATGGAAATGCCATGATAGATAGGTATGGTGGCTGTTTTGTGGAAGGTATATGGTGGGTTTATGGTACCGGCGAAAGTTGCGCGGTACTAGAGAGGCTAGCAATTATGGAAGGGTGAGAGTGCGTATAATCCATGGACTCAACATTAGTCATAAAGAACTCACATACTTATTGTAAAAATCTACAAGTCATCAAAACAGAGTACTACACGCATGCTCCTAGGGGAAGGGTTGGTAGGAGTTAACCATTGCGCGATCCCGACCTCCACACAAAGGATGACACTCAATGAAATACCTCATACTTCAAATTTGTCACACAACAGTTACCATACATGCATGCTACAGGACTTGCAAACCTCAACACAAGTATTTCTCAAGTTCACAACTACTCTACTAGCATGACTCTAATATCACCATCCTCATATCTCAAAAAAATCATCAAGCATCAAACTTCTCCTAGTATTCAATGCATTTTATATGAAAGTTTTGATTGTATCCCTCTTGGATGCCTATCGTATTAGGACTAAATTCATAACCTAAGCAAATTACCATGCTGTTCTGAAAGACTCTCAAAATAATATAAGTGGAGCATGATAGTTCATCTATTTCTTAAAAATAAAACCACCGCTGTGCTCTAAAAAGATATAAGTGAAGCACTAGAGCAAACGACAAACTACTCCAAAAGATATAAGTGAAGATCAATGAGTAGTTGAATAATTATGTAACTATGTGAAGACTCTCTAACATTTAAGAAATTCAGATCTTGGGATATTATTCAAACAGCAAACAAAACAAAATAAAACAAATTGACGCTCCAAGCAAAACACATATCATGTGGTGAATAAAAATATAGCATCGAGTAAAGTTACCGATGAACGAAGACGAAAGAGGGGATGCCATCTGGGGCATCCCCAAGCTTAGGCTCTTGGTTGTCCTTGAATATTACCTTGGGGTGCCTTGGGCATCCCCAAGCTTAGGTTCTTGCCACTCCTTATTCCATAGTCTATCGAATATTTACCCAAAACTTGGAAACTTCACAATAGAAAACTCAACAGAAAACTCGTAAGCTCCGTTAGTATAAGAAAATAAAACCACCACTTAGGTACTGCGTTGTGAACTCATTATAAATTCATATTGGTGTAATATCTACTGTTTTCCAACTTATCCATGGTTCATACCCTCCGATACTACTCATAGATTCATCAAAATAAGCAAACAACACATAGAAAACAGAATCTGTCAAAAACAGAACAGTCTGTAGCAATCTGTAACTTTCGAATACTTCTGTAACTCTAAAAATTCTGAAATAAATTGGTGGACGTGAGGAATTTGTCTATTAATCATTTGCAAAAAGAATCAACTGAAAATAACTCTCCAGGAAAACATGGTAGCCAATCTCATGAGTCCTAAAGTTTCTTTTTTTTACAACATGATCACATAAACTTCACACAAGTCTTCCCAAAGGTTCTACTTGGCACTTTATTGAAACAAAAGCTATAAAACATGATTACTACAGTATCGTAATCACGTGGACACTCAAACACGGTAAGGGTAAATATTGGGTTGTCTCCCAACAAGCGCTTTTCTTTAATGCCTTTTAGCTAGGCATGATGATTTCAATGATGCTCGCATAAAAGATAAGAATTGAAACATAAAGGAGCATCATGAAGAATAAGACTAGCACATTTAAGTCTAACCCACATCCTATGCATAGGGATTTTGTGAGCAAACAACTTATGGGAGCAATAATCAACTAGCATATGAAGGGAAAACAAGCTTAACTTCAAGATTTTAAGCACATAGAGAGGAAACTTGATATTATTGCAATATGTAGAAGCATATGATCCTCTCTCATAATAATTTTCAGTAGCATCATGAATGAATTCAACCATATAACCAGCACATAAAGCATTCTTTTCATGATCTACTTGCATAGAAATTTTACCACTCCCATCATAAGCAAAATTCTTCTCATTCATAGTAGTGGGAGGAGCAAATTCAACAAAATAACTATCATGTGAAGCATAATCCAATTGAAAATTAAAATCATGATGACAAGTTTCATGGTTATCTTTGTTCTTTATAGCATACGTGTCATCACAATAATCATCATAAATAGGAGGCATGCTTTCATCATAATAAATTTGCTCATCAAAACTTGGGGGACAAAAAATATCATCTTCATCAAACATAGCTTCCCCAAGCTTGTGGCTTTGCATATCATTAGCATCATGGATATTCAAGGGATTCACACTAATAACATTGCAATCATGCTCATCATTAAAATATTTAGTGCCAAACATTTTATAGCATTCTTCTTCTAACAATTGAGCACAATTTTCCTTTCCATCATTTTCACGAAAGATATTAAAAAGATGAAGCATATGAGGTAACCTCAATTCCATTTTTTTGTAGTTTTCTTTTATAAACTAAACTAGTGATAAACAAGAAACTAAAAGATTTGATTGCAATATCTAAAGATATACGTTCAAGCACTAACCTCCCCGGCAACGGCGCCAGAAAAGAGCTTGATGTCTACTACGCAACCTTCTTCTTGTAGACGTTATTGGGCCTCCAAGTGCAGAGGTTTGTAGGACAGTAGCAAGTTTCCCTCAAGTGGATGACCTAAGATTTATCAATCCATGGGAGGCGTAGGATGAAGATGGTCTCTCTCAAACAACCCTGCAACCAAATAACAAAGAGTCTCTTGTGTCCCTAACACACCCAATACAATGGTAAATTGTATAGGTGCACTAGTTCGGCAAAGAGATGGTGATACAAGTGCAATATGGATAGTAGATATAGGCTTTTGTAATATGAAAATATAAAAACAGCAAGGTAACAAGTGGTAAAAGTGAGCATAAATGGTAATGCAATGCGTTGAAACAAGGCCTAGGGTTCATACTTTCACTAGTGCAAGTTATCTCAACAATAATAACATAACTGGATCATATAACTATCCCTCAACATGCAACAAAGAGTCACTCCAAAGTCACTAATAGCGGAGAACAAACGAAGAGGTTATGGTAGGGTACGAAACCACCTCAAAGTTATTCTTTCTGATCGATCTATTCAAGAGTCCGTAGTAAAATAACATGAAGCTATTCTTTTTGTTCGATCTATCCTAGAGTTTGTACTAGAATAACACCTTAAGACACACATCAACCAAAACCCTAATGTCACCTAGATACTCCATTGTCACCTCAAGTATCCGTGGGCATGATTATACGATATGCATCACACAATCTCAGATTCATCTATTCAACCGACACAAAGAACTTCAAAGAGTGCCCCAAAGTTTCTACCGGAGAGTCAAGAAGAAAACCTGTGCCAACCCCTATGCATAAGTTCAAAAGGTCACTGAACCCGCAAGTTGATCACCAAAACGTACATCAAGTAGATCACGTGATATCCCATTGTCACCACACATAAGCTCATGCAAGACATACATCAAGTGTTCTCAAATCCTTAAAGACTCATTCCGATAAGATAACTTCAAAAGGAAAACTCAATTCATCACAAGAGAGTAGAGGGGGAGAAACATCATAAGATCCAACTATAATAGCAAAGCTCGTGATACATCAAGATCGTGCCATCTCAAGAACACGAGAGAGAGATCAAACACATAGCTATTGATACATACCCTCAGCCCCAAGGGTGAATGCTACTTCTCGAGCTTGCGTTGTATTCCCTCGAAGAGGAAAGGGAGATGCAGCACAATAGCGTAAGTATTTCCCTCAGTTTTTGAGAACCAAGGTATCAATCCAGTAGGAGACCACGCGTGAGTCCATCGCACCTGCACAAACAAATAAGAACTTCGCAGCCAACGTGATAAGGGGTTGTCAATCCCTTTACGGTCACTTACGAAAGTGAGATATGATAGAGATGATAGTTTGATATTTTTGGTATTTTTTATTATAAGAACAGAAAGTAAAAGCGGAAAAGTAAAGTAGATTGTAGATTGATATGTTTTTTTGACCTTCGTAGATTGATATGTTGAGAATAGACCCGGGGGCCATAGTGTTCTCTAGTGCCTTCTCTCATGATAGCGATATTCTACGACGGGTAAACAAATTACTGTCAAGCAATTGATAGAAAAGCGAATAATTATGAGACTATCTAGACATGATCATTGTATATAGGCATCACGTCCGAGACAAATAGACCAAAACGATTCTGCATCTACTACTATTACTCCACACATCGACCGCTATCCAGCATGCATCTAGTGTACTGAGTTCATAAGAACAGAGTAACACCTTAAGCAAGATGACATGATGTAGAGGGATAAACTCAAACTTAGTGATATAAACCCCATCTTTTTATCCTCGATGGCAACAATACAATATGTGCCTTGCTACCCTACTGTCATTGGGAAAGGACACCGCAAGATTGAACCCAAAGCCAAGCACATCTCCCATTGCAAGAACTATAGATCTAGCAGGCCAAACCAAACCAATAATTCAAAGAGACTTGCAAGGATATTATAATCATACATAAAGAGTTCAGAGAAGAACCAAATATTTCTCATAGATAATCTTGATCATAAACCCACAATTCATCGGATCTCAACAAACACACCGCAAAAAGAGATTACATCGAATAGATCTCCTTGAAGACTGAGGAGAACTTTGTATTGAGATCCAAAGAGAGAGTAGAAGCCATCTAGATACTAGCTATGGACCCGAAGGTCTGTGGTAAACTACTCACAACTCATGGTGAGGCGATGATGATGATGTAGAAGCACTCCATGGTAGACCCCCCCCCCCCCGGCGGAGCTCTGGAACAGGCCCCAAGATGGGATCTCACGGGAACAGAAGGTTACATCGGTGGAACTAGGGTTTTCTCTGTTGTTCTGTTGGTTTCGGGGTATGTAGGCATATATAGGAGGAAGGAGGGCACCGGGGGCCAAACATGGGGCCCACGAGGTAGGGGCGCGCCCCACCCTCGTGAGCACCTCATGGTTCTGGAGAAGACAAAAAAGAGGAAGATAGTCTCACATCGACTAGGCGTATCAATGGGCTATGGAGATGCCCATCAATAGATATTAATGTGAGTGAGTAGGGATTGCCATGCAACGGATGCACTAGAGCTAAATATGAATGAAAGATCAACAAAAGAAACTAGTGGGTGTGCATCCAACTTGCTTGCTCACGAAGACCTAGGGCATTTGAGGAAGCCCGTCGTTGAAATATACAAGCCAAGTTCTATAATGAAAATTCCCACTAGTATATGAAAGTGACTAAGCATGAGACTCTCTACAATGAAGAACATGGTGTTACTTTGAAGCACAAGTGTGGAAAAAGATAGTAGCAATTGTCCCTTTTCTTTTTTTACTCCCTCCGTCCCATAATGTAAGACGTTCTTTCACACTACACTAGTGTCAAAAAGCGTCTTATATTATGGGACGGAGGGAGTATTTTTTATTTTTTTGGGCCTTTTTTTCTTTGGCCTTTTTTTTCTTTTTTTTGCGGAGGGGCTTTATAGATTTAGCCTTTCCTCCCATGGGAGAATGCTCTAATAATGATGATCATCACACTTTCATTACAACTCGATATTACAACAAAGTATGACTCTATATGAATGCCTCCGTAGGTGTACCGGTATGTGCAATGAAACAAGAGTGACATGTATAAAAATTATGCATGGTGGCCTTGCCAAAAATACGATATCAACTACATGATCATGCAATGGCAATATGACAATATGATGTGTGTCATATGAACGGAACGGTGGAAAGTTGCATGGCAATATATCTCGGAATGGCTATGGAAATACCATGATAGGTAGGTATGGTGGCTGTTTTGAGGAACAATATGGTGGCTGTTTTGAGGAAGTATATATAGTGGGTTTATGGCACCGGCGAAAGTTGCGCGGTACAAGAGAGGCTAGCAATGGTGGAAGGGTGAGAGTGCGTATAATCCATGGACTCAACATTAGTCATAAGAACTCATATACTTATTGCAAAAATCTACAAGTCATCAAAACAAAGCAATCAATGCATGCTCCTAGGGGGAGGTTGGTAGGAGTTAACCATCGCGCGCCCCCGACCTCCACACAAAGGTTGGCACTCTACAAATACCTCATGCCCTAACTCCGTCACATAGCGGTTCACCATACGTGCATGATACGGGAATCACTAACCTTAACACAAGTATTCCTCAATTTCATAATGAATCCACTAGCATGACTCTAATATCACTATCCTCATGTCTCAAAACAATTATCAAGCATCCAACATCTCATCATATTCAATGCACTTAGTGTGAAAAAAATTCTACATTGACATTGGATGTTTATCATGTGAAGACTAGTTTCTTTAGCCTAAACACATTACCATGCTGTTTTAATAGACTCTCAAAAGGATATAAGTGAAGCATGAGAGTTCAAAAATTTCTACAAAATATTTCCACCACCGTGCTCTAAAAGATATAGGTGAAGCACTATAGCAAAAACTATTCAACTCAAAAGATATAAGTGAAGCACATAGAGTGTTCTAATAATTTCTAGGCCATATTTAACTCTCTCAAATAGGTGTGTCCAGTAAGGATGATTGTGGCAAACTAACAAGCAAAGACTCAAATTATACAAGACGCTCCAAGCAAAACGCATAACATGTTGCGAATAAAAATATAGCTCCAAGTATAGTTACCGATGGATGAAGACGAAAGAGGGGATGCCTTCCCGGGGCATCCCCAAGCTTAGGCTTTTGATAATCTTGAATTTACTTGGGGTGCCATGGGCATCCCCAATCTTAGGCCTTTGCTACTCCTTGTTCCATAGTCCAACAAAGCAATACTCAAAACTTGAAAACTTCACAACACAAAACTTAGACAAAAATTCTCGTGAGCTCCGTTAGTATAAGAAAGCAAACCACTACTCAAAGGTGCAGCAATGAATTCATTCTTTGTTTATATTGGTGTTAAACCTACTGTATTCCAACTTATATATGGTTCATATCCTCCAATACTACTCATAGATGCATCGGAATAAGCAAACAACACACGAAAAACAGAATCTGTCAAAAACAGAACAGTCTGTAGTAATCTGCAGGTTTCGCCTACTTCTGGAACTCCAAAAAATTCAAACTAAATTGGTAAATTTGCGGAATTTGTCTACGAATCATTTGCAAAAATAATCAATTAAAAAGCACGCTCTAGTAAAATCTGAAGACTACTTTAGCCAGCGCTAACGGTTCTGTTTTTCGCAGCAAGATCACATAAGCTTCACACAAGTCTTCCCAAAGGTTCTACTTGGCACAAACACTAAACAAAACATGAAACCACATCTAATCAGAGGCTAGATGAAATATTTATTCCCTAACAGCAACAAAAACAAAAAACATAAAATTGGATTGCCTCCCAACAAGCGCTATCGTTTTACGCCCCTAGCTAGGCACGATACAAGATAGATCTAGGGAATGCCATAATGATATGATATGTCGCGAAAGCTCATCTCATATTCCCTACGTTCAGCAGCAAGCTTCCTTTGTGGCAAGCAAAAGTAATCAAAAGGGCTAAATTTAATGGGACAAAAGTCCCCCACATCAATCTCGGGAGGAACATGTTCCTCTTTTGGCCCTTTGTAGTGGATAACCAATTCATCGTTATAGGCATTCTTTTGGCAGAAGGTCATAAGCCTTCGCTCAAGGGAGCATCCTAATCCATTATTTTGAACAGCAAAATCATCATTTATCTCAGAAATTCTATCAATCAAGATCTCAACGGGAACCTTTTTTCTAAGGTTTTCATTAAAAGCAACATGATCAGGAGATCGCAACCGCATTAGGTCTTCTTGATTGAACAAGATAGCCTCTATAGGAGGTCGACCGGCATCTACTCCGTATTGAGTAAAGATTTTTCTGGCCTCTTTCATGATATATCTAAATTCATGAGCCAAAAAGATAGTAGCTGCACGCTTAACGGAAGAATGCTCAATATTGGGAAATTCCAAAAAGATTCTCTGAATACAGGGATGCATATGGATAAATTGCCTTTCAATTTCTACTATAAGCATAGATACAGCATCCGCAAGGCTACTAGTTCTGTGAAGAATAGAGCCACCCACATTGGGCAAAGCACCAGCACAAGTAAAGAAGTCTTGAAGAACTCCTTTCCCAATAATATTACCGCTACCAACCCAGAATTTCTTAATATGTAAAGTGGTAGCTTTATCCGAGGGATCAACATGGACAATGCCCTCGACATTACTACCCTTCTCAATAGGATCGTCCCCCATCTCAGACATGAGGGTAATCAGGCAAGCAAATAGCACACGAGCAAACAAGAAGCAAGCGAACAATAAACACACGGTGGAAGAAGGGCAAATAAAACGACAAGGGTGAAGTGGGGGAGAGGAAAACGAGAGGCAAATAAATGTAATGCGAAGGATAAGGGTTTGTGATAGGTACTTGGTATATGACTTTTGCGTAAGCCTCCCCCGCAATGGCGCCAAAAATTCTTCTTGCTAACTCTTGAGCTTGCGTTGTATTCCCTCGAAGGGGAAAGGGAGATGCAGCACAGTAGCGTAAGTATTTCCCTCAGTTTTTGAGAACCAAGGTATCAATCTAGTAGGAGACCACGCGCGAGTCCCTCGCACCTGCACAAACAAATAAGAACTTCGCAGCCAACGCGATAAGGGGTTGTCAATCCCTTTACGGTCACTTACGAAAGTGAGATCTAATAGAGATGATAGTTTATATTTTTGGTATTTTTGGTTTATAAGAACAGCAAATAAAAGCAAGAAAAGTAAAGCAGGTGTAGATTGATATGTTGAGAATAGACCCAGGGGCCATAGTTTTCTCTAGTGGCTTCTCTCATGATAGCAATATTCTACGGCGGGTAAACAAATTACTGTCGAGCAATTGATAGAAAAGTGACTAATTATGAGACTATCTAGGCATGATCATTGTATATAGGCATCACGTCCGAGACAAGTAGACCGACTCCTGCCTGCATCTACTACTATTACTCCACACATTGATCGCTATCCAGCATGCATCTAGTGTATTGAGTTCATAAGAACAAAGTAACGCCTTAAGCAAGATGACATGATGTAGAGGGATAAACTCAAGCAATATGATATAAACCCCATCTTTTTATCCTCGATGGAAACAATACAATATGTGCCTTGCTGCCCCTACTGTCACTGGGAAAGGACACCGCAAGATTGAACCCAAAGCCAAGCACTTCTCCCATTGCAAGAACTATAGTTCTAGTAGGCCAAACCAAACCAATGATTCGAAGAGACTTGCAAGGATATTATGAGCACACATAAAAAGTTCAGAGAAGAACCAAATATCTTTCATAGATAACCTTGATCATAAACTCACAATTCATCGGATCTCAACAAACACACCGCAAAAAGAGATTACATCGAATAGATATCCTCGAAGACCGAGGAGAACTTTGTATTGAGATCCAAAGAGAGAGAAGAAGTCATCTAGATACTAGCTATGGACCCGAAGGTCTGTGGTAAACTACTCACAACTCATGGTGAGGGCGATGATGATGATGATGATGAAGGCCTCCGTGATATATCCCCCTCCGGTGGAGCTCTGGAACAGGCTCCAAGATGGGATCTCCACGGGAACAGAAGGTACGGCGGTGGAATTAGGATTTTTCTCTCTATTCACGGAGTTTCTGGGGTACGTAGACTTATATAGGAAGAAGGAGGGCACCGGGGGACGCTCGAGGGGGCCATAAGGCAGGGGGCGCGCCCTGGGAAGGGGGCGCGCCCCCCACCCTCGTGGGCCAACCTTTGGTCCCTTGACGTGGTTCTCAAGCTCCCCGTGCGTGATTTTCTCCAAAAATATCTCTCGCGAAGGTTTCATTCCGTTTGGACTCTGTTTGATATTCTTTTTCTGCAAAACTCTGAAACAGGCAAAAAATAGCAATCTGGACTGGGCCTTTGGGTTAGTAGGTTAGTCCCAAAAATGATATAAAAGTGAATGATAAAGCCCATTAAACATCCAAGACTTCATAAATAATAGCATGGAATAATCAAAAATTATAGATACGTTGGAGACGTATCAATGGGTAGCGGCATCTTCACTAGGAAGGCCGGAGAATTGATCTTTCATGACAAGATTCAACAAAGCAGCATTGATCTCACAAAATTCAGCATCGATAATAGGAGAAATCGGAGTGCTAATAAAATCATTATTGTTGGTATTGGAGAAGTCACACAATTTGGTATTATTCTGAGCCATAGTGACAGGCAACCAATCCAACACACACAAGCAAACAAGAGGCAAGCGAACGATAAACACACGCCAGAAGAAGGGCAAATAAAACGGCAAGGGTGAAGTGGGGGAGAGGAAAACGAGAGGCAAAAATGCAATGCGAAGGATAAGGGTTTGTGATAGGTACTTGGTATATGACTTATGCGTAAGCCTCCCCGGCAACGGCGCCAGAAATTCTTCTTGCTACTTCTCGAGCTTGCGTTGTATTCCCTCGAACAGGAAAGGGAGATGCAGCACAGTAGCGTAAGTATTTCCCTCAGTTTTTGAGAACCAAGGTATCAATCCAGTAGGAGACCACGCGTGAGTCCCTCGCACCTGCACAAACAAATAAGAACTTCACAGCCAACGCGATAAGGGGTTGTCAATCCCTTTACGGTCACTTACGAAAGTGAGATCTGATAGAGATGATAGTTTGATATTTTTGGTATTTTTGATTATAAGAACAGAAAGTAAAAGCGGAAAAGTAAAGTAGATTGTAGATTGATATGTTGAGAATAGACCCGGGGGCCATAGTGTTCTCTAGTGGCTTATCTCATGATAGAGATATTCTACGGGCGGGTAAACAAATTACTGTCAACCAATTGATAGAAAAGTGAATAATTATGAGACTATCTAGGCATGATCATTGTATATAGGCATCACGTCTGAGACAAATAGACCGAAACGATTCTACATCTACTACTATTACTCCACACATCGACCACTATCTAGCATGCATCTAGTGTATTGAGTTCATAAGAACGGAATAACGCCTTAAGCAGGATGACATGATGTGGATGGATAAAATCAAACATAGTGATATAAACCCCATCTTTTTATCCTCGATGGCAACAATACAATACATGCCTTGCTGCCCCTACTGTCACTTGGAAAGGACACCACAAGATTGAACCCAAAGCCAAGCACTTCTCCCATTGCAAGAACTATAGATCTAGTAGGCCAAACCAAACCAATAATTCGAAGAGACTTGCAAGGATATTATAATCATACATAAAGAGTTCAGAGAAGAACCAAATATTTCTCATAGATAACCTTGATCATAAACCCACAATTCATCGGATCTCGATAAACACACCGCAAAAAGAGATTACATCGAATAGATCTCCTCGAAGACCGAGGAGAACTTTGTATTGAGATCCAAAGAGAGAGAAGAAGCCATCTAGATACTAGCTATGGACCCGAAGGTCTGTGGTAAACTACTCACAACTCATGGTGAGGCGATGATGATGATGTAGAAGCACTCCGTGGTAGATCCCCCCTCCGGCGGAGCTCCGGAACAGGCCCCAAGATGGGATCTCACGGGAACAGAAGGTTACGGTGGTGGAACTAGGGTTTTCTCTATTGTTCTATTGGTTTCGGGGTACGTAGGCATATATAGGAGGAAGGAGGGCACCGAGGGCCAAACGTGGGGCCCACGAGGCAGGGGGGCGCGCCCCCACCCTCGTGGGCACCACGTAAGCCCTACTCCGTGGTTCTCAAGTCTCCCGTGCGTGATTTTCTCCAAAAATATCTCTCCCGAAGGTTTCATTCCGTTTGGACTCCGTTTGATATCCCTTTTCTGTAAAACCCTGAAACAGGCAAAAAAAACAACAATCTGGACTGGGCCTTTGGGTTAGTAGGTTAGTCCCAAAAATAATATAAAAGTGTATGACAAAGCCCATTAAACATCCAAAACATCATAAATAATAGCATGGAACAATAAAAAATTATAGATACGTTGGAAACATATCAATGAACTACTCCCTCCTCGTCATGGAGAGCGCCGAGATGATGAAGATGGCTGCCGGAGAGGGATTCCCCCTCCGGCAGGGTGTCAAAACGGGTCTAGATTGGTTTTTGGTGGCAACAGAGGCTTTCGGCGGCGGAACTCCCGATCTAGCTTATTTTCTGGAGGTTTCTTTATATATATAGGAGGTGTTGGAGTCGGGGGCAAGTAAAGGGGGTCTCCGGGCTGTCCACGAGGCAAGGGGCGCGCCCAGGGGGCGCCCCTACCCTCGTGGGCAGCTCGGGAACCTTCTGTTCCCCCTCCGGCACTTCCTGGGCTTCTTCTGGTCCAAAAATAACCTCCGTTGAGTTTCAGGTCAATTGGGCTCCGTTTGATATTCCTTTTCTGTGATACTCTAAAACAAGAGAAAAACAGAAGCTGGCACTGGGCTCTGGGTTAATAGGTTAGTCGAAAAAAATCATATAAAAGTGTATATAAAACCCCATAAAACATCCTAGAAGGATAATATAATAGCATGGAACAATCGAAAATTATAGATACGTTGGAGACGTATCAACCCACTATACCATGCTCCATTAAGAATAATTATGTTAAAACTGCATTATGTCATTTGGGTCCTAGAGTTAGTGGTATGCCCTTTTCTCTTTATAAAATACTTGATTTGAACAAGATGGCACCTACTGAGATATCTTTGCATATGGCTGACAAAATTACTACAGTACCTATTGGCATATGTGAGGATATTCCCTGTATGATTGCTAATGTTATGATCTTCACTAACTTTGTTATACTTGAGGTGTCAGAGGATGACAACATGATTATTATCCTCAGTAAACCTTTTCCTAACACCGCATGGGTTGTTATCGATAGTATAAAGTAAGGTTAACTTTCATGTCAACGGTAATGAGCATAAAGTATATTTTCCTAAGAAATCAAACCGAGGATATGAAATCAATTGTATTGAAAAAATTATGACTATTACTATTAAAGAATTTAAAATTTCCTATTCCGATTCAAGAAAATATATATCAAACTATTATGTTTGGAATCATGCCTATCCAAGTTGACATAACATGTGTGTTATATGAAGTTCTTAGGTTTTATATTGACAAAATAATAATTTATTAATAAGATTTCATCAACCTTATTAATGAGTTCTTTTTGAAAAACATATAATTGGTGAATTCCACAAACATCAACTTCTCTTCCATTCTTTAATTTCCCGTTTAGTTAAATTTCATTAAAGTTTAGTTTAGTTAGAATAATTAGTTGCCCAGAATCCGAGTTCTATACACAATAAAAAGGTGCAAAAGTAAAAGTTCTCAAAAAACTCTGGAAATTTTTCATGAATTATTGCGAAAAATATGAGAGGGAGTGGCACCTAGGGCCACCTAAGGGGACCTACTAGGCACCCACATGGGCTGGCCACCCGATAGTCGCGTGGGGTTGCCGTGTGGGACCCATAGGGTCCCCGTTAAGTGGTGCTAGTGCCCCACATCTTTTCCTACCTCTAGAAAAATTCTACAAAATTTTGTAGCTCGTGTTCTTGATGGTTTACAAACATTATTCGTTCTCTTTGCTCGAAGCACCGTCTCTAATTTTTTTAGGGATTGCTCCTTGGTACGCGACTCCTCCATTGGTCCAATTAGTTGTGTTTATTGTACTATACTTAAGATACACCACAAGATCCCATCATCACTCGTTGTCAGTATTATCATATTATGTGTAAATGTATACTCACGTACTTAAACTATGAGAATATCGTGAACTTTCATACCGTACCATTACTTTGGGGGTTGCCAAATGTTATCTATAAACGGCTCATCATAACGGTAACTTTCAAGTACAACGGAAAATATGTAAATGGACTCAATAGTTCAAGACCGCGATTTGCTCCTACGACGATGGAGTGGTACTCTCCAGGTCCACTCGGTATTACGGTATCCATAGTCGTCCCAACAAGCACAATGTGATAATGAACACATGCATACTGGAATAGGGAAACGAGTAAAGAGAACACAATCTGTAACAAAAATAACTTGGTATTCTGATCAAGTAGGTTCTTCACGAGGATATCAATAAAAGTCTCACCTCGGGTTTTGTTACGTATTGCGAAGCAAAGAGAATTGTGTATGAAAATGAAAGGTTCACCCGATAAAGATGTTTATGTATATGTGGGAATCAATATGGTTGTCCACTCCCTGTTGTTAATTATTGACCGAAAGGTGTTCCGGGTCATGTCCATATATTACCGAGCATGCGCGGTCACACACTTAACATTTAGTGGTTGATAGTGTACTGCGTGATTAAAGGAAAATGAGAGGAAGGTACCAGGGATGTTCCTGATGTTTTCGAAAGTTTTCCGAGAGGTTCTGGGAGTGTGTCGGTAATATCGGGAGCGTCCCGGATGCGCCTCATGTGCATGCCGACTTTACCATGAAGAAGGTGCAGGCGCAATACAACGCTGCCATGACAGAGGTGTAGTTTGCACCGGTGCCTTTGTCAGTGTTCAAGCAGGCGCATGAGGAATAGTGATACAACCTATTCCTCCTAGAGCGGCACCGGCTGGCGGAGGGCCAAATTACGAGCAAGGAGTGTTGGGGAACGCCGTATTTCAAAAAAATTCCTACGATCACGCAAGATCTGTCCACCAGATGCATAGCAACGAGAGGGGAGAGTGTGTCTACGTACCCTCCTAGACCGAAAGCGGAAGCGTCTAGTGACGCGGTTGATGTAGTCGAACTTCTTCGCGATCCAACCGATCAAGCACCGAATGTACGACACCTCCGGGTTCAGCACACTTTCAGCTTGATGACGTCCCACGAGCTCTTGATCCAGTAGAACCTCACGGGAGAGTTTTGTCAGCACGACGGCATGGTGACGGAGATGATGAAGTTACTGTTGCAGGGCTTCGCCTAAGCGCTGCAACAATATGACCGAGGTGTGTTTCTGTGGAGGGAGGCACCGCACACGATTGGGAGAGATCAACAGATCAACTTGTGTGTCTTTGGGTGCCCCCTGCCCCCGTATATAAAGGAGCAAGGGGGGAGGCCGGCCGGCCCCCTATGGCGCGCCCTAGAGAGGCAATCCTACTAGGAATAGGATTCCAATCCTATTCCTAGTAGGAGTCCACCAAGAAGGAGAGAGTGGGAAGGAAAGAGAGGGAGAGGGAGAGGGAAAGAGGGGGCCGCGCCCCCCTCCCCTAGTCCAATTCGGACTCCCCTTTGGGAGGGGGCGCGCCACCTCCTGGCTGCTGCCCTCTCTCTCCCCTAAAGCCCACTAGGGCCCAATACTTCCCTGGGGGTCCCGGTAACCCCCCCCCCCCCCCCCCCCCCCCCC
>LR738713.1:567541945-567579412 GCA_902687465.1 Secale cereale | reverse complement strand
CCCCCCCCGGGCACTCTGATTTTATATGAAACCTTCCGAAACACTTCCGGTGTCCGAATATAGTCGTCCAATATATCAATATTTACGTCCCGGATATTCCGAGACTCCTCGTCATGTCCATGATCTCGTCCGAGACTCCGAACTACCTTCAGTACATCAAAACTCATAAACTCATAATACTGATCGTCATCAAACGTTAAGCGTGCGGACCCTACGGTTTCGAGAACTATGTAGACATGACCGAGACTCATCTCATGTCAATAACCAACAGCGGAACCTGGATGCTCATATTGGTTCCTACATATTCTACGAAGATCTTTATCGGTCAAACCGCATAACAACATACGTTGTTCCCTTTGTCATCGGTATGTTACTTGCCCGAGATTAGATCGTCGGTATCATCATACCTAGTTCAATCTCGTTACCAGCAAGTCTCTTTACTCGTTCCGTAATACATCATCTCATGACTAACTCATTGTTCCGGAGAATCTGTTGCTCGCTCCATTGTTCCGGAGAATCTCGTTACCAGCAAGTCTCTTAACACTCTTCTGTCCACATACATCAGTATGTATGATTTCCAACAAATCTGTTGCTCGCTCCATTGTTCCGGAGAATGGAGTTTTAGTCATCTTCCCATGAGGCATGGTTCGCAAGCACCAAGTGATTCATAATCAAGTGATTCCAAAAGTCCATCACTATGGAGTTTCTTCATGCGCTTTATACCAATATGACCTAAACGGCAGTGCCACAAATAAGTTGCACTATCATGATCAACTTTGCATCTTTTGGCTTCAATATTATGAATATGTGTATCACTACGATCGAGATCCAATAAGAATAGACCACTCTTCAAGGGTGCATGACCATAAAAGATATTGCTCATATAAATAGAACAACCATTATCCTCTGATTTAAATTAATAACCGTCTCGCAATAAACAAGATCCATATATAATGTTCATGCTTAACACTGGCGCCAAATAACAATTATTTAGGTCTAAAACTAATCCCGAAGGTAGATGTAGAGGTAGCGTGCCGACGGCGATCACATCGATTTTGGAACCATTTCCCACACACATCGTCACCTCGTCCTTAGCCAATCTTCGTTTAATCCGTAGTCCCTGTTTCGAGTTACAAATATTAGCAACCGAACCGGTATCAAATACCCAGGTACTACTACGAGCATTAGTAAGGTACATATCAATAACGTGTATATCACATATACCTTTGTTCACCTTGCCATCCTTCTTATCCGCCAAATATCTAGGGAAGTTCCGCTTCCAGTGTCCAGTCCCTTTGCAGTAGAAGCACTCAGTTTCAGGCTTGGCTCCATACTTGGGTTTCTTCGTGGCAGTAGCAATTGTCTTGCTAGTCTCCTTGAAGTTCCCCTTCTTTCCCTTGCCCTTTTTCTTGAAACTAGTGGTCTTGTTAACCATCAACACTTGATGCTCCTTTTTGATTTATACCTCCGCAGCCTTGAGCATTGCGAAGAGCTCGGGAATTGTCTTTTGCATCCCTTGCATATTATAGTTCATCACGAAGTCTTTATAGCTTGGTGTCAGTGATTGAAGAACTCTATCAATAACACTATCTTCATCAACTTTGTAACCAAGTTGAGTCATATGATTGTAGTACCCGGACATTCTGAGCAAGTGTTCACTGATAGAACTATTCTTCTCCATCTTGCAGCTATAGAACTTATTGGAAATCTCATATTTCTCAATCCGGGCATTTGCTTGAAATATTAACTTCAACTCCTGGAACATCTCATATGCTCCATGACGTTCAAAACGTCGTTGAAGTCCTGGTTCTAAGTCGTAAAGCATGGCACACTGAACTATCGTGTAGTCATCAGAACGAGCTTGCCAAACGTTCATAACGTCCGGGGTTGCTCCTGCAGCAGGCTTGTCACCCAACGGTGCTTCAAGGACATAATTCTTCTGTGCAGCAATGAGGATAATCCTCAAGTTATGGACCCAGTCCGTGTAATTGCTACCATCATCTTTCAACTTAGCTTTATCTAGGAATGCATTAAAATTCAAAGGAACGGTAGCACGGGCCATTGATCTACAACAACATAGATATGCAAAAAACTATCAGGACTAAGTTCATGATAAATTAAAGTTCAATTAATCATATTACTATAGAACTCCCACTTAGATAGACATCCCTCTGGTAATCTAAATGATCACGTGATCCAAATTAACTAAACCATGTCCGATCATCACGTAAGATGGAGTAGTTTTCAATGGTGAACATCTTATGTTGATCATATCTACTATATGATTCACACTCGACCTTTCGGTCTCAAGTGTTCCGAGGCCATATCTGCATATGCTAGGCTCGTCAAGTTTAACCCGAGTATTCTGCGTGTGCAAAACTGGCTTTCATCCATTGTATGTGAACGTAGAGCTTATCACACCCGATCATCACGTGGTGTCTCGGTACGACGAACTTTCGCAACGGTGCATACTCAGGAAGAACACTTATACCTTGAAATTTAATGAGAGATCATCTTATAATGCTACCGCCGTACTAATCAAAATAAGAAGCATAATAAGATAAACATCACATGCAATCAAAATATGTGACATGATATGGCCATCATAATCTTGTGCTTTTGATCTCCATCTCCGAGGCACCGTCATGATCACCATCGTCACCGGCGCGACACCTTGATCTCCATCATAGCATCGTTGCCGTCTCGCCAACTATTGCTTCCATGACTCGACTATCGCTACCGCTTAGTGATAAAGTAAAACAATTACACGGCGACTGTATTTCATACAATAAAGCGACAACCATATGGCTCCTGCCAGTTGCCGATAACTTTACAAAACATGATCATCTCATACAATAATGTATAATTCATCATGTCTTGACCATAACACATCACAACATGCCCTGCAAAAACAAGTTAGATGTCCTCTACTTTGTTGTTGCAAGTTTTACGTGGCTGCTACGGGCTTAGCAAAAACCGTTCTTACCTACGCATACAAAAACCACAACGATTTTTCATCAAGTATGTGCTGTTTTAACCTTCACAAGGACCGGGCGTAGTCACACTCGATTCAGCTAAAGTGAGAGAGACAGTCACCCGCCAGTCACCTTTAAGCAACGAGTGCTCATAACGGTGAAACCAATCTCGCGTAAGCATACGCGTAATGTCGGTCCGGGCCGCTTCATCTCACAATACCGCCGAACCAAAGTATGACATGCCGGTAAGCAATATGAATATTATCGCCCACAACTCATTGTGTTCTACTCGTGCATATCATCTACGCATAGACCTGGCTCATGATGCCACTGTTGGGGAACGCAGTATTTCGAAAAAAATTCTACGATCACGCAAGATCTATCTACCAGATGCATAGCAACGAGAGGGGAGACTGTGTCTACGTACCCTCGTAGACCGAAAGCGGAAGCGTCTACTGACGCGGTTGATGTAGTCGAACTTCTGTGATCCAACCGATCAAGCACTGAACGTACGGCACCTCCGCGTTCAGCACACGTTCAGCTTGATGACGTCCCACGAGCTCTTGATTCAGTAGAACCTCGCGGGAGAGTTTCGTCAGCACGACGGCGTGGTGACGGAGATGATGAAGTTACTGTCGCAGGGCTTCGCCTAAGCGCTGCAACAATATGATCGATGTGTGTTTCTGTGAAGGGGGGCACCGCAACTACCAGGCAGCCCGGTGGGACGACGAGATCGTCGACGCCACCATTTCCATCGTGGACCTCACGCTCACCGGCGACGGACAAGTGACGGGCTCCTTCGAGGATGATTAGGCCATGGGAGGCGGCAGGGCCTGGTGTCCCATGTGGGCCGGTCCATCTCCTGTGTTCTACTCTTTCTCGCCGGAGACCACACCTTTACTTCACGGATCTTATCGTCGGTGATCATGAAGACGGCGGATGATAAACGACACGGGCTTGGACATTGGCGCCGCCGCCATAGGATAGGTTTAGGAGCAGGTCTCTTTTTTGTTCTACATGTTCAAAATATAATGAAAGTCCACCGTGTTTGTATGAAATATGTCATGTTTATATAAAATCCGAACATATTTGCATAAATTTCATCCGGTTTATTAAAAAAATGTTTGAACTGTATGCGGCTACGGTTGAATGGCGGTTTTACACATCCGTGTCCATGGTTTATAGACGGGTGTGAGAGTAAATTTGGGGATTGTCGTTGAAGATGCCCTTTGGCACCGAATGCTCCTTTGTCGTCTCGACACCCTGTCCCGAGGAGTCCTTGTTTACCCGGCGTAATCTTTTGATGCCGATTTGCGCATTGGAGTCTACCGGCAAGTGGGTGGAGAAAGTCTCAAGCCGCCAGGCGGCGACGAAGACATAAAAGTCGACGAGGCCGACCAGGCAGCTGCATTCCACCAAACCATCCCTGTCCGGTTGTCCCGCGTGTGCTGACTCAGGTAGAGGAGGAGGTGGAGGAGAATGGCACCGCCGCGACACGTGTGCGTGACCGGCGGCGGTGGGTTCATCGCCTCCTGGCTCGTCAAGCTGCTCCTCTCCCGGGGCTACGCCGTCCACGCCACGCTCCGCGACCCATGTATGTCTTGCCCTGGTATTATACCCGGTTTGACCCTCCGGCCAAGCTGGTAATGGCGGTTGCCGTTTCAGGTGATCCCAAGAACGCCCACCTGATGCAGCTGGACGGGGCAGCGGCGAACCTGCGGCTGTTCAAGGCCGACGTGCTCGACCGCGCCGCGCTGGCCGCCGCCGTCGAGGGTTGCGAGGGTGTCTTCCATCTCGCGTCCCCTGTGCCCGTGGTTAAGCTCGTCGATCCTGAGGCAAGTACACATCTCCCGATTCACCGTGTGCGTGATACTGTTGTTGGTTCACAAATTCGCATAATTCCCACGATTTCTTTGTGCATCCGTGGAGTCTCATAACCGTAGTAACATCAGGAAATTGTTCAACTGAATATTTGTTTTTTTCTATTATTCTTGTAGTCGTTGACGCAAATATAAATTTACCATCGAACTATATATATATATTTCTTTTATACACAGACGCAGACACTCATACATACATCATACACTAACTCATATAAAAAAACTTACACCATACCCCTATAAGCACATCCGGGACACTGAGCCGGTACATTATTTTGAGATTTATGAAGTCGCAACAGACGCGTTCATAGTCGGCGATAACTACTCTTTGATGGGTTGGTTCAATCATAAAAAACCTAACCATCTTCTTTTTGCGAGAAAAAAACCATAACCATTTTAGCTACACTCCGTTCGCGATCGATATCTACTTATATGTATCTTTATGGAGAGAAGGCAACATTTATCCTGGTGAACTTGTCCTATACTAGGTTCATTTTACAACTCTAAACTTTAATCTTGTTTAATTTACCCCCTGAATTTTAAACCGATACTGGTTTTTGATTTGTTTGATTCTGCTTTGTCCTATTAAGGCCCTGTTTGGTTCATCAGTCTTAGGACTTCTTTTAGTCCCAACTTATAAGTCATAAGTCCCTAAAAAGTCCTTACCTGTTTGGTTCCTGAGACTTAACATGGACTAGTAGACCATATTATAACTATAAGTCCCTATAAGTCCCTCCTTGAGAGTCTTATTTGATAAGTCCCAAACGCCCACTTTAAGTCCCTATAAGTCCCTCCTGTTTGGTTTAGATGGGACTTACAGGGACTTATTTAAGTTCCTAGACCAATAAGTCCCTGGAAACAAACACCCTCTAAGCAGTCCCACATCACGTATTTATGTCCATACACTCTTTTCCTTGGCATCTCTTTTTCTTTCTTTTGGCAGTTAAAAGTAGAATATGTCAGTTTTAGATGTAATATTACCATATTGTTCACTGATTTATGCATATGATTTACTAAAACATGTTACATGAATTTGAAACCCGAAAATTGAACTAAAATATATTTAAATTTACCTTAAATAACTTTTTCTGAATTTAATAATATCGGCCACTCAATTATTCTCGATTTAAAAATATTAAAAATTATTCTATGTAGCTTGAATTTTGAACTAAAATTGTAAACTTATAACTAAAACATGACATTTCTCTCTAAATTGTATGTGAACTTTATCTAAATTCCATCATATTGGTAATTGAATTATAAATAATCTACTAGATTTTACCAATTTTCTATACTTTTTAATTGTAAGCTCAAATTTTGTTTCAATATTCAAATTTCCTAGGAAATTAAGAAATCAGACTGATAAATCTGGCATTGTTCAGTAATCTATGCATAGGAAATCGCCTCTCAAAGTATACATGCGACAGGGGAGACAAAATATGCGGCGTGACATGCCGAAGGGACAAAAATAGAATCAAACAGGTCAAAACTTATGAAATGAAATGTGGTTTCAATGTGTACCTTTTCAGAGTTCATAGGATAAAGTTAACCAAATGGAAGTCTAGAGTTGTAAAGTGAACTCCAAGATGAATTCAGGGCGATAATGTGGACTTATTTCGTATTTATGTAACTCTTCTAGAAAGTCTTCTTACTTTCTCGCGTAACTAGCAGGGTGGCCCTCGCAAATGCGAGGGCAACATCTTTAGTGTTATGAATGCGTAAAATATACCTTGTTATATATATTCATAGTGTACGACTAATAATAATAATATCTTATATCCACCACACATGTTATACTAAATATAATACCATAGATGATGGTTATATATTACGAAACCAATAGAGAATCCCCTTGGTTTCCATGAAGAAACTTGGAAGTGTAGAATGAGCTATCTTACATGGAAGGTATTTTCCATACAACCTAATATCAAGAGTAGTGTATGATTTGATTTTCTAAAATTAAAGTTAACAAACTCCCAAAAGGAAAATATTAACTATATATGAATGATGCTTACCTAAAAGGTTAACGAGATATAGATGGAGATGTATAAAAGGAAAAATAAAATATAAACGAATATCTACTATGATAGCTTTTAATATTACAATTAATATTTAATAATAATTTGGTGGAAGCAAGGTTGTTTGTTAACAAAAATAATAGTAAATTTTAGGTAAGCAACGATGATCTATCAGCTATGATATGTTTTTTTTTTTGTGGTAAAATCTTCCAATCTATTCATCTCCAATCATAATAGTGCAACGAATACTAGAAATAATAAAAATTACATCCAGATCCGTAAACCACCTAGCGACGACTACAAGCACTGGAGCGAGCCGAACACGTGCCGCTGTCATCGCCCCTCCCTCGTCGGAGTCGGGCAAACGTTGTTGTAGTAGACAGTCGAGAAGTCGTCGTGCTAAGGCCCAATAGAACCAACGCACCAGAAAAAGCAACCGTCGCAGATGAAGAGTGTAGATCAAAAGGATCCAACCTGGAGACACACGAACGAAGACGAACGACGAACAGATCCGAGCAAATCCACCAAAGACAGATCCGTCGGAAACACACCTCCACACGCCTACCGATGATGCTAGACGCATCACCGAAACGAGGACTAGGCAGGGAGACCTTTATTCCATCTTCAGGGAGCCGCCGCCATCTCGCCTTCCTGAGCAGGACAAAAACCCTAACAAAACTCGGAAAAAAGATCTAAAAACGGAGCTATCATATGTTTAGATATAGAACTATAAAGATTTTGTTGTGGTGATTCCTTTAACTAGAGCTGTCATGAATTAACATATATCTAGATATAGTTACGGAGATTATTAGATGTGCCTTATTTAGGCATAATTATAAAAATATATTTTTTATGATATGCTTAAATATAATTTTTCATGATCAGCCAATTGTGATATATTTGCATACAGTTGCGAAGATATAACGATTGTCTCAGCTAACAAAAGGAGGATTTACTATAAATAAACTCATGTACGTTTTACATGTGATTTTGTCCTATTTGTTTGTTTTTATCATAAGTGAAATGCTTGCGAGTACTCATATTCTCTCTTCTTTGTCACTTAAAAAACGTAATTACTCCTTCAGTTCTAATGTAATTGAAGTTCTAGATTTGTTCGTAGTGAAACTTCATTAAGTTTGACCAAGTCTTTATAAACACCGTACATCTTATTATGAGAAACAAATAAAACACCGTCTCTTTGTCACTACTTTATTTAATCCGACACCACCATGTTCCTACACATGCACTTCTTGCAACAACAAAAAGTCGAACATATGCACGTTGCTTTTCATGAGCACTCTTGATTTTTTTTTCTCTTTTATTGGCACAATGAGCTCTCTGGATCAGAAAATCCTATTTGACGCTTACTCGCACATGCGATCCCCCGAGGGCGAGAACTGGACCAGCCCACTTTCCGAAAGCGGCACAACCAGTTTTGGGAACCTTCTAGAAAGGTTCCCTGAACCTCTTTTTTTGTTTTTATACCGGTTTTCTGGTTTTCTTGTGTTTTTCTTTTTTTTCTCTTTCAGTTTCATTTTATTTTTCATTTATTTTTTCTGTTTATTTTTTTTCTTTTGTGTGTCTTTTTCAAGTTCATATGTTCTTATTTTTTAAGAACAATGAAAGTTAAAAAAGTTTAATATATTTAAAAAGTTCATTTCTACATAAAATGTTAAAAATTTCCAAATAAAAATCACGTTCATAAAAAAATGTTTGAAGTTTGAAATTTGTTCAGGTTTTACAAAAGTTAAAAGTTTCAAAATTTAGTTCAGATGTTTGTTAAATTGCTCGCAATTTTGAAAAATGTTAGGAATTTCAAAAATTGTTTGTGTTATAAAAAAGCTCAAAGTTTCATTTTTAAATGAAATTTAAAATTTTGATTGTGTTCTATAACCCTTTGAGGTTTCACAGTTTCGTTCAATTTTTCTAAAAAATACAATAGTGATTTCAAAATTTGTCTGTGTTTCAAAAAGAAAATCATCTTACAAAGTTTGTTCATGTTTTTAAAAATGGTTTGCAATTTAAACTTTTGTTTTCAAGATTGTTTTATTTTCCAAAAATATATTCGCATATTTATAAATTTGTTCACAATTTTGAAAAGTGTTCGCGTTTCAAAAGGTATTAAGTTGTTTTAAAAAAGTTCAAATCTATGGTTATTCATAGTTCTTGATACCCTGCGCTGCTCATTAGTTAAGGAAGTTTGCTTGATCCTGTGGAGGTCGTGTGTTGAACCCCGAGTGAGTGCACTAAGTTTTGGAATTTTGCACAGCCTGCTCCTGCTGTTGGGCCGGCCCAATTGGTTGTTTGTGTGTGTGCTTCGGGCTGTTATTCGCCGCAAAATGCGACAGATAGGAGGTCCCCTCTAGATCTGCTCACTTTGCACTTTTTGGACTCCTCAATAAATAAATAAATAAATAAGGTCCTCCGCTGGCCCATGAAATGATTACTGCATACGCCAAACAATTTTATTAATTTGGGTCAACCATGTTATTTAGGTGGATTGACGGGCACAGTTTCATAATTTTAGAAGTTCCTCTACATTCAGGGTCATGTTTTCTGATTAACGTGGGATTTTCTATAAAATCGCTCTATTTTTATTCGTATGAGGTTTTTAGTATACTAGATGATGCCCTGGCTGTTGCCGCGAGAACCTTGCTATAAATGCATAAATAGTTGCCACAAAAACATCTAAAACTAATGGAAAGCAAATCCAGGCATAAAAAGCATCTAAAAAGAGAGAATAAATTGCGGTGAAAAGAATGTCATTTCTAATAAAATGTGAATCATGAACTCTAATGTAGGAAACTTATGACTAACATGCATGAATTGAGATGTGGCAACATTGCATGCATAGAGTAATGAAAACAAATGTAATTTATGGCTTGCATGCATGACTTTCGTATGTGACATGGCTGCCTTGCTAGGAAAAATAGACAATGGGTTGTAACTATTTAGGAATAAAAGATAATCCATAATTGATAGAGATATATAACCTCTTAGAAGAAAGTGACTTACTATTATTGAGACGATTACACGTGTTGTTGGAATTGTAAATTCTTTGATGGTATGATTCTAATCTTGTGCAAACTTTAACCGTGCAGTCGGAAGTAATTGCGCCTACTGTGAAGGGCACCTCAAATATTCTGGAAGTTTGTTCAACTATGAATGTTCAGAGAGTTGTGATGGTGTCATCCACTGCTTCTGTTCTTTTCAACCCAAACTGGCCACAGGGTAAAACCAAAGATGAGAGTTGCTGGTCGGACAAAAAGGTGTGCATGGAAAATGAGGTTAGTATGTTTGAAGTTAAGAATCGATAAAGCCTTGGTTGCAACGTGTATTGTGATGTAAGGGCATCTCTAACGGCGGCCGGCAAACCACCCGCATCCGTTCGGACCGCGATGTCCGGACCACGGAGCCATCCAACATGGGCATGTATCAGTCTGCGGTGTGGTCCGGACGTGTTTTCTTTCATAAACCGGAATCAAACGTTGGGGAGGGAGGGGGGGTGGAGTCCGGACGCGCGAAACATTGCTCTCTGTCCCCTGGCCCACCCAAAAGGTAGGCGGAGCCCACGCTTTTGTAGCATCCCGCACTGTTTGCGCACCAAAATCCTCACTATCTTCTTCCACCCCTCTCCTTTCTTCCGACACCGAAGCAGGAACCGTCGAAGAACCTGCCGGAGATGGAGGCGACGGCGATGCCGGAGGATCCGAGCATCACGCTCGCCGGGAAGAACATCTCGACTACGCGGCAAGCTCGCCGCATCAAAGCGAAGGCCACGAAGGAGGAGAAGCTCAAGAAGCGGTTCGCCGCCGGTGGGCCTTGTGGTGGCGTTGGGAGTGGTGGCCGCGGTGGTCGTCGCGAATGTGGCAGACCTCGCTAGATGCGCCGTGGCCGGATAATTACAAGCCTCCATACTACTACGCTGCCAAGCAGCTCAGAACCCCACTGGTATGGTGCCTTACATCATCGACGTTAACGCGGCGCCACTCTTCTCAGAGTTTTCTTCACCGCAGCTCATCCAGGCGCCGATGGCAGGCGGGGAGCAGATGGGTGCCCGCACACTGTTCGCTGCAATGCCTAGAGCGGCGGAGCCGTCGTACAACTACCGGGACAGGGAGATGCTCGAAATGATTCACGATGGAGGCGAAGGAGGAGGAGGGGCTTGTGAGGACGGGTCAGTGGAAGACTCGGATCCCACCCAGTCCGGCAACTACCATCAACGGCATTCCTACACCCTGCCGGACAACAGCAGTCAGAGGGGGAGGAGGAGAACAAGAAGGATGGAGAGGACGATGATCCGGCTGATATATCCAACGATCTGAAGAAGAAGGGTAGATGAGAAAGTTTCAACATGCACGGACGAGTTGTTGTGTGATGCATGGTTTGCCACTAGCCTTGATCCTCTCTATGGCACAAAGCAAAATGGCACAACCTTTTGGAACAACATTCACATATGGTTTCATGAACACAAGGATTTCGAGCCCTACTGCAACGCGGTCGTCCGCAACTATGAATGGAAGTCCCTCAACCATGAATGGTACGTCATCCAAGAGGTCGTGTCCAAGTATCGCGGGCACTTGAAGCATCTCATCACACGGTGGCCTAGAAGTGCACAAATCACCGAGCATGTAAGTTGATCACTAGCCATACATGCATTCTTTTGTTCCTCACCTGCCGGATATGCATAGCTTTGTTGATCACTAGCCCAACCTGCATTTGTTTTGTTGCTCACTAGCCGAATATTCATGCATTGTTGGTTGAAGATGAATGGGTAACCGAAGTGGAACTTTTTCATAGCCAAGACGGTCGCCTAAGCCAAAGAGGAGGAAACTGATGACCATACCGATCCAACCCAAGAAGTGCCGAAAAATGTTAGAAGAAATTTACGGGGGAAGAAGTGGGTGGAGGAGAGTGCAAAGCGAGAAGGTGTGGTGGCCAAGCTGACGGAGAGGTTCGAGGACATCTTGGAGAGGGAGGAAGTATGCGTGAAGAGGCCGGACATCAAGGAGGAGAAGAAGGCGGAGAGGTTCAAATTGTTGTTGTTCGCGACGGACAAGAAGCTCAAGCTTGAAGAGAGGAGGACCATGATCGAAGAGAGGAAGGCCGGGCTCGAGGAAAAGAAGGTGAAGATCGCTGCCAATGCAGGGGACGCCAAGATGCTGACCTTGAATGTGGACTCTTTGAATGCCAACGCAAGAATGATCGTGCAATCCATCCACTACGAGATGTTACGGCGGTATAAAGATCTGTTGGCGGTGTTGGAGAATGAGGATGCGGCGGAGGCGATGGAGGAGGATGTGTACGCGGCGGCGCCGACGACGACACCTTGATCGGGGAGCACACGACTGGAATTGCCGGTCCGGCAGGGCAGGAAATTACACTGACTCCCGGACAGATGTTCTTTTCGATTTGGGCATCTAAAAAGAACGTATACTTGTTTCTTTTTGGTTGTGATCTGGCATAAGATCCGACGCTATTATGATTCGGCGCGCTGTGTGGATCGAAGTAAATTTTGAATTTAAATTTACTAACGGAGATATAAAGAATAGCGTTGCATGGTGACCTTTCACATTCTGTCCGTGGACCGATACAGAAGAAAAATTACGGTTTGTGATTGAATATGGCCTAAGAAGCGTGTTATACAAGGTCGCACGAACCTTCCATGTTCCACGCACAGGCTAGAATTTCCATCTCAACTCTGAAGTGATATTAATTAGGAGTGTATGGTCACTAGTAGTATTAGAACTCTCAAAGCTTTTCTTTCGTTGATCTCCGCTGCCGAGGTCGTGGATTCCCTCTACCGGCCGGTGGCGGGGAGTGGAATTCTATTGGCTTCGACTAGTAGACATGTTATGGTTTTATTCCTCGCATGGGGCGACGCTTCGTTTTTGAGTTAGTCTTTCCGGCTCCGATCCTTCTTAAATTCGTTTATCGGAACGAATTGGACTATGCTTTGGCATACATTTCTGACAGCTTCTTAGGGCGGCGAGGTTAGGGTTTCTCGTCGTGCGTACGCGACGGTGAGATTTGTTGTCAGGTTCTTGAGATTAATTCAAGGGTTTTACGCGATGACTACGGCTCCGTGGCACTTGTGGTTAGGGCACGTGGACGAAGAGTTTTGTTGTCATCGACTAGGTCAGGCCGGCTCCTGTATGAGAGCGACGACAACAACATGTCGGTGGCTCATTCTGGCGATAGGAATGGTCATTTAATAGTTGTGTCAGTCTATCAGAGTTGTATATATTTGCCGTGTACTATCCCCATTGTTTTCCAATTCTCTTCCTAATCCGAGGGTTAAATTCAACTCATCACAATTTTGGTTGGCAGCTTTGGTACTATCTTGCAAAAACTGTTGCTGAAGAGACATCCCGGGAATATGCAGAAAAGAATGGGCTAGACATCGTTACAGTATGTCCTTGTATTGTTTTTGGTCCACAACTACAACCTGTCGTCAATACCACCAGCGAACTTCTTCTCTATGTTATAAAAGGTCCCTCATCATTTCCTGTTCTTTTTTCATTTCTTGTTTATTTGTAGTAATATCATTTATCTGATGAAACATGTCATATCTTCTTATGGAGTGGCTCAGTTCATTACAATTGTTAAGGGAAAAACATGAAAAATCTTACGGTGTGTCTTTCAAGAAATACTTATCTTGTTTTGTCTACTGAAATTTTGTCAATTTCATTGTAGGAGGTCCTAATGCGATGAACGACGTGATGTGGGAGATAGTCGATGTCCGTGATGTAGCTAATGCTTTGCTTCTGGTTTACGAGAAACCAGAATCATCCGGAAGATATATTAGTGCACCAAATAACATTACCACAAAAGCCATGCTGGAATTGTTAAGGAAGGCGCACCCTAACTACAATTACGTGAAGTGGTGGGTCTCTTACCATGCGTTCCTTGTATGCAGCAGCAAATGACACATTTTGTTTCCTGAGCGGTCGTGCTTTGTTTCCATGGTTTTGTTTTGTGCAGCAAGACTGATGTGGAACATAACTCTCCCATCACACCGACCTCGTCGGAAAAATTGAGAAATATGGGTTGGAAGCCAAGGAAATTGGAGGAGACGCTCCTGGATAGCATCGAATACTACCAGAAGACGGGGCTTCTGCAGGATGCCGAGGGAGAGGGATACTCGTGCCACCTTCCTGAAATCTTCAGCTTTTTTCATGCCGCTGAATAATAAAATCGCGTGTGGTTAGTTGTGGTGCCAGTGCTCGTACATTGTGCTTGTGAAAATGTCGAATGGTATGCTCGGTAACCAATCCCAGGAGACAGGACTGGAAGTGTTTAGACGATGCTGCCCCCAATGTAAAACATTCGATTTTGTAAATTTTATATATTTTAAATAAACTTGGTCAAATTTTAAACAAGTTTGACCTTAGAAAAAGATAAGTTGACCAGAAGGGAATATGCATGCTCATTGCTACGTCTACTTCTGGTAAACTCCGAACATTATTATTATTTTAGCTTATGCTCTTAATCCATAGCCGAGGCCTTTCATGAGATCTATAATGTCGGGTGTCGGACACATACACGTAGGGAGGACTACATCGCAAAGAATCAAGGGCGAGTGGATATTTCCAAAAGATAACATGGCGTAAAGACAAAATGAAACAAACAAAGTAGAGCATCGTCATTTGTAGAGTTTTTGAGCCAAACCGTCATGTTTACTAGGCCAAACTTGGTGGCAGCTATCCGCGCGTGAAAACATGGATCTTGAGCCGTGTTTATGCTTTCATTGGATTTTGCACCACGGTCATCCCACTAAAGACATGCAGACAACGATATGAAAGAGTTCACAAGCAAATAAATAACCAACATATAGGAAACTTGTTCACTAGTTAGAACAACGGCGTCGCTCTCCCGAGGGCGACTCGGGGGCGACCTAGGGCTCCCTCGCGCCGCCACCTCCCCCTTCCCCTCCTCCTCGCCGCTGCCGGAGGCGGTCGCCGGGGCCCCCGCGCGGCTGCCTGTGAGGGCGGCAGCGAGGCCTCTGGCCGCTCCCTTTCGATGGTGAGGGCCCGGATCTGAGGCGGCGGCCTCACTGGTGCGGACGGCGTTTCACCGGCGGCAGGGAGTGCTCGTCGGTGAGGTTGGCCGGGTCCCCTCGGCTGCGCGGGCAGCGAGGTCCCGGTAGGCGATGGTCGTGGTGCGGGGAGGCCCCGGACTCCCTTCGTCAGATCTGAGGCAATTTGATCTGCTCGTGACGCATGACCTCCGGCCGGCCTGGATCTCCGGCGTGCACGCGCCTGCTGATGCTGTGGCTGGTTCGGAGGTGGCGGCAGGGTGCTTGGCCAGGGGAAACCCTTGGCCGCCGGTGGCGGTCACGGCGTCGATGGCGTCCCGGAAGCCATTCCCTCCTTGGTGGCGGCGCCGAGGCTCAACTTCTCATGCCTCCCCCCTTCCCCTGCGCCCTGGTGAAAACCCTAGCTCCGGTGGCTAAGCGGCGGCGGCGCCACAGCGTCGTCACCTTCTTGAAGGCGCCGACTTGGGCATGGGGATGCTGGGCGTGCATGGCGAGCTTGTCTGGTTCCTAGAGGCGGCCCGTTCCGGCCGTGTATCCGATGGGGACCTCGCCCTTCCTTACCTTGTACCTGCCGTGTTGGAGCGGTACTTCATCTCACACATTGATGGCGGCGGAGATCCGCGGCATGGCGCTGTGGAGGCTCGGCGTCCAATGCGCGGAGATGGACTCGCGTAGGAGGAGGTTGCTGTCTGGCGTCATGGTGACGTCGATGGCAGAGTGGCCAGACAAGGTAGAAGCCTCAATATGATCTGAAGACGGATTTGTGGAAGATGGCGGCGACGACACACGAGTGTGTCTCACCGGATTGTGCCCCAGACCCGGTATGTGGCTCGGCTGGGGCTTCCGGCGTTTGATGTTAGGCTTAGGTGAGTGGTTTGGGTAGTGGTCCAGCTAGCACCATCTTCATCATTTTGATGTTAGGCTTAGATGAGTGGTCTGGGTAGTGGCCCAGCTAGCACGCCTTCATCATTTGGATAGGAGTAGCGGCATATGTTGCCAAGATGGCGGATTCAGACATATTGTTGTAATACTTTGTAAGGTCCTCGAGAATAATCAATACAGTGGTCGTATGCATCTCCTAGATGCAGAGGCCGGGGGACATCCTCCTTTTCTAAAAATAAAATAAAAAAATAACCAACATATAAACTCTTAAAAACGACGAGGCAAAAGCGTGTATGCTTCTCATACTACTACTTGACTTACTGAATTCTTAGTTAGCATATGTGAATGAAATGGCTATTGCAACCATGCGTATTTGTATATTGCATTTGCTTCTTTTAGATAAAAGGCATACACCCAACTTTACAGAGAAACACAACAGGCAACGGTCAAAGGTTCACAAGACATACACCACACAAGCGAAATTCAGGAGATAAAGTTTAGGACTGCACATTGGCACGTAGGCCATCTACCTACGCACAAAGCAAAGACAAACTAGGAGAGCAGCAGCTACATCCTAAGGTGTAGGAGCTTGATCGCGGTGAGATATAGATATCGTTGTAGCCCGGGCACGCTAGATCAGTAGATTAGTGGCCTCTTTGTCACCATCTTTAATCTATAATTTCCACTGCTATAAAGAGATAAGAAGTTTGAAAGGCAGTCAGCAAGCTTGTTAGCAAAATTATGTTCAATTATGAACTTATTCCTAGTTGTCCACAACACCGAGCACATGGCAGAAAAACCGAACCAAAATAAACGTCTGTTTTGACCCGTTAAGGCCCCAACAAGAGGATGTAACTCAGCAAAGGAATTGGGAGCCCAAGTCACACCCAGCGACGACCGGATGCAAGTCCAAACTAAAGCAACCAAATCACATTTGAACAAATTTTGGTCAGAGTTCTCACGGGAGGCACAAAGCACACAAAACTCAGAAGCTATGCCATTTCGTTTATGAATTTGGCCCGCATCCGGCAACTCACCATGCATGGCACGCCACATGAATATTTTGATTTTCATAGCAATCCAGACACACCAAATGTCCTTAAACTTACTGGTAGCGGATGCTTCAACTAGTCTAGTGTGAAGGACTTAACCGGAAAACAACCAGAAGAATGGGGCCAGATCACTGAGTCAAATGTCTCCGAAAGCATGGGAAGATGACAGGGAGGCGGTGCTACTTCTTGAACTCTATAGGATATAGTGCATGACGGAAACCAAGGTCCCAATTATTGCAAGAGATATCCAAGATGGAAATCTCCAGAGAAGCACAAAAGCACATGGAAAGACGAACACAAAGGTGCATCACCATGCCACCAGTCCAGCCAAAAACCGAATAGACACGCTGTCACCACCACAAACTTGACATGCAAACAAAATTCATCTCGAACTTTAACCAGCTGATCCAGAATTGGGAGCCCCCAGAGGTAAACAGAGGGCTACAATTATGGAAGCTTTTGGTTTTAAGAGTATCAAACCACAACACTCCAAGGGCGGTATTAAAAAATCTCCAGCACCACTTTATCATTAGACATTTCTCCTACACATAATATTCCATTTGACTAGGTGATATTTTTTTGTCTTCAGCGGAATTCCAATAGAATCTGCTACTGTGCTTGTTGATAATCCCCGAGTGCAAGAAATTATCGTAGCACTTTCCAACGATGGAGTGGTAAGTATGGAGTGTCGAACCCACAAGGAGCTAAAGGTTGGATCAATATTCTTTCATGTCATATCAGCCACCGATACAAGCCTATGAATTGTGGGAGCCTAGCTTAATACGGATGGTTGATTACTCATACAAATAATGAACTCTTTCTTTTCTGGGCCCATTCGGAAAGATCTTCAAAGTTAAGTGTGTTTAACTTGAAGCAATTTCAGGATGGGTGACCCACTGTAAAGTTGCTCCCAATTGCGCACAAGTGAGGACAAAGTGCGCTGGAAATACTAGTGTTGATCTGTGGGGCGAGTCTAGATCACGTCACGGGTAACGGCCAATAATCGCCGGGTGTGTCAGGGCTTTACAAGTTGGTATCAGAGCCGACCCTCGTGTTTACATGGATGTTTGTGGGTCAGGTGTGCGGTCATGTTGTGCATGACATTTGTGGCCCGTCGTGGCGCGCAGCATGGCACATGTGCCGGACTAGACGCACAGATGTGTGCCAGATGCACAGATATGGGCCGACGAGGATGTCAGTTCTTTTGAGCGGGGTGTATGTGAGAGCCTAACTTAATAGGGATGACAGACTTCTCATATAGATAAGGAATTCCTTCTTTTCCGGGAGCCTACTCGGAAAGAACTCCAAAGCTAAGCATGCTCAGCTTGGAGCAATTTTAGGATATGTCACTGACTGTGAAGTTGGTCCTAGGTGTGCAAGAGCGAGGACAAATACGCAGGAAAGACTAGTGTTGATCTGTGGGGCAAGTCTAGATCCTGCTACGGGTAACAACCCCGGCGGGTGTGTCCAGGGTGTTACACGTACACCGGGTGTTTGCTTTATCTAAAAACAAGAAATAAAACTACATTGCAAGTCTATAAAGGTAGTTTCGCAAGATAACTAAAAACGGAAACATAAAAGTTAGGTGTTGCCTAAGTAATAATACAATATAATACAAATAGCGAGTGTAGAATAGTAGTGGTATGATGTGCAAAATTGTTCCGAGGCAATCAATTAAGTTATTAAACCAATGATCATTGCAAGTATATGTGGGAGAGACCTCTGCTAGCATGCTATTCCTTACTTGAATTTTTATGCATTTATGATTATAACTATTAGTAAGCATCTGCAACCACTAACAAGTTCATTAAGGTAAACCCAACCATAACATTAAGTATATTGGCCTCCCTTCAATCTCGTATGTATCAATTTCCATGGTCCGACGAGGTTACAGTCACTCCTGGCCCCATATATGCATAGTCCTATAAACATACAACTAACCCTATGGTGTGATCCACACGCACTTATTTGATGGGCACCAAAGGACAGTAACATAACCACAAGAAACTCAAGGTAATCATGACAATTCACCAATTAACCCATAGGACAACAATAATCTACTCATACATAAAAAAGATGCAAAAAAACATTGTCATGATACTCAATAGCACCCAACACCATGTTCAAGTAGGGATTACAGTGGGTTGCGAGAGAGTGCTCCATTGAAAAGAGATGAGGAAGGTAGTGAATATGTTGTTGAAGACGACGATGTTGATGAAGATGATCGTCGTGGGGATGGTTCTCCCGGTGGCACTCTGGCGCCACTAGGAGAGAGAGGGAGAGAGGCTCCCCCTTCAGCTTTTTCCTCCATGCCCCCCCTAGATGGGGAGAGGTTCTCCCCTCTGGTCCTTGGCCACCATGGCTCCCGGAGTCTCTCTGAGATTAGATCTCCTGTCTATGTGTTTCTCTATTTCCGGTATTGTTTTCTAGACGAACATTGTTTCTTAAATTGCCGGAGATCCGTAACTCCGATCGAGCTAAAATTTTAAGGGGATTTTTTCTCCGTAAAATTAGATTCCATGCAGGAAAAGTAGAGCTCCAGCCGACTTAAGGAGCATACACATGGGCCCCAGGCGCGCCCAAGGGAGTTAGCACGCCACCTGGGCATGTGGGGCCCTTGGGCACCGTCTTGCTTTGATTCCTTTGCCCAAAAGTCACATATATTCCAATTTATGAAAAATCAAAAACATGCAAAAACAACAACTGACACTGGTTACTAGATTAATAGGTTAGTCCAGAAAAACATTATACAAGTGCACCAAAACCACATATAATTGATGTTAATATAGTATGAACACTTCAAATATTATAGATACATTGCACACATATCACTTGCGAAACCCATCGTGGGGACCATCCGCTTGGTGTTAAAAACCCATTAGAGACATTGGTAGAGAGGAAAGATATGCATTGATAAGGCACATCCTGCTGGCATTATATCGACCACGCCAGGGAAGAATGTGGTTCCCAATTTAGATACATTATAACTGAGCACCTTTCCAGCCCTCTCAGGCTGTTGGCATTTTTAGCCTTTGGATCATCATTCTAGGATGTTTTAGGCTGTCAGATTTACTCTTAATCCAGCATGGAATCGGTGTATTTACTAAAACCGAGTGTTTCCTTGTTGGGTCACTGCTCTAGTGACTTTTTTGGACATCTGGGGTGAAATTAGGCCTAACGGGCTTCTACAACTCTACTTTTGTGCAGCCATACCCCATGGCGCTACTATTTCTAAAAAAACACGACACTCGTCCTTTTGTCTCTCACTCTCGCGAAAGACCTACCTTCTCCAGCCCTAGGTGTGCCGTCGCCGCCATGTCTTCATCTCGCAACCCCTTAACCGCCCTGTCGGGGCAGTGCCTTCATCTACGCTTTCTCGCCACTGTCCACCTTCTCATGTATTCCCTAAAGAGGCATAGGGAGTATCTTTTTCTCAAGCCGACGACGAGCTCCATCCCCAAATCAGTGGCGCATTACATCCTGAAGCATGTGTCCGATTTTTCAAGCCATGTCGGGAGTCCTTGGGCGCATCGTCGCCAGATCCACCACGTCGAGCAACCAACCGGAGGTACATATAGGCATCTGACCAATTTCATTTGGGTCCTCTCTGTTGGGAGGGGCTTAGGGCATGCGTCACTTCGAGGGGATCGAGTGGCTATAAGACAAGTTCCTTTATGTGCAACTTCCAATTTATTCCAGATCTTACTTATTTATTATAGATCCTTTGTGGATGAAATCCCGAAGGGAATAGGCGGGCGACAATGCTGCATGGTGCGGCGAAGATCTTGATAACTGGGGAGGTGAGGGTTTGTGTCTAAAACTGCCTACAAATAGTCTCTGAATCTAATGTAGTTGTTTTAACATCTCCTCCAACAACTTTTAAAGCCTTCCTCCTAGCTATGTAGGTGTGACGCCCTCGATTTGATCGTACACTAATCATGCACGCAAATGTGTACGACCAAGATCAGGGACACACAGGAAGATATCACAACAAAACTCTAGACACAAATTAAATTAATACAAGCTTCATATTACAAGCCAGGGGCCTCGAGGGCTCGAATAGAGAAGCTCGGATACAAACGAGTCAGAAGAAGCAAAATATCTGAGTACAGACATAAGTTAAACAAGTTTTTCCTTAAGAAGGTTAGCAAAAGCATCAACGATCGAAGAGGCAAGGCCTCCTGCCTGGGACCTCCTAACTACTCCTGGTCGTCGGCGGTCTCCATGTAGTAGTAGGCACCATTGGGGTAGTAGTAGTCGGTAGTGGCATCTCGCTCCTGGGATCCGCCATCTGGTTGCAACAACCGGAAAGAAGAAGAAAGAAGGGGGAAAAGGGGTAGCAAAGTGTTGGGAACGTAGAATGCAATTTCAACAAAAATTCTACGATCATGCAAGATCTATCTAGGAGATGCATAGCAACGAGATGGGAAGAGTATGTCTACGTACCCTCATTGACCGAAAGCGGAAGCGTTAGATTAACGCGGTTGATGTAGTCGAACGTATTCGCGATTCAACCGACCAACCGATCAAGCACCGAATGTATGACACCTTTGAGTTCAACACACCTTCAGCTTGATGATGTCCCTTGAGCTCTTGATCCAGTAGAGCGTCAAGGGAGAGTTCTGGCAGCACGACGGCGTGTTGACGGTGATGGTGAAGTGGATCGTGCAGGGCTTCGCCTAAGCACCACGACAATATGACATGAGGTGTAAACTTTGGAGGGGGGGCACCGCACACGGCTAAGAGAATAACTTGTGTGTTCTAGGGTGCCCCCTGGCCACGTATATAAAGGAGGGAGGGAGAGGAGGCCCGCCGGCCCTAGGGCGCGCCAAGGAGAGGAGGACTCCTTGTCCTAGTAGGATTCCCTCTCAAGGAAGGGGGAAGAATGAAGGGAGAGGGAAGAGGAGAGGGAAAGGGGGCGCGCCCCCTCCCCTTGTCCAATTCGGACTCCCTATGGGAGGGGGGTGCGACCACCCCTTGTGGGTTGCCTCCCCTCTCCCCTATGGCCCATGAAGGCCTAATATTCCCCCGGGGGGTTCCGGTAACCCTCCAGCACTCCGATATTTACCCTGTACCTATCGGAACTCTTCCGGTGTCCAAATAACATCGTCCAATATATCATCCTTTATGTATCGACCATTTCGTGACTCCTAGGCATGTCCGTGATCTCATCCGGGTCTCCGAACAATCTTCGGTCACCAAAAACTAATAACTCATAATACAAATCATCATCGAACGTTAAGCGTGCGGACCCTACGGGTTCGAGAACTATGTAGACATGACCGAGACACTTCTCCGGTCAATAACCAATAGCGGAACCTAGATGCTCATGTTGGCTCCTACATATTCTACGAAGATCTTTATCAGTCAAACCGTAATGACAACATACGTTATTCCCTTTGTCGTCGGTATGTTACTTGCCCGAGATTCGATCCTCGGTATCTTCATACATAGTTCAATCTCGTTGCCGGCTAGTCTCTTTACTCATTCCGTAATACATCATCCCGTGACTAACTCATTAGTCATTTTCTTGCAAGGCTTATTATGATGTGTATTACCGAGAGGGCCCAGAGATACCTCTCGGATACTCAGAGTGACAAATCATATTCTCGATCTATGCCAACTCAACAAACACCTTCGGAGATACTTGTAGAGCATCTTTATAATCACCCAGTTACGTTGTGACGTTTGATAGCACAAAAGGCATTCCTCCAGTATCCAGGAGTTGCATAATATCATAGTCTGAGGAAAGCAGTAGCGATAAAAACTGAACGATCAATACGCTAAGCTAACGGATGGGTCATGTCCATCACATCATTCTCTTAATGATGTGATCCCGACAACACATGTCTATGGTTAGGAAACTCAACCATCTTTGATTAATGAGGTAGTCCAGTAGAGGCTTACTAGGGACACTGAGTTTCGCCTATGTATTCACACATTTATCAAGTTTCCGATTAATACATTTCTAGCATGAGTAAAAGACATTTATCATGATATATAAGGAAATATAAATAACAACTTTATTATTGCCTCTAGGGCATATTTCCTTCAGTCTCCCACTTGCACTAGAGTCAATAATCTAGATTACATAGTAATGATTCTAACACCCATGGAGTCTTGGTGCTGATCATGTTTTGCTCGTGGAAGCGGCTTAGTCAACGGGCCTGCAATATTCAGATCCGAATGTATTTTTCAAATCTCCATGTCTCCCTCCTCGACTTGATCGCGGATAGAGTTGAAGCATCTCTTGATGTGTTTGGTTCTCTTGTGAAACCTGAATTCCTTCGCCAAGGCAATTACTCTAGTGTTGTCACAAAAGATTTTCATTGGACCCGATGAACTAGGTATTACACCTAGATCGGATAAGAACTCCTTCATCCAGACTCCTTCATTTGCTGCTTCCGAAGCAGATATGTACTCCGCTTCACACGTAGATGCCGCCACGACGATCTGCTTGGAACTGCACCAACTAACAGTTCCACCGTTCAACAAAAATAAGTATCCGGTTTGTGACTTAGAGTCATCCGGATCAGTGTCAAAGCTAGCATCGACGTAACCGTTTACGACGAGCTCTTTGTCACCTCCATAAACGAGAAAAATATCCTTGGTCCTTTTCAGGTACTTCGGGATGTCTTAACCGTTATCCATTTATCCACTCCTAGATTACTTTGGTACCTCCCTGCTAGACTTATAGCAAGGCACACATTAGGTCTGGTACACATCATTGCATACATGATAGAACCTATGGCTAAAGCATAGGAATGACTTTCTTTTTCTCTTTATCTTGTGCAGTGGTCGGGCATTGAGTCTTACTCAACTTCACACCTTGTAACACAGGCAAGAACCCTTTCTTTGACTGATCCATTTTGAACTGCTTCGAAACTTTATCAAGGTATGTGCTTTGTGAAAGTCCAATTAAACGTCTTGATCTATCTCTATAGATCTTGATGCCCAATATATAAGCAGCTTCACCGAGGTCTTCCATTGAAAAATTCTTATTCAAGTATCCTTTTATGCTATGTAGAAATTCTATATTATTTCCAATCAACAATATGTCATCCACATATAATATCAGAAATGCTACAGAGCTCCCACTCACTTTCTTGTAAATACAGGCTTCTCCGAAAGTCTGTATAAAACCATATGCTTTGATCACTTCATCAAAGCATATATTCCAACTCCGAGATGCTTGCACCAGTCCATAAATGGATCGCTGGAGCTTGCACACTTTGGTAGCACCTTTAGGATCGACAAAACCTTTTGGTTGCATCATATACACCTCTTTTTTGAGAAATCCATTAAGGAATGCAGTTTTGACATCCATTTGCCAGATTTTATCATCATAAAATGCGGCAATTACTAACATGAATCGAACAGACTTAAGCATCGCTACGGGTGACAAGGTCTCATCATAGTCAACTCCTTGAACTTGTCAAAAACCTTTCGCAACAAGTTGAGCTTTGCAGACAGTAACATTACCATCGGGGTCAGTCTTCTTCTTAAAAGTCCATTTATTTTCAATGGCTTATCGATCATCGGGCAAGTCAATCAAAGTCCACACTTTGTTCTCATGCATGGATCCCATCTCATATTTCATGGGCTCAAGCCATTTTGCGGAATTTGGGCTCATCATCGCTTCCTCATAGTTCGTAGGTTCGTCATGGTCTAGTAACATGACTTCCAGAACAGGATTACCGTACCACTCTGGTGCGGCACATACTCTGGTTGACCTACGAGGTTCGGTAGTAACTTGATCTGAAGTTTCATGATCATCATCATTAGCTTCCTCACTAATTGGTGTAGGTATCACGGGAACTATTTTTTGTGATGAGCCATTTTCCAATTCGAGAGAAGGTACTATTACCTCATCAAGTTCAACTTTCCTCCCACTCACTTCTTTCGAGAGAAACTCCTTCTCTAGAAAGGATCCATTCTTAGCAACAAAGGTCTTGCCTTCGGATCTGCGATAGAAGGTGTACCCAACAGTTTCTTTTGGGTATCCTATGAAGACGCACTTCTCTGATTTGGGCTCGGGCTTATCAGGCTGAAGCTTTTTCACATAAGCATCGCAACCCCAAACTTTAAGAAACGATAGCTTAGGTTTGTTGCCAAACCACAGTTCATACGGTGTCGTCTCAACGGATTTAGATGATGCCCTATTTAACGTGAATGCAACCGTCTCTAATGCATAACCCCAAAACGATAGTGGTAAATCCGTAAGAGACATCATAGGTCGCACCATATATCTAATAAAGTACAATTACGACGTTCAGACACACCATTACGCTATGGTGTTCCAGGTGGCGTGAGATGTGAAATTATTCCACATTGTTTCAAATGACGACCAAACTCGTAACTCAAATATACGCCTCCGCGATCAGATCATAGACACTTTATTTTCTTGTTACGATGATTCTCTACTTCACTCTGAAATTCTTTGAACTTTTCAAATGCTTCAGACTTATGTTTCATTAAGTAGATCTAGTAAACATGCCCGTGCGTTGCAATGGGAGAAAAATATCATGACTCTAGGTCAATAAGCATGACCGTGGACTCTGAACGCAGGCATGTTCTCTAATTCAATATGGTGCCCGACATTTCACCACTTACCCTTCCCACCCTCGCAGACGGTGACTATGATGTCCAGATGATGACAACATGTCCAACATGGTCAATCCTAAGGCAATGAGCTTGCCACCGCATGTCACACCTGGCATTGTGCCCATGCAAGGAAATGTTCAAACTTTAAAACTAATCTTAGAGAGATAGACATGTGGGACGCCATTCACGAGTTACGCCTTGCACCTAGTCCATAAACCTCCCCTCATACTTCTATTATTTCTTGCACAACGCATGTGCTTCGCTATAGATCAAAGAATTGCTGACATGAATCAGGGTTTGCCGGGTCGAGGAGGTGGGTCGCGGTACATCAACGGAGATGGAAGGCTCGTCGAGGACGAAGTGAGAGCAAAGGACGAAGAGGCCATACGGGATGTGCGGAGATGTGACGCCGACGTTCCTCCTTCCCTTTGTGTAGTACCACAATGACGACAACACAAATGAGCAGCAGTGGGACAGCCTCACCAAAGACAAACAAGCGGCCGCATAGAGGAGAGAGGCGAGAAGCCAATACTCGATGATTCATTGTTGCCTGATGAGGACATTTTCTAGTAGGCCGGGTATCACTGCATGAAAGCAAAGTTCCCTAGATGCATCTTGTATTATAGCACACAAAAATGTCGTAAATTGTAACACCAAGATTGATCATAAAAATCTAAGGATGATTATCCTTTGGTGAGAAATCAATACCTGCATATTCGGCAGTAAGCTGACATCCATATAGACCATCCCTACAAAGAGACCACTTGTTTCCGTAATGTTTTTCGATAATCTGTGTGGCTCGTATCCACCACCCTATACTCATGCCGTCCTGCGTGATCGTTGGAATAGCAAAACAACAAAGCCCAAAATGGAATACAACATATACATGCAAAGAGATCCATCATGGAATAAAATATACAGGCCAAGGGCATCCCGGATGCTAGCTTAATCTGGCCAGATGAAAAAAATTGGCGTGTATTTAAATTTAGTGAGAGTTTTTAATCTGTTGACCCTTTGTTTCTAGATTCCACACAAGTCATCACACTTAATGTTATTACGTCCTCTATCCATTATTTATTATTAGGCCGGAGTAATTCAATATGCTAGTGCATATTTTAATCCCAAGGGAGCTACAAATATATTATTATGCATAGCCTTAATCCCATTTTAGTTATAGTTGACACAACCATGATATCTCTATGGCCAGCCCTAGGAACCATCCAGATGTAGGGAGGAAAAAAAGAAAGAAAAACAAGGTCTGCAAACATGTGATCGGTCTCCACCTTGGTCTATTCTCGTTGATGATCTGCTTACAGGGGAGGATCTGGGCCCCAGGCCCCCAGGCCCCAGGCCCTGGGCGTGGCATTTTTTTAGTTATTATCTATGCATGTTTTTGAATGGGCCTGGGGCTTAGGCCTATACACATCCAGCAATACAGGGCCCAGCCAGGCAGTTGCTCCATCGCTCGCACCAGGACTAGCTCGCACGGGCGCATCAGCCCACCGCTTGCCCATGCTCGGCTGCTCCCTTCGTTCCCCAGACCTAGATCAACGCAGGAGCAGCCACGCAGGCAGCCGCCGCCGCCGCCTGCCGGTGACTCCCCTCCGCTTCGCGCTCCCCTGCTCGCCTACTCCGCCACTCCCCACCTGCTCCCCTGCTGCTCCGGCCTCCGGTGCTCGCCGGCTCGCCGCCTCGGCCTCTCCTGGCTCCAGGTGGCCACGCTGTCTTCCTTCAATCCCTCTGCTGACTGCTGCCCAGAATTGGTAATGGGGCTGTTTTCTGTTGATACAAATTTCAAAGATTAACATTTTTTATCTGCAATCTGTTTATGGAGTTGGTTGCTGCTGCTGTCAAACATTCAATTTCACTTGAATTGTATTTGAATGTGAATGTTGCTGTTGCTAACTTGCTACAATTGAGCATTGAGTTTAAATTCGAAAGTATTGATAGAGTTGAGCCATATTTGAGGTAGCTATAGTTTGATGGAGGTTAAGTTTTTCTCTCGCGTTTTTTTTGGGCCCGGGGCTTGCTCCATTCTTGGATCCGCCACTGCTCCGACCTCCTGCTATGCCCGAGCTCCACCCCTTCCTGATCCCGCCGTGGCCCACCCCCTCCTCTTGAACAGGTCGAGCGCTGCTGCCGCGCCCGTCCTATGCTCACCGGATGGCCATAGCGCCACCGCTGCTGCTTGCCGCCGCGTTCGCCTACTTATACCTCCCCTCCCCGCCTCCTCCACTGGGCCCCTCGCTGTCTCCTGCAACCACCACTGCTGTGACGCCTTCACCTCGTGCACCGGTCGCTGCAGCCCATGGCCGCCCCTGCGTCCGTATGCGAACGGCGAGCTCCACCACTTCACGACCTCCCGTGCGCCAAGCGAGCCCTGCGTCTGCCTTCTGCTGCTCTCCTTGCGCCCTTCTCCTTCGGCCGCCACTGCCCTACCGATGGCCATGTCCATCCTTTGAACCCGAGACCACCAAGCCCATTGCGGGCCCGTATTGCGAGCCATGTCCATCCTTTTTTTACATCGAATTTATGAGGTAGGGCCCTCACTAAAACCATATACTCCCTCCGTTCCTAAATATTTGTCTTTCTAGAGATTTCAACAAATGACTACATACGAAGCAAAATGAGTTAATCTACACTTTAAAATATGTCTACATACATCCGAATGTTACAGTCCATTTAAATGTCTAGAAAGACAAATATTTAGGAACGGAGGGAGTACATGTTTGTAGATCTATTTTTAGATCTCAGCCGTCGATTTTTAAGGTTACACAAAATTGACGGATTTAAATAGATACGTATGGAGAACTATGAAAGGTTCCGTCCTTTATTATTAGGTATAGATGTATAGATACCCATATATACTCAAATCATCTGTTGTGACGCCCGGAAAATCAAGCTATAGTAAACCTCTGCTAATGATGTCACGTCACCTCGATTACTGTTGTTAATCTCGCCTTGATTCAAACCGATTCAAAATTCAATTTTAAAACAAAGTCAAAAAATTAAAACTTTCAAAAGTCAAAACTAAAAATGTTCTAGATGTAGCAAATAATTCATATGTAACTTTGGTGGAGAAACCACATTCCTATAAAATATTTAAGTGCTCTAAAATAAATAAAACAACAACATAAACAAATAATTAAATGCCTTTTTATAATTAGTAAAAAATTAAACTATTTTATTTTGGAGTTCAACTTTTGTGGTAGTGGACTAGATTGAAATACTAATCTAGTTACAACTTTTGTATTTTATAAATAAAAATAAACTGGTAAATAAAAGAAAACAGAAAACAGAAAAAAAAATCCTGCTGGGCCGTGGCCCAGCTGGCCACCGGGCTAACCAGGTCGGCCCGGCCACGCCCCCTTATTCCCCACCCCGGTCTAACCCTAGCCCGCTAACCACCCACAACCCCACTCCCTCGTCTCTCCCCTCTCCCTTCTCGCTCTCGATCTTGATCGGGAAGGGGGGAACGACCCCGTCGTCCCTGGCGCCGCCGCCGTCGCCGCTCCTACCTCGCCGGAGCCCCTCGCCGCTCGCCTGCACCGTCAATGCCTCGACCTCCCCGTCCTCCACCGTCCCTCGCCGGACCGCTTCTTCCTCGTCTCCTCCTCGCCCCGACACCCCGCCTCCGTCGTGCACCATCGCTCGATGCTGCCGTCTCGTCGTCGACCATCGCCGCCCCGAACCCGCTATAGCACATCTACAGGGTCCTGTGAGCCCTCTTCCTTTCCCCTCTCCCTCCCTGATGGATTCGTCGCGCTCCGCGCCCTCATCGCATGTAGCTCGCCGTGCCCCGTGCGCCCTCTGCTCCACCCTGTCGTGTGCCCCGATCGCGTCGGCCACGCTCGCTCTGCCATTCGCCCCCCCCGCTCTCCTTCTAGTGGTTACTCAAGCTGCTGCAGCCGCGGCCTGGTCAAGCGCCCGCGCCATCCACGCCCCGCGCGTGGCCGCGCCCCTCCTGCTCTCCCAACGCCGCACTCCCCCCCGCTCGCCAACCGCTTAACTCTCCTGCACCGCCGCTCGTCTGCGCCACCGCGTTCCCCCGCGCTGCCATTGGGCGCCCGAGCCCACTGCCCCGCTTCGTGCAACCAAGCCTGCGGCCACCCCTCTGCCGGCGCCTCGTCTACGGCCGCTGCAGCCTGCGCCTCCCCGGACCGGCGCGGTGGCCGCCGGCACCTTGCCGCGCCGGGTCGTGGCCTCTGCCCGCCAACGAGCGCCTGTACCCAGCGCCCGCTAGGCCTCCCTGGTCCTATGACGCCTGGGCCCCACGGCCCCAGAACGTTAAAAAAGGAAATAATAATAATAATAATATAATAATAATGAATAATTAAAATATTAATTAAGTAATTAATTAACTTGATTAGATTAATATAATTACTGTTTAGCCTAATTAACTATTAGTTAATTAGACAATCAATGACATGCGGGGCCCACACGTCAGCTTGACCCAGTCAACACCTCTGTTGACTACTGACGTCATGCTGATGCAATAATACAATTTTCGAATTTATGTAATAATTAATAATTTAGAAAATGATTTAAAACATTAAAATTAATATTTAATAATCCGTAACTCGGATGAAAATACTTTGAACATGAAAGTTGCTCAGAATTTTGAGACGAATCCGAATACGCAGACCGTTCGTCAACCACTCGTCCCTATCATAGCAAACATACAACAATCCACCTCCGTTTCAACTGCCCGAAAACGCGAAACGTCGGGGATACTTTCCCGGATGTTACCCCCCTTCGCCGATATTGTGTAGCACCGCGTTAGTTCACACCGAGCGCTGCTTTTTCTTGTCATGCAACTGTTTGCTTTATATTTATTGTTTCTTCCCCCTCTTCTCTCTGATAGACATCGGGACTAAGACTGTTGACGGTGCCATTGTGATCGACTGCGTCGACGACGACCCCTCCTTCTTGCCAAAGCAACCAGGCAAGCGCTGATAACCCTCAACCGTAAGGGATCGAGATAGTCTTCGCGGGTAAGAATAACCCAATTTATAGATTCGACACACGGGGAGCCAAAGAGTATTTATAAGCTTTGACAGTTGAGTTGTCAATTCAACCGCACCTGAAATATACTTACTTGCAACAAAAGATAAGTGGTAACGGTGATATGATAGTGATGGTGGTAACAGCAAAAGTAAACAGCAAAAGTAACAACTAATAACCAGCAGGATTGAGACACTGTAGGCTAGGGAGATGGATGGTTGGGCGCTGCATGGATGAGATACATCATGAATCTAACTTGGGGCAAGTCACACAGAAAAGTAATGATCATCTAGGCAAATATCAAACATTAGGCATGTATCCCACAAGTAGTTGTACGTGCTTGCAATAAGAACTTGCACAACATCTTTTGTCCTACCATCCCGCTACGAACGGGGCCAAAAGGAACTTATGGAGATTAAGGTGCTCCTGTCAAAGAGCACCGGAACAAAGCAATGAACTCAATGGATACATGGAATCCTCAAATTATGGACCATCCCCTTTGGTGTCCCAAGCTGTCACTTTTGGGATCGCCGGTTCCGGACCGTAATAGGTGCAAACAACTCATAGATAGGATCAAGAACAAAAATATATTCATGCACACACATATGGTTCAGATCTGAAATCATGGCACTCGGGCCCTAAGTGACAAGCATTAAGAGCAACAAGTTGATGCAAAGATGATAAACACCATAGTAGATGATAGGCAACATGCCCCCAACAATCTGATAAACTATTACATGATCTAACTCATCCAATCCCTACCATCCCCTTTGCCTACAGCAGGGAATTACTCACACATGGAAGGAGAAGCCATGGAGGGAGGATGGAGTGGTGATGATGATGACGATGGCGACGATCTCCCCTCTCCGGAGGCCAAATCAGCCTCCAGATTAGCCCTCCCGAAGAAGAACAGAGGGTGGCGGCGGCTCCGCGACGGAAACTGGGAAAATGACTTCTGTTCTGGGGTTTTCTCGTCACGGGGATAAATACGGACCAAGGTAGGGCACTAGAGGGGGAAGGACCCGCCCAGGCGGCCTCCCAAGGCGGCCAGGGGTGGGGCCGCCCCAGCAGGGCGCCTGGGGCCCCCCTGGCTGCCCTCTGGCCCCTCTTCTGGCACAAGGGCCCTTCGGGTGCGTGGATTTTCTATGATTTTTCTTGGAATTTTCTGAGATACCTAAAAATCCGTTTTCCTGCACACAATAAAACCATACATGCAGCTTTGCTGAAAACAGCATCAGTCCGGGTTAGTTTAGTTCAAATCATGCAAGAATGAGGGCACAACAATAGCAAAAGTGTTTGGAAAAGTAGATACGTTTGAGACGTATCAACTCCCCCAAGCTTAGCATATTGCTTGTCCTCAAGCAATTCACTTCAACGAACTGGACGCGACAAAGAAAACTTTGACAAACTCTTTTGCTTCATTAGATGTATATAAACATGTACTACGAAAAGAGTCTAGCAAGTATTGAAACAATGCTATGAGGACAATGCACGAAGCAATCCTTCTTTCAAGTGACCAATCACAAATAACCAAAAGTAAATAATATGCTACTGAAAATCAAGACAAGATTACATTGCACATAGCTTGAACATATTAGAGTGGTATCTCGCTAGCCTCCATGAGTGAAGCAAAACATAAATGGAGAAACTCCTCCAGAGTTTTAAAGGAGACTAGAACTAAGAATTTCAGAATAAATAATATCACAAGCATGCAGAAGACAATGTAATACTTTGGGACAATGCACGTTACACTCAGAATGACAATTATGCTCTCCTAGTTGGTGCTTTGAAGAAAGAAGGTGGAGACTCTCGAACCGTGGAATTTGATGGCGAGGTTGAAAACCCGTGGTTGGAAGCAAAGACTAAACATGTACCAGAGCTCTTGGTTTTGAAAACAGAGGTAAAAATGATTTTGGGAGGTGCATATTTCGTCAACGAATGTTAGTAGACAACCCAATTACTTCTCGAGCTCGACAAGTTTCGAGGAACGGCTCCCGCACGGGGACAATCACATCCCCTTAATCTCCTTTGTTTATCACTGCCAAAAGTTTTCTGATTTCTCATGAACAAAGCGTGAAGGAGGGTTTGTTTGTTGTATTAACTTTTATGAGCCGGGCGCACTCATGCCAGTTCCTTCTCGTATTAGGGTTTTGCAGATTAGACATGCAATCCCGGGATAAAACTTGTCCAACTTAAAAAGATCATGAATTAACTACTACTTCCTCATGGGCTAAAACAGGGGCACAAAATAGAAGAATTTTAACAATTTCGAGATGGTACAAGAAAGTCTTCGTTAGGATGGCAGGTAAATACCACATAGGAAGGTATGGTGGACTCATATGGAATAACTGGTTTGAAAGGATTTGGATGCACAAGCAGAATTCCGCTTAGTGCGAGCGAAGGCTAGCAAGAGACTGGGAAGCGACCAACTAGAGAGCAATAACGGTCATAATCATGCAGAGCGACAAAGCAACATTGAATTGGGCATGAAAGTGATATAACTATTCTGAAACTCAAAGATCATCAAGGCAAAGCAGACTTTTTAGTCTTAAACATGTGTAAACATGTGCCAAGTCAATCCAAGAATCCTCCAAAAGGAAATACCACCTTAGTATACCAAACTCTGAACAATGCAATGCATGTAAATCATTCCAATAACACATTATATGCTCTAGCTATTTGAGATTAGCCACAAGGAAAGCATGAACCACTGGGAAAGCATTGTAAACATAGCACTATGTCGCTACAAGCTGGTCTCTAGATCATAAGTACAGGCATATGTACAAAATTAGAAACAAGAAGAGTTCGTACCGGTTTTCCTTGTTGCTTCCCTTCCGTCGATCTTCGTCATTACTGCCTTGTCACTTGCACGATCGAACGTAGGAAATATAATTAAATGCCATCACGGACTCGAGCTGAACTCTGAAAACAAAGCAAACTAAAGAGAGAAAGGAAATCTTTTTGGGTTATTTCAAAGGTTGAACGAAAGCAAAAGAAAGAGAAAATCTTTTTGTTGTTTTTGCAAAGAAAGAACAAAGAAGAACGGGAAAAACTTCAAAAAGATCAAAGCGAACAAAAATAAAACGGATAATACAATGGAAAAGTGAGAAGGGCACGTACTCCCCCAAGCTTAGGCTTTTGGCCTAAGTTGGTAGTAGCTACTGCCCCCAGGAGCCTCCTGCTCCGGGGTGGTACTGGTGAGTCCAAGGGTCGTAAAAGGATTCCGACGTGTACACCGAAGTCCTCGGATCCTCCCACGAAGAAGGGTCCTCACTCCAAGCAGAAGAAGACCCTTCACCAAACTGGGTGACGGTCTCCCCCTGAAAAGGTGGTAACTCACCGTGCTCCTTCTCGTCGGGCACAACCCCCTCCATGGGGTTATGAAGCTGATGCTGGACCATGAACTCATCGAACTGGATAACATCAAAGGACCATCCTTTCCTGCGAGAAAAATCAAACAAAAGAGGTGCAGGTAGACGGATCTTGCGTTCCGCGGTAGTTCCAAAACGCAAGATATAAACAAGGTTACCAAATTCAGAAGTCATGGTAACAAACTTATGCCTTTTCATAGCAGCAAGATCAAAACTTAAATAAGTAAAAGGCTTATCATCAGGGTGTGGGGTGCCTTTAAGATACTCTAAGATAAGTGTGGCATAAACGCCACCAAATAAATCTCCCTTGTTACCGTTCATAGCAAGGCGTCGAGCAATTAGGGCACCCAAATTATAATCAAACCTCCCTGAGAGGGCGGCTTCCAGGATAGCAATATCCGGCGCAGAAATGTTGCTCGTGTTGTCACGAGCTAACACCCCTCTAGCAACATAATACGCAAAATACCTGAGGTGAGGGAATAAGATGCTGGAGATTTTTGACCGATGTATATCCCTTGTACCCATGCTGCAGAGAGAGTTGAGGACGGTTCTCAGCTCGGAGGGCTGAGAGGTCATCTTCGCCGTCCGCCCAACGTTTGGCACACCTATTATTTCACAAAACTTTTCCAAGGGCATGTTCAAAAGATTATTGTAAATTTTAAACTCAATAGAACCAGTATCAAGGTTATATCTAAAACTGTTAATGAAATCGGAGGTGAGTTTTTGATACTGAACAACACGGCACGTGATGAGCCGTGTCAGACCTGCATTAGCACAAAGATTATAAAACTCATCCTTAATTCCCGCAGCTTCAAGGAATTCATCACATGGGAACATCATCGCACGTGCTGGCTTTGTGTCTTCCAACAACTCTAGGGGCACATGATCTTCATTGTAGCTCATCCTAGCAGTCGAGGGTGAAGCTGCGGCTCTAGTAACTCGATCGGAGTGCGCGGGCTTCTTCTTCTCAAGCCACCCCTTTGCCCTTCCTAACAAACTCATTTCTGAATTTTTTTTTGACAAATTACAAAAACAAGGATTTAAACAAAGTGGGTTAAGGCAAACTACTCAACTCACTTACCTAAGGCATAAACTTGCATCAAAACTTGGAAAATAAATTTCTACACATGCATGCAAGCTCATCTACACAGCACCAAGAACTACTAAATACTCACAAATGAAGCCACCAACCAAAAATCTAATTGGAGGGGTGGAGGAGTTACATACCAGGGAGTATTTGTTCAAAATCTCAGCTCGAATGATAGGCTATAGAGAGAGATCGAAAATTGCCTCCAAGAACAGCAAGAACGCAAGAACAGGTGCAGAACTCGTGTTTTTTGAGAGAAAGAGAGAGAGAGGAAGAAGACTCACCTGGAGGCGGGGCCTGTGGGCCTCAGGCGCCCTATGGGCGCGGCCAGGGGCAGGCCGCGCCAGCTGGCCGCCTGGGCCACTGGTGGCCCCCCCTGGTCAGCCCCAGGTGCCTCTGGGTCACTCCCGGCATGGAAATTTTTATTTTTATTTTTCTGGAATTTTTCTGAAAACTTCACTGTTGGAAATTTTTCGAAGTTCAAAAAGCTGCAAAACTTTCTGAAAACTTAAAGCAGTGATTAGTATTGTGAAGCTTCAAAAACATAAACACTTGGTACAGCAAGGAGAACAAAAGCTAAAACAAATGAAAACATAACAAGCTCAACTTTTACCTATATAAAACATGCTCACTAGTAAGGTTGATCAAGTCTTACCAACAAACCGGCGATACATAGAGCAAAAAGTCCCACCTCTTACGAAATGATCATTGCACCTTTACTTTAATGGACATTGTCCCCACCATAATAGTTTTGTATTTGTGGTGCACATGTAGTGGACAGTCCCATTCTCCAATCTTCACGGTCTCGATATCTTCTATAGAGTTGAGGCCATGCCTCTTGTCGGTCTTCTTTGGAAAATACACCGTGTGTTCTTTATCATTCACATTGAAGGTAACCTTTCCTTTATTGCAATCAATAATAGCACCTGCGGTGTTAAGAAAAGGTCTACCAAGAATAATGGACATGCTCCCATCCTCGGGCATGTCAAGCATGACAAAATCAGTAAGGATCAAACAAGTAGCAACTTCTACGGGAACATCCTCACAAATACCTATCGGAACGGCGGTTGACTTGTCAGCCATCTCAAGAGAGATATCTGTAGGGGTTAGCTTCTCTAAACAAAGCCTCTTGTAAAGAGAGAGAGGCATAACACTCACTCCTGCTCCAAGATCACATAAAGCAGTTTTGACATAATTATTTTTTATGGAGCAGGGAATGGTGGGTATACCTGGATCACCAAGCTTCTCAGGATTCTTCCCACTGAAAGAGTAGTTAGCAAGCATAGTAGATATTGCTTCATTAGGAACTTTTCTTTTATTAGTAACAATATCTTTCATATATTTTGAATAGGGAGGTAACTTAATAGCATCAGTCAAAGGGATTTGAAGAAAAAGAGGTTTCATCCACTCACAAAACTTATTGTAATGCTCTTCTTCTTTAGATTTGAGAGACTTACCTGGAAAGGGCATGGGTTTCTGTATCCATGGTTCTCTTTCCTTCCCATGTCTTCTTGCGACGAAGTCTTCTCTAGTGTACTTCTTGCGTTTGTCAGGTGTTTCTTCTTCTCGAACTTCAGGCGGATCATTCTTCTCCTTATCCTTATCTTCAGGTTCGACACCGTCTTCAGTCTCAGCATCGGAGATAGATATACTGTTGGGATCAACAGCTGGCTCTTCACTTGTAATAGCATCATTGGAATTGTCAGCCTCCTTGTGTTTCTTCTTCTTCTTCTTTGGAGAGCCAACAACTTCTTCTTCCTGCATTTGAGAATCTTGCTCGATTCTCCTCGGATGCCCCTCTGGATAGAGAGGATCTTGAGTGCTAGTTCCTCCTCGGGCCTTAATCCCGAAGGCCTGTAAATCATCCTGTTTGGCATTGTTAGCAAGCAAGTCTTTTTGCACATTAGAAATTTGTTCAAGCTGAGTTTGAACCATATGAAAATGCTTCACAAGACATTTAACATCATTAATTGTTCTACCTAGAACATCAAGCAAACTTTTGATAGCAAGGGAATTATCATGCAATTGACTTTGTATCCTCTTATTAAAATGATTTTGTTTCATAATAAAATTATCAAGCTCATCTAAACATTGATCAGGAGGCTTACCATGAGGGATGTCACTTGCGTTGAAATCTAAAAGAGAGTGTACCTCTACCATAGGAGGGTGAGTGGTAGGCTCACACAACTTCTCAATAGGGGGTAGATTCTTCACGTCTTCAGTTTTAATACCCTTCTCTTTAATAGACTTCTTTGCTTCTCGCATATCTTCGGGGCTTAGAACAAACATGCCCCTCTTCTTTGGTGGTGGAGGTGGTTCAGGGACGGACCAATCTTCATGGTTTTTGGCAATCCTGCCCATCAATTCTTCTGCATCGTCCGGTGTTCTTTTCCTGAAAACACAACCAGCACAACTATCCAAATAGGACCTGGATTCATCAGTTAGACCAGCATAAAATATATCAATTAATTCATTCTTAGGGACTCCATGTCCTGGTCTAGCCTGGATCAGACTACAGTACCTCCCCCAAGCTTTAGGGAGGTGCTCATCCTGCAA
>LR738713.1:567523702-567539383 GCA_902687465.1 Secale cereale | reverse complement strand
CCCCCCGCCTTGATCACCAGATATCACCCATTCCCTTCTCCATTACTCTTGCATTAGAATTGCTACTGTTGTTGATTCGATAGCTCCTATTTTGTTTTATAGCCTGTCATTGTTGCTACAACCGTTGATACCTTAACATACTATCCTAATGCTTAGTATAAAATGCTAGTTTCCCATCTGTGGCCCTACATTCTTGTCCGTCTGCCATGCTATACTATCGGGCCGTGATCACTTCAGGAGGAGATCACGGGTATATACTATACTATTACATACTCATGATGATGATTCAGAGATGGGGGCTGAAGGGGCAGGTGGTTCCACACAGGTAGTGGTGGGCCTGGGTTCCCGGCAGCCCCCTGATGGTTACTTTGTGGCAGAGCGACAGGACGGGTTGCGACCACCTAGGAGGCAGGTGGGCCTGGCCCTGGTCGTTGTCCGTTGTTATTTCATAATTACACGCTTAACGAGATCTTGGTAGTTGATCTGAGTCTGGCCATTGGCCTATACGGACTAACCAGCTACGTGGGAATAGTTATGGGCACTCGACGTCGTGGTATCAGCCGAAGCCTTCTTGACGTCAGCGACTTAGCGGCATGCGCCGGATTGGACTTGAACGCCGCTCTGGTATTAGGACCGGCTAGGTCTGCTTACCGTCCGCCCTCGCAACATGAGGGTGTGCATTGGGAAAAGGGCCCAGACCCCTGTGCGCTTAGGACTTAGACCGGCGTGCTGACCTCTCTGCTGTGCTTAGGTAGGGCTGCGACGTGTTGATGTTTCGAGGCCGTGCATGACCCCGGAAAGTGTGTCCGGCCAAATGGGATCGAGCATGCTGGGTAATGTGGTGCACCCCTGTAGGGAAGTTAATTTATTTGAATAGTCGTGTCCCTCGGTAAAAGGACGACCCGGAGTTGTACTCCGACCTCATGACAAGTAGAACCGGATACTTAATAAAACACACCCTTACCAGTGCCAGCTACAACCCGGTGATCGCTTTCCCACAGGGCGACGAGGGGAGGATCGTCGGGTAGGATTATGCTATATGATGTTACTTGGTGAAATTACCATCTATTCTATTCTACTGCTGCAAGATGGAGGCTGCGAGAAGCGAGGATACTTGTTACATTCCAGCTACTCTCTCCTACTACTGCAAGATGGAGGTTGCCAGAAGCGTAGTCTTCGATTGGAATAGCTATCCCCCTCTTACTCTGGCATTCTCCAGTTTAATCCACAGATATTACCCCTATACACAGATACCCTTGCATATGTAGTGTAGATCCTTGCTTGCGAGTACTTTGGATGAGTACTCACGGTTGCTTTGCTCCTCCTTTTCCTCCTTTTTCCTTTCTTCTCGGACGATGCAACCAGAATGGTGGAGTCTAGGACCCAGAGGATCCCGAGGATGTTTCTACGTGGAGTTCGGCTTCGAGGAGTAGTTAGGAGGTCCCAGGCAGGAGGCCTTGCCTTTTCGATCGTTGTTACATTTGTGCTAGCCTTCTTAAGGCAAACTTGTTTAACTTATGTCTGTACTCAGATATTATTGCTTCCGCTGACTCTTGTGTATTCGAGCTATGTATTCGAGCCCTCGAGTCCCCTGGCTTGTAATATAAAGCTTGTATTATTTTAATTTGTGTCTAGAGTTGTGTTGTGATATCTTCCAGTGAGTCCCTGATCTTGGTCGTACACATTTGCGTGTATGATTAGTGTACGGTCAAATCGGGGGCGTCACAAGTTGGTATCAGAGCCGACTGCCTGTAGGAATCCCCCTTTCCAACTCCTTGGCCGAAGTTGAGTATAGTCTTTGAATTTTTTTTACTAACTTGTTGTGTGGCTTACGGGCCCACATCACCAATGGATGGTGCTAGGATCTTTTATTCCTTTTCTATGCTCTGGGACTCTGATCTCTCTTCTATTCGGGTTAAAAGATTTTACTAACTCTGGCTCTAGCTTGTAACTATTTCTCTCGGAGAGCCCTTATTTCGAAAGATCTCCTGCTTCGTCAGAAGATTCTGAGGATATCCCTCGATATTTTCCCGAGATCCTTGTGCTCATCGCCTTTGCAATTCACTGCCACCGATATATCCCTATGGATATCAGTGTGCATTTGTCATTCTCATGATCGTTCCTCGTCGCTCTTGTTATTACAAGATGCCTCGAAATATTCTCCGTTGTCCCGAGAATCCTTTGAGTTTACTGTCTTGCAGTTTTATTTCGCATGAAAACCCTTACGGTTGATTCCTCACATTTATCGAGGAACCGTTCTTCTCAATTGTTCATGTGTCTCAAAAATTCTTCTGAATACTTTCTGATCTTTTGAAAATCCTCTGCGGCCTGTTACTCTTGAAATTCTTGCATGCTTGCAATATGGTTAATTCCATATGACTAGTAGTCTTCGTTAACATCCCTTGTCTTAGCCATTTGAGCCTATTGATTCGATGTGTGCGTATGCACGCAGTCATCAGGTTATCCTTTTTAAAAATTATATTTTCGCCTCAGACGTCATTCCGGACATGAGTTGGTTCTCGACAATTCAAACCTTTATTGATTGTCCAACTAAGTGTTTTCAACTTATCCATCCTTGATCAGAGCGTCTGCTTCTGATCCTTCATTTTGGAAACCATAATTTCTTTCTTTTTAAGCATCAAACTAATCAGGTGATTCTTGAATCTGATGCCTCTGCATTCTTTCTTCCTCTAAGTGAGTACCGATACTCACATGAGCTCCGTTGTGGATTACCCGATCCATTGTTGGATTGTTATCCGACAGTGTCCTTCATATTCAATCACCTTGTGAGTTCTTCCCCTGATACATAATGCCTTTTGTAAATTGTATCCTCTGCTTGGCCAACCATGCTCTGCTTTTGAGCTTGTGTTTTTACTTTTGAAATTTGTGGTATATGTTACTAAGATGGCCGATGGGTTGGACCTATGCCTTCCCATAATCCGTGAGAACCCAAAAGTTTTCACAAGTCACACTCTTCCGGTGTTCTACCAAATAAAATTCCAACACTACAGCTTTATCAAAGCGAGAGGTGAATGAAATGATATGCATTAAAGAAGTGGGATTCGACTTTGAACTTTGTGTTCATGCCCACGAAAACGATGTAGACTGTCTCGGAAGCTTCTTGCAAAATGATTATCCAGTTGTATGATTCTTTCGGTATTCTTGAATTGATTCCTTACAGTTATGGTTCTGACCATGCTGTCCTGATTTGATATATCTGATGGGAATTCATTCTAGTGCCTCGTCTATTTTTGGCAAGGTTGAAGTATCCACTGTCATAGGCCAATGACCCGGTTCTACTTCTATCATGTTCTACCTTCGAGTATTACCCCCTGGTATCTCGAAGATGTCTTGCCATTGCACCACATTTTACTAACTTTGTTGAAGTAATGTCTTTCCTTGTCGTAATCACTCTATGGGTTCTGGGTTGTTGTCAACCGAGGACACCGACTAGTGAAATTATTCCGCACTACAAATCAAATACCTCTAGTATTTTTACTGGGAAATTCTGAACTCAATTTGGTCATTCCTAGACTATCGGCTGCATCCTGGTCTTGCTATCTTTGACTGTGCTACCTCGCCCTTCTCTGGTGCACGAATTATTCAGTGTGTGAGCACGACTTACGTCGAGCTTTCAACATCATGTTGCTTGTCTTGAAAGGCAACTTTGATTCCGAGCTTGCATCTTATATATTGATCCTATAACTTGCCACTTCGTCATTCCCTTGCTTGTTGCTGTTGTTGTTTGATTGCATCCTCTTGAAACCTCCCAGCAAATGTGTCGGATCACCTTCAACACTTTGAATTCTTCTGATATGTCAATTGTGTTCATGATGAGAAATACCCTCCTTGCCCTCGATGATTTTCTTATTATCGACAACACCCTTGACTTCCTCTCATCGCGAACTTGTCCACATTATGAATACAACTTGCTCTCCAACTAGTGTTGCATTCTGCCTTGAAGTATTACTGTCTTTTATGTCAAGAATGTTGTGGGGATTGCTCCACCTATTAGAAATTCTCGGTATGATGATAATTCTCAGCATCACCATTCTTCCTTGGTCCCCGCGTTGTTTTTAACCGCGACACCAATATGCTAATGATGCTGCTTGAGTTCTGTACATCTAGCAACCCTATTGCTATGAAGTTAACGATAGATAGTTCGTTCTTAGACTGTTGGTTATTGAATCATTACTCTAACATTAATCTTGCTGCCTAAGGTCATATTTCGGGCACACCTTTCAACTAATGATTAATGGTGTATGGTTTCCTCGAGCATAGGACATTATATCATTTGAATTGACAAGTGTCATCTTATTGTTCACATTATTGTGGAAATCCATCCGTTTGGAATTCTCCATGAATTGTCGCTGAGCCCATCAGCCACCCCTCATCCTCTCCTTGGTTTAATGATGAACTATTGTTTCGGGAACCCGCTCCCATAGTTCATTTCCCGAGAATCTTGCAATGTCATTTCGTCAAAGTGTGTTGCACCTTTTCTTCTCGAACATCCTGAGTCTGAGGTATCATGACACCAATCAGATCTGAGTCTCGGTCAGATATGATGGTTGGGACAACTTTGCAGGAGTTATAATGTTGGTCCTGTGATGACCCAGTAATATGATGTCATGCCTAGCACCCCTGGCTGGAGGACCCATCATTATAATCTCATTTGCAAGGATAACCATTCTTCCAGGAGGAAATTGTAAGACTTATCTGATAAGTTTCTCCTAATGGATCGTTTGTGTATCCAAAATTTGACCCTTGATTGAAACACCATATCATTGCTACCACGAAGCATGACAATGATACCCCGCTCATCAACAAGAACATTGGAGGCGCGATGCTAAGTGTTTCTTGGTCAGTTGTCCAGACACCGTTGTATGGGTAACATCTTGATTAATCCTGGTCTCTTTATCTGAATGGTTGGGTACTTGCTCTCCTACCATGTATGCCATGTTCTGCTTGTCCATGGGAAGGATATACTCCTAATAATTGTGTGTAATCACAGTTTTCCTTTCCATTGTTCTGTTTAACCTTCTTGGTCTATATGATCTAAGCAGTAATAATTCTCTGCTTATGTAAACACATCATTGTACAACTCTGTCAGTAAGATCTTGATTCTATTGTTGATATCATTCCAGTAACCACCGATGGACGAGCACTTTGCCTACAGGTCCGCCTCATTTCAACGAGTAAGAAAATGGTTCTCTTTGTTCCCCGTCCTTGGTACTGACATTGTTGCTGACATAGCTGACAAGCTATCCACTGACATGCCTCCCTGTCGTGGATGTGCAAGATGTCACCACCCTTCCTATTTTCAACCCACATGGTGGGCCCATAACCCACAGGTCCACTGGATCGAAACCTGACTCTTCTTTACAACCCGGATTCTATTGTATCCTTTGCACCTAGCTTCGTATGTGATTCACGGGTTAAATTCTATACCATTATTCATCCTGGAATCAAACACCATGTTATTCTCGTTGTACAAGCCCCATTCCAGCTTCTGTCTAGGCATCGAATGATTGCCTACCCATTTGAAACTTTGGCACCATCGTATATTGCACTCAGTGAATTCACTGAAACACAACTCATGGGGTACCTCGTGTATTTCCCATTGAGTTCACTGTCAGATGCCTAGCTTTGTGGAGATGCGTTCTTTCGAGTTTTTCCCCCTTGTCGCGTTCGTAGGACGATGAAGATCCTGAAGAAAGACTGATGACTTGATCATGACGGCCGGAAACAAAGGAATGAAGGCATCAACATAATGAATCAACCTCTTCAAAAGGATAGCCAAGACCGAGAAGACCCGTTAGAATTTCGCAACCAGAACTTTACCCCCCTTACTATACCGCTTAATCTTGGGACGAGATTTCTTGTAGTGGGGGAGAATTGTGACGCCCGGATAATCAAGCTACAGTAAACCTCTGCTAATGATGCCACGTCACCTCGATTACTATTGTTAATCTTGCCTTGATTCAAACCGATTCAAAATTCAATTTTAAAACAAAGTCAAAAAATTAAAAAATTAAAAAGTCAAAACTAAAAATGTTCTAGATGTAGCAAATAATTCATATGTAACTATGGTGGAGAAACTGTTGGGGAACGTTGCATGGGAAACAAAAAATTTTCCTACGTTCACAAGATCAATCTAGGAGATGCATCTACGAGGGGAGAGTTGGATCCACATACCCTTGTAGATCGCTAAGCGGAAGCGTTCAAGAACGCGGTTGATGGAGTCGTACTCGCCGCGATTCAGATCGCCGAAGATCCTAGCACCGAAGCAACGGTGCCTCCGCGTTCTTCACACGTACAGCTCGGGGACGTCTCCTCCTTCTTGATCCAGCAAGGGGAAGGAGAGGTTGATGGAGACACCGGCAGCACGACGGCGTGGTGGAGATGGTGGTGGAGGATTCCAGCAGGGCTTCGCCAAGCACCGCGGGAAAACGAAGATTGTTGTGGGAGAGGGAGGGCAGCACCGAGGCACGAACGTGTGTGGCTGCCCTCCCTCTGCCTCTCTTTATATAGGGGGAGTAGAGGGGAGGGGGCGCCCTAGGGTTTACCCCTAGGGGCGGCGGCCAAGTGGAGATGGGGGGGGGCGGCGGCCAGGGCTGCGCCAGGGTTAGGGTTCCCCCCCCAGGTGCCTTGCCCCCCAAGCTAGGGGGTGCGGCAGCCCTAGGAGGGGCCAGCCCCCCTTGCGCATGAGGAGAGGGCCCAGGGGGGGCGCACAGCCCTATGAGGGCTGTTGTGTCCCCCCTTTGTGGCCCATTAGGCCCGAAACTCCTTCCGGGACCCCGAAACCCCTTTCGGTCATCCGCCGTCTTCCCGATACTCCCCGGAACACTTCCGGACTTCGAAACCTTTCATCCTATATATCAATCTTCGTCTCCGGACCATTCCGGAGACCCTCGTCACGTCCGGGATCTCATCCGGGACTCCGAACAACCTTCGGTAACCATGCACTGTTCTCACTAACAACCCTAGCGTCACCGAACCTTAAGTGTGTAGACCCTGCGGGTTCGGAAACTATGCAGACATGACCGAGACACTCCCAGGTCAATAACCAATAGCGGGATCTGGATACCCATATTGGTTCCCACACGTTCCTCGATGATCTCATCGGATGAACCACGATGTCAAGGATTCAGGTAATCCCGTATACAGTTCCCTTTGTCTCGTCGGTATGTTACTTGCCCGAGATTCGATCGTCGGTATCTCTATACCTAGTTCAATCTCGTTACCGGCAAGTCTCTTTACTCGTTACCGTAATACATAATCCCGTGACTAAGTACTTAGTCACTTTGAGCTCATTTAGATGACGTATTACCGAGTGGGCCCGGAGATACCTCTCCGTCACACGGAGTGACAAATCCCAGTCTCGATCCATGTCAACTCAACAGACACCTTCGGAGATACCTGTAGAGTACCTTTATAGTCACCCAGTTACGTTGCGACGTTTGGCACACACAAAGCACTCCTACGGTGTCAGTGAGTTACATGATCTCATGGTCATAGGAACTTATACTTGACATGCAGAAAACTATAGCGATAACTGATACGATCGAAAGCTATGTTTAACGTTTGGGTCTCGTCCATCACATCATTCTCCTAATGATGTGATCCCGTTATCAAATGACAACTCATGTCTATGACCTGGAAACCGCGGTCATCTTTGATCAACGAGCTAGTCCTGAAGAGGCTTACTAGGGACACAAAGTTTGTCTATTTATCCACACATGTATATGAGTTTCCAATCAATACAATTATAGCATGGATAATAAACGATTATCATGAACAAGGAAATATAATAATAACTCTTTTATTATTGCCTCTAGGGCATATTTCCAACAGTCTCCCACTTGCACTAGAGTCAATAATCTAGCATTACAAGGTAATGAATCTAACACCCATAGAGTCTTGGTGTTGATCATGCTTAGCCCGTGGAAGAGGCTTAGTCAACGGATCTGCAACATTCAAATCCGTGTGTACTTTGCAAATGTTTATGTCCTCCTCCTTGACTGAATCGCGGATGGAATTGAAGCATCGCTTTATGTGTCTAGTCCTCTTGTGAAACCTTGGTTCCTTGGATAGAGCAATGGCACCAGTGTTGTCACAGAACAGAGTCATTGGGTTTAGTGCACTAGGCACAACTCCAAGATCTGTCATGAACTCCTTCATCCAGACACCTTCCTTTGCCGCCTCCGAGGCAGCTATGTACTCCGCTTCGCATGTAGAATCGGCTACCACGCTCTGCTTGGAACTGCACCAGCTTACCGCTCCCCCGTTGAGAATATATACGTATCCGGTTTGAGACTTAGAGTCATCCGGATCAGTGTCAAAGCTTGCATCGACGTAACCCTTTACGACGAGCTCTTGATCACCTCCATAAACGAGAAACATCTCCTTAGTCCTTTTCAGGTACTTTAGGATATTCTTTACCGCTGTCCAGTGATCCATACCAGGATTACTTTGAAACCTTCCGGCCATACTTATGGCAAGGCTGACATCTGGTCTTGTGCACAGCATTGCATACATGATAGAGCCTATGGCTGAAGCATAGGGGACGACACTCATCTTTTCTCTATCTTCCGCAGTCACTGGGCATTGAGTCTTACTCAACTTTGTACCTTGCAATACCGGCAAGAACCCCTTCTTGGATTGATCCATTTTGAACTTCTTCAAAACTTTATCAAGGTATGTACTTTGTGAAAGTCCTATCAAGCGTCTTGATCTATCTCTATAGATCTTGATGCCCAATATGAAAGCAGCTTCACCGAGATCCTTCATTGAAAAACTCTTGTTCAAATACCCCTTCACGCTATCCAAAAATTCTATATTGTTTCCAATCAGCAATATGTCATCCACATATAATATTAGAAACGCTATAGAGCTCACACTCACTTTCTTGTAAATACAAGCTTCATTGTAAACTTGTACAAACCCAAACGCTTTGATCACCTCATCAAAGCGAAGATTCCAACTCCGAGATGCTTGCACCAGCCCATAAATGGAACGCTGGAGCTTGCATACTTTGTCAGCATTCTCTGGATCGACAAAACCTTCCGGTTGTATCATATACAACTCTTCCTTAAGAAAACCGTTAAGGAACGCTGTTTTGACATCCATCTGCCAAATTTCATAATCGAAATATGCAGCTATTGCTAACATGATTCGGACGGATTTAAGCATCGCTACGGGTGAGAAAGTCTCATCGTAGTCAATCCCTTGAACTTGTGAAAAACCCTTTGCCACAAGTCGAGCTTTATACACGGTGACATTACCGTCAGCGTCCGTCTTCCTCTTAAAAATCCATTTATTCTGAATGGCCTTCCGCCCTTCAGGTAATACTTCCAAAGTCCATACTTTGTTTTCATACATGGATCCCATCTCGGATTTCATGGCCTCTAACCATTTGTCGGAATCCGGGCCCACCATCGCTTCTCCATAGCTCGTAGGTTCACCGTTGTCTAACAACATGACCTCCAAGACAGGGTTACCATACCACTCAGGTGCAGTGCGTACCCTTGTCGACCTACGAGGTTCGGTTGTAACTTGATCAGACGCTTCTTGATCATCATCATTGGCTTCCTCTTCAACCGCTGCAGGCTCCACAAAAACATCTTTCTGTGCTGCGCAACTCTCTGGTTGAAGTAGAGGTTCAATAACCTCATCAAGTTCTACCTTCCTCCCACTCAATTCTTTCGAGAGAAACTCTTTCTCGAGAAAGGACCCGTTCTTAGCGACAAACACTTTGCCTTCGGATCTGAGATAGAAGGTGTACCCAACAGTTTCTTTTGGGTATCCTATGAAGACACATTTGTCCGCTTTGGGTTCGAGCTTTTCTGGCTGAAGCCTTTTGACATAAGCATCGCAACCCCAAACCTTGAGAAAAGACAACTTAGGTTTCTTACCAAACCATAGTTCATACGGTGTTGTCTCAACGGACTTAGATGGAGCCCTATTTAAAGTGAATGCAGCTGTCTCTAACGCATATCCCCAGAACGATAGTGGCAAATCGGCAAGAGACATCATAGAACGCACCATATCTAATAGGGTTCGATTACGATGTTCGGACACACCATTACGCTGTGGTGTTCCAGGTGGCGTCAACTGTGAAACAATTCCACATTTTCTTAAGTGATTGCCAAACTCATAACTCAGATATTCTCCCCCTCGATCAGATCGTAGGAACTTGATCTTCTTGTTACGATGATTTTCAACTTCACTCTGAAATTGCTTGAACTTTTCAAAAGTTTCAGACTTATGCTTCATTAAGTAAATATACCCATATCTACTTAAGTCGTCAGTGAAGGTGAGAAAATAACGATATCCACCGCGCGCCGTGACACTCATCGGACCACACACATCAGTATGTATGATTTCCAATAAGTCACTTGCCCGTTCCATTGTCCCTGAAAACGGGGTCCTCGTCATCTTGCCCATGAGGCACGGCTCGCATGTGTCAAGTGATTCAAAATCAAGAGACTCCAAAAGTCCATCAGCATGGAGCTTCCTCATGTGTTTCACGCCGATATGACCCAGACGGCAGTGCCACAAGAAAGTGGTATTATCATCATCAACTCTACATCTTTTGGCATCAATGTTATGAACATGTGTATCATCACTATCGAGATTCAATAAGAATAAACCCCTTACTTCGGGTGCATGACCATAAAAGATATTACCCATATAAATAGAACAACCTTTATTCTCTGATTTAAATGAGTAACCGTCTCGCATCAAACAAGATCCAGATATAATGTTCATGCTTAACGCAGGCACTAAATAACAATTATTCAGGTTCATAACTAATCCCGATGGTAATCGAAGAGCGAGCGTGCCGACGGCGATCACATCAACCTTGGAACCATTTCCCACGCGCATCGTCACTTCGTCCTTCGCCAGCCTCCGTTTATTCCGCAGTTCCTGTTTAGAGTTGCAAATGTGAGCAACCGAACCGGTATCAAATACCCAGGCACTACAACGAGAGTTGGTAAGGTACACATCAATAACATGTATATCACATATACCTTGCTTGTTGTTGTTGGCCCCCTTCTTGTCTGCCAGATACTTGGGGCAGTTCCGCTTCCAGTGGCCGTTCCCCTTGCAATAGAAACACTCAGTCTCTGGCTTGGGCCCAGCCTTGGGTTTCTTCACTGGATGAGCAACTGCCTTGCCACCCTTCTTAGAGTCACCCTTCTTGCCCTTGCCATTCTTCTTGAAACTGGTGGTTTTATTAACCATCAACACTTGATACTCCTTCTGGATGTCTGCCTCAGCGACTTTCAGCATCGAAAACAGCTCGGCGATGGTTTTGTTCATCCCTTGCATGTTATACTGCTGTACGAAGCTCTTGTAGCTAGGCGGGAGTGACTGGAGAATTCTGTCAATGATAGCCTCGTCCGGGAACACAAGTCCCAGATCAGCTATGCGGGTATAGTACCCAGACATCTTCAGTAAGTGCTCACTGACAGACGAATTCTCCACCATCTTGCAAGCAAAGAATTTATCGGTGGTCTCATACCTCTCGATCTTGGCATTCTTTTCAAAGATGAACTTCAACTCCTGGAACATCTCATATGCTCCATGACGTTCAAAACGCCTTTGAAGTCCTCCTTCCAAGCTATACAATATGGCACACTGCACTATTGAGTAGTCATCCGAACGCGACTGCCAGGCGTTCATAACGTCCGCAGAGGCCTGAGGAGCGGGGGGTTCACCTAGCGGTGCATTTAGGACATAAACCTTTTGGGCAGCTGTGAGGATGATCCTCAGATTGCGGAGCCAGTCCACAAAGTTGCTCCCATCATCTTTCAGTTTAGCTTTCTCTAGGAACGCATTAAAATTCAGGGGAGCTACTGCGCGAGCCATCTACAACAAAAGATTTGCAAAGACATTTTAGACTATTGTTCATGATAAGTGAGTTATTACCTAATCAAATTATTTATAACTCCCACTCAAATTGACATCCCTCTGGTCATTCGAGCGTGACATGATCCAGATCCACCAACCCAAGTCCGATCATCACGTGAGATGAGGTGGTGTCAATGGTGAACATCTACATGTTGATCATATCTACTATATGACTCATGCTCGACCTTTCGGTCTTCTGTGTTCCGAGGCCATGTCTGTACATGCTAGGCTCGTCAAGTCTAACCCGAGTGTTCTGCATGTGCAAAACTGGCTTGCACCCGTTGTATGCGAACATAGAGTCTATCACACCCGATCATCACGTGGTGCTTCGAAACGACGAACCTTCGCAACGGCGCACACTCGGGGGGAACACAATTTTATCTTGAAATTTTAGTGAAGGATCATCTTATAATGCTACCGTCGTCCTAAGCAAAATAAGATGCATAAAAGGATTAACATCACATGCAAATCATAAGTGACATGATATGGCCATCAACTCGTGCTTTTGATCTCCATCTCCAAAGCACCGGCATGATCTCCATCGTCACCGGCGCCACACCATGATCCCCATCATCATGATCTCCATCATCGTGTCGCCATCGGGGTTGTCGCGCGCCCACCATGCTCTTACTACTATTGCTACCGTTTAGCGATAAAGTAAAGCATTACAAAGCGCTTAATGATTGACACGCAGGTCATACAAAATTAAAGACAACCCTATGGCTCCTGCCGGTTGCCGTATACATCGACATGCAAGTCGATATTAACTATTACAACATGATCATCTCATACATCAAATATATTTCATCATGTCATTGGCCATATCATATCACATACATACCCTGCAAAAACAAGTTAGACGTCCTCTAAATTGTTGTTGCATGTTTTACGTGGCTGCTATGGGTATCTAGCAAGAACGCTTCTTACCTACGCAAAGCCACAACGGTGATATTCAAGTTGCTATTTAACCTTCTACAAGGACCGCCTTGTTCTATTCCGATTCAACTAAGATAGGAGAGACAGACACCCGCCAGCCATCTTATGCAACAAAAGTCACATGTCTGTCGATGGAACCGGTCTCATGTACGTGGACATGTAAAGTTGGTCCGGGCCGCTTCATCCCATAATACCGCTGAATCAAGAAAGACTAAGGAGGGAAGCAATCTAAACATCAACGTCCACAAACCCTTTTGTGTTCTACTCGTGAAAGCATCTACGCAAGAACCTAGCTCATGATGCCACTGTTGGGGAACGTTGCATGGGAAACAAAAAATTTTCCTACGTTCACAAGATCAATCTAGGAGATGCATCTACGAGGGGAGAGTTGGATCCACATACCCTTGTAGATCGCTAAGCGGAAGCGTTCAAGAACGCGGTTGATGGAGTCGTACTCGCCGCGATTCAGATCGCCGAAGATCCTAGCACCGAAGCAACGGTGCCTCCGCGTTCTTCACACGTACAGCTCGGGGACGTCTCCTCCTTCTTGATCCAGCAAGGGGGAAGGAGAGGTTGATGGAGACACCGGCAGCACGACGGCGTGGTGGAGATGGTGGTGGAGGATTCCAGCAGGGCTTCGCCAAGCACCGCGGGAAAACGAAGATTGTTGTGGGAGAGGGAGGGCAGCACCGAGGCATGAACGTGTGTGGCTGCCCTCCCTCTGCCTCTCTTTATATAGGGGGAGTAGAGGGGAGGGGGCGCCCTAGGGTTTACCCCTAGGGGCGGCGGCCAAGTGGAGATGGGGGGGCGGCGGCCAGGGCTGCGCCAGGGTTAGGGTTCCCCCCCCCAGGTGCCTTGCCCCCCAAGCTAGGGGGTGCGGCAGCCCTAGGAGGGGCCAGCCCCCCTTGCGCATGAGGAGAGGGCCCAGGGGGGGCGCACAGCCCTATGAGGGCTGTTGTGTCCCCCCTTTGTGGCCCATTAGGCCCGAAACTCCTTCCGGGACCCCGAAACCCCTTTCGGTCATCCGTCGTCTTCCAGATACTCCCCGGAACACTTCCGGACTCCGAAACCTTTCATCCTATATATCAATCTTCGTCTCCGGACCATTCCGGAGACCCTCGTCACGTCCGGGATCTCATCCAGGACTCCGAACAACCTTCGGTAACCATGCACTGTTCTCACTAACAACCCTAGCGTCACCGAACCTTAAGTGTGTAGACCCTGCGGGTTCGGAAACTATGCAGACATGACCGAGACACTCCCAGGTCAATAACCAATAGCGGGATCTGGATACCCATATTGGTTCCCACACGTTCCTCGATGATCTCATCGGATGAACCACGATGTCAAGGATTCAGGCAATCCCGTATACAGTTCCCTTTGTCTCGTCGGTATGTTACTTGCCCGAGATTCGATCGTCGGTATCTCTATACCTAGTTCAATCTCGTTACCGGCAAGTCTCTTTACTCGTTACCGTAATACATAATCCCGTGACTAACTACTTAGTCACTTTGAGCTCATTTAGATGACGTATTACCGAGTGGGCCCGGAGATACCTCTCCGTCACACGGAGTGACAAATCCCAGTCTCGATCCATGTCAACTCAACAGACACCTTCGGAGATACCTGTAGAGTACCTTTATAGTCACCCAGTTACGTTGCGACGTTTGGCACACACAAAGCACTCCTACGGTGTCAGTGAGTTACATGATCTCATGGTCATAGGAACTTATACTTGACATGCAGAAAACTATAGCGATAACTGATACGATCGAAAGCTATGTTTAACGTTTGGGTCTCGTCCATCACATCATTCTCCTAATGATGTGATCCCGTTATCAAATGACAACTCATGTCTATGACCTGGAAACCGCGGTCATCTTTGATCAACGAGCTAGTCCTGAAGAGGCTTACTAGGGACACAAAGTTTGTCTATTTATCCACACATGTATATGAGTTTCCAATCAATACAATTATAGCATGGATAATAAACGATTATCATGAACAAGGAAATATAATAATAACTCTTTTATTATTGCCTCTAGGGCATATTTCCAACAGAAACCACATTCCTATAAAATATTTAAGTGCTCTAAAATAAGTAAAACAACAACATAAACAAATAATTAGATGCCTTTTTATAATTAGTAAAAAATTAAACTATTTTATTTTGGAGTTCAACTTTTGTGGTAGTGGACTAGATTGAAATACTAATCTAGTTACAACTTTTTTGCATTTTATAAAATAAAAATAAACTGGTAAATAAAAGAAAACAAAAAACAGAAAAGAACCCCCCCTGCTGGGCCGTGGCCCAGCTCGCCACCGGGCTAACCAGGTCGGCCCGGCCACACCCCCTTATTCCCCACCCCGGTCTAACCCTAGCCCGCTAACCACCCACAACGCCCACTCCCTCGTCTCTCCCCTCTCCCTTCTCGCTCCCGATCTGGATCGGGAAGGGGGGAATAACCTCGTCACCCTGGCGCTGCCGCCGTCGCCGCTCCCACCTCGCCGAAGCCCCTCGCCGCTCGCCTGCACCGTCGACGCCTCGACCTTCCCGTCCTCCACCATCCCTCGCCAGACCGCTTCTTCCTCGTCTCCTCCTCGCCCCGACACCCTGCCTCCGTCGTGCGCCATCGCTCGATGTTGCCGTCTCCTCGTCGACCACCGCCGCCCCGAGGCCGCTATAGCACATCTACAGGGTCGTGTGAGCCCTCTTCCTTTCCCCTCTCCCTCCCTGATGGATTCGTCGCGCTCCGAGCCCTCCACGCCCGTAGCTCGCCGTGCCCCGTGCGCCCTCTGCTCCACCCTGTCGTGTGCCACGACCGCGTC
>LR738713.1:567503059-567522889 GCA_902687465.1 Secale cereale | reverse complement strand
TTTGCAAGTCAGCCCCCCCCCCCCGCGCTCTCCTTCTAGCTGTTGCTCAAGCTGCCGCAACCACAACCTGGTCGAGCGCCCGCGCCGTCCACGCCCTGCGCGTGGCCGCGCTCCCCTGCTCTCCCAGCGCCGTGCTCCCCCCGGTCGCCGTCCGCTTAACTCCGCTGCACCGCCGCTCGTCTGCGCCATCGCGTTCCCCCGTGCTGCCATTGGGCGCCCGCACCCACTGTTCCGCTTCGCGTAGCCGAGCCTGCGGCCACCCCTCTGTCGGCGCCCCGTCTGCGGCCGCCGCAGCCTGCGCCTCCCCGGACCGGCGCCGTGGCCGCCGGCACCCTGCCGCGCCGGGTCGTGGGCTCCGCCCGCTAACGAGCGCCCGTACCCAGCGCCCGCTAGGCCTCCCTGGCCCTGTGACGCCTGGGCCCCACGGCCCCAGAACGTTAAAAAAGAAAAAAAGAAAAATAAATAAAATAAAAATAATAATGAATAATTAAAATAGTAATTAATTAATTAACTTGATTAGATTAATCTAATTACTGTTTAGCCTAATTAACTGTTAGTTAATTAGACAATCAATGACATGCGGGGCCCACACGTCAGCTTGACCCAGTCAACACCTTCTTGACTGCTGACGTCATGCTGATGCAATAATACAATTTCCGAATCTATTTAATAATTAATAATTTAGAAAATGATTTAAAACAATAGAAATTAATATTTAATAATCCGTAACTCGGATGAAAATACTTTGTACATGAAAGTTGCTCAGAATTTCGAGACGAATCCGAATATGCAGGCCGTTCATCAACCACTCGTCCCTATTATAGCAAACATACAACAATCCACCTCCGTTTCAACTGCCCGAAAACGCGAAACGTCGGGGATACTTTCACGGATGTTACCCCCCTTTGCTGGTATCCTGTAGCACCGCGTTAGTTCACACCGAGTGCTGCTTTTGCTTGTCATGCAACTGTTTGCTTTATATTTATCGTTTCTCCCCCCTCTTCTCTCCGATAGACACCGGGACTGAGACTGCTGACGGAGCCACTGTGATCACCTGCGTCGACGACGACCCCTCCTTCTTGCCAAAGCAACCAGGCAAGCACCCCCCAGATATCGCCCATTCTCTTCTCTCTTACTCTTGCATTAGAATTACTACTATTGTTGATTCGATAGCTCCTATTCTATTGCATAGCCTGTCATTGTTGCTACAACTGTTGATACCTTTACCTACTATCCTAATGCTTAGTATAGGATGCTAGTTTTCCATCAGTGGCCCTACATTCTTATCCGTCTGCCATGCTATACTATCGGGCCGTGATCACTTCGGGAGGTGATCACGGGTATATACTATACTATTACATACTCATAATTATGATTCAGAGATGGGTGCTGAAGGGGCAGGTGGTTCCACACAGGTAGTGGTGGGCCTGGGTTCCCGGCAGCCCCCTGATGGTTACTTTGTGGCGGAGCGACAGGCGGGCTGCGACCACCTAGGAGACAGGTGGGCCTGGCCCTAGTCATTGTCCGCGGTTATTTCATAATAACACGCTTAACGAGATCTTGGTATTTCATCTGAGTCTAGCCCTTGGCCTATACGCACTAACCAGCTACGTGGGAATAGTTATGGGCACTCGACGTCGTGGTATCAGCCGAAGCCTTCTTGACGTCAGCGACTTAGCGGCGCGCGCCGGATTGGACTGGAATGCCGCTCTGGTATTAGGAGCGGCTAGATCTCCTTACCGGCCGCCCTCGTACCGTGCAGGTGTGCATTGGGCGATGGGCCCAGACCCCCGTGCGCTTAGGACTTAGACCGGCATGATGACCTCTCTGCTGTGCTTAGGTAGGGCTGCGACGTGTTGATATTTCGAGGTCAGGCATGACCTCGGAAAGTGTGTCCGGCCAAATGGGATCGAGTGTGCTGGGTAATGTGGTGCACCCCTGCAGGGAAGTTAATCTATTCGAATAGCCGTGTCCCTCGGTAAAAGGACGATCCAGAGTTGTACTCTGACCTCATGACAACTAGAACTGGATACTTAATAAAACACACCCTTACCAGTGCCAGCTACAACCCGGTGATCGCTTTCCCACAGGGCGACGAGGGGAGGATCGTCGGGTAGGATTATGCTATACGATATTACTTGGTGAACTTGCCATCTATTCTATTCTACTGCTGCAAGATGGAGGCTGCAAGAAGCGAGGATACTTGTTACATTCCAGCTATTACCCTCTTACTCTGGCATTCTTAAGGCAAACATCCAAGACATCTACGATTGGATTAGCTATCCCCCTCTTACTCTGGCATTCTGCAGTTTAACCCACAGATATTACCCCTTTACACAGATACCCTTGCATATGTAGTGTAGATCCTTGCTTGCGAGTACTTTGGATGAGTAATCACGATTGCTTTGCTCCTGTTTTTCCTCCTTTTTCCTTTCTTCTCGTACGATGCAACCAGATTGGTGGAGTCCAGGACCCATAGGATCCCGAGGATGTTTCTACGTGGAGTTCGGCTTCGAGCAGTAGTTAGGAGGTCCCAGGCAGGAGGCTTTGCCTTTTCGATCGTTGTTATATTTGTGCTAGCCTTCTTAAGGCAAACTTGTTTAACTTATGTCTGTACTCAGATATTATTACTTCCGCTGACTCTTGTGCATTCTAGCCCTCGAGGCCCCTGGCTTGTAATATAAAGCTTTTATTATTTTAATTTCTGTCTAGAGTTGTGTTGTGATATCTTCCAGTGAGTCCCTGATCTTGGTCGTACACTGATACGTCTCCAACGTATCTATAATTTTTGTTTGTTCCATGCTATTATTTATGATGTCTTGGATGTTTAATGGGCTTTGTCATACACTTTTATATCATTTTTTGGACTAACCTACTAACCCAAAGGCCCAGTCCAGATTGCTGTTTTTTGCCTGTTTCAGGGTTTTGCAGAAAAGGAATATCAAACGGAGTCCAAACGGAATGAAACCTTTGGGAGAGATAATTTTGGATAAAATCACGCACGGGAGACTTGAGAACCACGGAGTAGGGGCCACGGGGTGCCCACGAGGGTGGGAAGTGCGCCCCCCTGCCCAGGGCACGCCCCCTGCCTCGTGGGCCCCTCGTGAGCCCCCCGGTGTCCTCTTTCCTCCTATATAAGCCTACGTACCCCGAAACCATCAACAACAGAGAGAAAACCCTAATTCCACCGCCGTAACCTTCTGTTCCCGTGAGATCCCATCTTGGAGCCTGTTTCGGAGCTCTGCCGGAGGGGGGATCCATCAGGAGTGCTTCTACATCATCATCATCGCCCTCACCATGAGTTGTGAGTAGTTTACCACAGACCTTCGGGTCCATAGCTAGTATCTAGATGGCTTCTTCTCTCTCTCTCTCTCTCTCTCTCTCTCGATCTCAATACAAAGTTCTCCTCGGTCTTCGAAGAGATCTGTTCGATGTAATCTCTTTTTGCGATGTGTTTGTCGAGATCCGATGAATTGTGAGTTTATGATCAAGATTATCTATGAGAAATATTTGGTTCTTTTCTGAACTCTTTATGTGTGCTCATAATATCCTTGCAAGTCTCTTTGAATTATTGGTTTGGTTTGGCCTACTAGATCTATAGTTCTTGCAACGGGAGAAGTGCTTGGCTTTGGGTTCAATCTTGCGGTGTCCTTTCCCAGTGACAACAGGGGCAGCAAGGCACGTATTGTATTGTTGCCATCGAGGATAAAAATATGGGGTTTACATCATATTGCTTGAGTTTATCCCTCTACATCATGTCATCTTGCTTAAGGCGTTACTCTGTTCTTATGAACTCAATACACTAGATGCATGCTGGATAGCGGTCGATGTGTGGAGTAATAGTAGTAGATGCAGGCAGGAGTCGGTTTACTTGTCTCGGACGTGATGCCTATATACAATGATCATGCCTAGATAGTCTCATAATTATTCGCTTTTCTATCAATTGCTCGCCAATAATTTGTTTACCGGCCATAGAATATCGCTATCATGAGAGAAGCCACTAGAGAACACTATGGTCCACGGGTCTATTCTCAACATATCAATCTACATCTACTTTACTTTTTCCGCTTTTACTTTCTGTTCTTATAAACAAAAATACCAAAAATATAAACTATCATCTCTATCAGATCTCACTTTCGTAAGTGACCGTAAAGGGATGGACAACCCCTTATCGCGTTGGCTGCGAAGTTCTTATTTGTTTGTGCAGGTGCGAGGGACTCGCGTGTGGTCTCCTAATGGATTGATACCTTGGTTCTCAAAAACTGAGGGAAATACTTGCGCTACTGTGCTGCATCTCCCTTTCCTCGTTGAGGGAATACAACGCAAGCTCGAGAAGTAGCAAGAAGAATTTCTGGCGCCGTTGCCAGGGAGGCTTACGCAAAAGTCATATACCAAGTACCTATCACAAAACCTTATCCTTCGCATTACATTTTTTGCCTCTCGTTTTCCTCTCGCCCACTTCACCCTTGCCGTTTTATTTTCCCTTCTACTGTCGTGTGTTTACTGTTCGCTTGCCTCTCGTTTGCTTGTGTGCTATCTGCCTTCTATGTGCTTGCATCTTTGCTTGCTAAAAATCTATTGTTATGGATCACCTTAACGTGTTCTACTTGGATCATCTTCGATCCTTATGCGCTCGTGCTGAAACCCCAACTAGCCTAGTTGATGGGAAATCTTTAGATGAGCATGCTCATTTTGTGCGTCACCGTTTGTCTAAAAAGGGGATACTGTTATGGGATCAGATAAACAGATTGTTGTTTTATGCTGGGAATCTTTGTGAAATTTGTGATTTTACTTGTTGCTCTAAGAACCCTGAAAAACACCTCCTCTACCTATGTGAGTTTAATGATAATGAAATCTTATCTTCTTATGCAAAGGGTGTTTATATTTACTATGATATCGAACAAATAGAAGAATTCGTTGCTTTTAATGGTGCTTATGAAGTTGCTTCTTTGATTGAAAAGTATGATATTACTCTCTATGAATCTGAAAATTTTGACATACTTAAATATTGCTATGAAAACTATGCTCATAATGCCAATGTCAAAGAATTTATTGAAGGAATGACCGCTGCTTTGAAGGAAAATAATGATATGCATGAATCTATAGATAATTATGATTCCGATGATTTGATTGAAATATCCCTTGATGAACATGATGCTTGCTATTCTTGTGGACATGATGCCAATATTTATGAAGAAGAATTTGATATAGTTCCCTATGTTATACATGAGATCGTTGCTATTGCACCCATAATTGATAGTTCCTTCGATGAAAATCATGATTGCAATGATGTTATCAAATTTTTTATTAATGTCAATTGTGTTAATGATATGCAAAACCCTAAGCTTGGGGATGCTAGTATTGCTATGTTCACTACTTGTTGCAATGATCATGACTGGGGTGATGCTTCTTACGATCTTGAAAATTTATTTCAACCCCATGATGAATATGAGATTGATAATAATGTTTGCAATAATATTGAAAGTGGGTTTGGAGAGGTCATGACTTTAGTTAATGTTACTCCCACTATTTTGGAAGAATGTCAACTTCGTATGCATGTGGATCATGTTGAGAATATGTTATGTGATAGCTATATTGTTGAATTTTCTTATGATCCTACATGCAATTATTACGAGAGAGAAAAATATGGTTGTAGGAATTTTCATGTTACTAAATTACCACTCGTTATGTTGAGATTGCTATTGGCTCTTTCTTCTTCCTTGCATATGCTAGATCTTACTTGTCTTGGTAATTCGTTTTCCTATAAAATGCCTATGCATAGGAAGTATGTTAGAGTTAGATGTGATTTTCACATGCTTTATGATGCTCTTTGTGTGCTTCAATTCTTATCTTTCATGTGAGCATCATTGAATTAATCGTGCCTAGCTAGGGGCGTAAAACGATAAGCGCTTGTTGGGAGCAATGTTGTGGATATCGCTTATCGGGAACTTATCGGTCGACCCATGATACGGGGTAAATCGGCCTGTTTATCGGCATATCGGCCGATTTATCGCCATATCGGCTGATTTATCGGCCGATTTATCTTATCGACCAGACAACGGTAAGCGATAAATCGGACGATTTATCGGCATATCGGAAGATATGTTGAACAGTGGTTGGGAGGCAACCCAATTTTTTTTTTGTTTTTGCTGTTGTTAGGGAATAAATATTGCATCTTGCTTCTGTTTAGATGTGGATTTATGTTTTTTTTAGTGTTTGTGCCAAGTAGAACCTTTGGGAAGACTTGTGTGAAGTTTATATGATCTTGCTGTGAAAAATAGAATCGTTAGCGCTCGCTAGAATGGTCATCAGATTTTACTGGAGCGTACTATTTAGTTGATTCTTTTTGTAGATGATTAATAGACAGATTCCCCACGTTTACCAATTTAGTTTGAATTTTTTGGACTTACAGAAGTATGCGAAACCTACAGATTACTACAGACTGTTCTGTGTCTGACATATTCTGTTTTTCGTGTGTTGTTTGCTTATTTCAATGCATCTATGAGTAATATTGGGAGGTATGAACCATAGAGGAGTTGTAATACAGTAGGTTTAACACCAATATAAACAAAGAATGAATTCATTGCAGTACCTTTGAGTACTGGTTTGCTTTCTTATACTAACGGAGCTCACGAGAATTTTTGTCTAAGTTTTGTGTTGTGAAGTTTTCAAGTTTTGAGTATTGCTTTGATGGACTATGGAACAAAGAGTAGCAAGGGCCTAAGCTTGGGGATTCCCATGGCACCCCAAGTAAAATTCAAGGACAATCAAAAGCCTAAGATTGGGGATGCCCCGGAAGGCATCCCCTCTTTCGTCTTCATCCATCGGTAACTATACTTGGAGCTATATTTTTATTCACCACATGATATGTGTTTTGCTTGGAGCGTCTTGTATAATTTGAGCTTTGCTTGTTAGTTTGACACAATCATCCTTGCTGGACACACCTGTTTGAGAGAGTTAAACATGGCCTAGGAATTGATAGAACAATCTATTTGCTTCACTTATATCTTTTGAGTTGAATAGTTTTTGCTCTAGTGCTTCACTTATATCTTTTAGAGCACGGTGGTGATAATATTTTGAAGAAATTGTTCAACTCTCATGCTTCACTTATATCCTTTTTATAGTCTATTAAAACAGCATGGTAAAGTGTTTAGCCTATAAAACTAGTCTTCACATGATAGACATCCAATATCAATGTAGTAAAAAAATCACACTAAGTGCAATGAATATGATGAGATGTTGGATGCTTGATAATTTTTTTGAGATATGAGGATAGTGATATTAGAGTCATGCTAGTGGAGTTATTATGAAATTGAGAAATACTTGTGTTAAGGTTAGTGATTCCCGTAGCATGCACGTATGGTGAACCGCTATGTGACGAAGTTAGAGCATGAGGTATTTGTAAAGTGCCAACCTTTGTGTGGAGGTTGGGGGCGCGCGATGGTTAACTCCTACCAACCCCCCCCCCCCTTAGGAGCATGCGTTGATTGCTTTGTTTTGATGACTCATAAATTTTTGCAATAAGTATATGAGTTCTTATGACTAATGTTGAGTCCATGGATTATATGCACTCTCACCCTTCCACCATTGCTAGCCTCTCTTGTACCACACAACTTTCGCTCGTACCATACACCCACTATATATCCTTCCTCAAAACAGCCTCCATATATATTCCTCAAAACAGCCACCATATCTACCTATCATGGCATTTCCATAGCCATTCCGAGATATATTGCCATGCAACTTTCCACCGTTCCGTTCATATGACACGCATCATATTGTCATATTACCATGCATGATCATGTAGTTGACATCGTATTTGTGGCAAAGCCACCATGCATAACTTTTCATACATGTCACTCTTGATTCATTGCATATCCCAGTACACCGCCAGAGGCATTCATATAGAGTCATACTTTGTTCTAGTATCGAGTTGTAATTCAATGAAAGTTTGATGATCATCATTATTAGAGCATTGTCCCATGTGAGAAAAGGCCAATAAAAAAGAGATGGCCCAAAAAAATAGTGAGGGGCTAAAAAAAAGAGAAAGCCCCTCCAAAAAAATGAGAGAAAAGAGAGAAGGGACAATTGCTACTATCTTTTTCCACACTTGTGCTTCAAAGTAGCACCATGTTCTTCATGATAGAGAGTCTCATGTTTAGTCACTTTCATATACTAGTGGGAATTTTCATTATAGAACTTGGCTTGTATATTCCAACTATGGGCTTCCTCAAATGCCCTAGGTCTTCATGAGCAAGCAAGTTGGATGCACACCCACTAGTTTCTTTTGTTGAGCTTTCATACATATTTAGCTCTAGTGCATCTGTTGCATGGCAATCCCTACTCACTCACATTGATATCTATTGATGGGCATCTCCATAGCCCATTGATACGCCTAGTTGATGTGAGACTATCTCCCTCCTTTTTGACTTCTCCACAACCACCTCTCTATTCCACCCATAGTGCTATGTCCATGGCTCACGCTCATGTATTGCGTGAAAGTTGAAAAGTTTGAAAGAATAGAGTATGAAAACAAGTGCTTGGCTGAATCGGGGTTGTGCACGATATGAATATTTTGTGGGATGAAGAGGGAGCATAGCCAGACTATATGATTTTGTTGGGATAACTTTCTTTAGCCATAGTATTTTGAGAAGACATGATTGCTTTGTTAGTATGCTTGAAGTATTATTATTTCTTATGTCCATATAGACCTTTGTCTTGAATCTTTCAGATCTGAACATTCATGCCACAATTAAGATAATTACATTGAAAAACTATGTTGGTTAGCATTCCACATCAAAAATTCTGTTTTTATCATTTACCTACTCGAGGACGAGCAGGAATTAAGCTTGGGGATGCTTGATACGTCTCCAACATATCTATAATTTTTCATTGTTCCATGCTATTATTTTTGATGTTTTGGATGTTTAATGGGCTTTGTTATACACTTTTATATTATTTTTGGGACTAACCTACTAACCCAAAGGCCCAGTCTAGATTGCTGTTTTTGCCTATTTCAGGGTTTTACACAAAATGAATATCAAACAGAGTCCAAACGGAATGAAACCTTCGGGAGAGATATTTTTGGAGAAAATCACGCACGGGAGACTTGAGAACCACGGAGTAGGGCACACGTGGTGCCCACGAGGGTGGGGGTGCGCCCCCCCCCCCCTATAGGGCGCGCTCCCCTGCCTCGTGGGCCCCATGTTTGGCCCCCGGTGCCCTCCTTCCTCCTATATATACCTACGTACCCTGAAACTATCAGAACAATAGAGAAAACCCTAGTTTCACTGCCGAAACCTTCTGTTCCCATGAGATCACATCTTGGGGCCTGTTCCGGAGCTCCGCCGGAGGGGGGGTCTTCCACGGAGTTCTTCTACATCATCATCATCGCCTCACCATGAGTTGTGAGTAGTTTACCACAGACCTTCGGGTCCATAGCTAGTATCTAGATGGATTCTTCTCTCTCTTTGGATCTCAATACAAAGTTATCCTCGGTCTTCGAGGAGATCTATTCGATGAATCTATTTTTGTGGTGTGTTTGTCGAGATCCGATGAATTGTGGGTTTATGATCAAGATTATCTATGAGAAATATTTGCTTCTACTCTGAACTCTTTATGTATGATTATAATATCCTTGCATGTCTCTTCGAATTATTGGTTTGGTTTCGCCTACTAGATCTATAGTTCTTGCAATGGGAGAAGTGCTTGGCTTTGGGTTCAATCTTGTGGTGTCCTTTCCCAGTGACAATAGGGGCAGCAAGGCGCGTATTGTATTGTTGCCATCGAGGATAAAAAGATGGGGTTTATATCACTAAGTTTGAGTTTATCCCTCTACATCATGTCATCTTGCTTAAGGCGTTACTCCGTTCTTATGAGCTTAATACACTAGATGCATGCTGGATAGCGGTCGATGTGTGCAGTAATAGTAGTAGATGCAGAATCGTTTCGGTCTACTTGTCTCGGACATGATGCCTGTATATAATGATCATGCCTAGATAATCTCATAATTATTCGCTTTTCTATCAATTGCTTGATAGTAGTTTGTTTACCCGCCGTAGAATATCGCTATCATGAGAGAAGCCACTAGAGAACACTTTGGCCCCTGGGTCTATTCTCAACATATCAATCTACAATCTACTTTACTTTTCTGCTTTTACTTTCTGTTCTTATAATCAAAAATACCAAAAATATCAAACTATCATCTCTATCAGATCTCACTTTCGTAAGTGACCGTAAAGGGATTGACAACCCCTTATCACGTTGGCTGAGAAGTTCTTATTTGTTTGTGCAGGTGCGAGGGACTCGCGCGTGGTCTCCTACTGGATTGATACCTTGGTTCTCAAAAACTGAGGGAAATACTTATGCTACTGTGCTGCATCTCCCTTTCCTCTTCGAGGGAATACAATTCAAGCTCGAGAAGTAGCAACTAACTCATTAGTCATTTGCTTGCAAGGCTTATTATGATGTGTATTACCGAGAGGGCCCAGAGATACCTCTCCGACACTCCGAGTGACAAATCCTATTCTCGATCTATGCCAACACCACAAACACCTTCGGAGACACCTATAGAGCATCTTTATAATCACCCACTTATGTTGTGACGTTTGATAGAACACAAGGTGTTCCTCCGATATTCGGGAGTTGCATAATCTCATAGTCATAGGAACATGTATAAGTCATGAAGAAAGCAATAGCAGAAAACTAAACGATCATAGTGCGAAGCTAACGGATGGGTCTTGTCCATCACATCATTCTCCTAATGATGTGATCCCGTTGATCAAATGACAACACATGTTTATGGTCAGGAAACATAACCATCTTTGATTAACGAGCTAGTCTAGTAGAGGCATACTAGGGACACTCTGTTTTGTCTTTGTAATAACACATGTATCAAGTTTCCTGTTAATACAATTCTAGCATGAATAAAATACATTTATCATGATATATAAGGAAATATAAATAACAACATTATTATTATTGCCTCTAGGCCATATTCCGTTCAGTCTCCCACTTGCACTAGAGTCAATAATCTAGATTACATAGTAATGATTCTAACACCCATGGAGTCTTGGTGTTGATCATGTTTTGCTCGTGGAAGAGGCTTAGTCAACGGGTCTGCAAATTTCTATGTCTCCCTCCTAGACTTGATCGCAGATGGAATTGAAGCGTCTCTTGATGTGCTTAGTTCTCTTGTGAAACCTGGATTCCTTCGCCAAGGCTATTGCTCCAGTGTTGTCATAAAAGATATCCATTGGACCCGATGCACTAGGTATTACACCTAGATCGGATATGAATTCCTTCATCCAGACTCCTTCATTTGCTACTTCCGAAGCAGGTATGTACTCCGCTTCACATGTAGATCCCGCCATGACGCTCTGCCTGGAACTGCACCAACTGACAGCTCCACCGTTCAAGAAAAATACATATCCAGTTTGTGACTTAGAGTCATCCGGAGCAGTGTCAAAGCTTGAATCGACATAACCGTTTACGACGAGCTCTTTGTCACCTCCATAAATGAGAAACATATCCTTTGTCCTTTTCAGGTACTTCAGGATGTTCTTGACCACTGTCCAGTGATCCACTCCTGGATTACTTTGGTACCTCCCTTCTAAACTTATATCAAGGCATACATCCGGTCTGGTACATAGCATTGCATACATGATAGATCCTATTGCTGAGGTATAGGGAATGACTTTCATTTTCTCTCTATCTTCTGAAGTGGTCGTGCATTGAGTCTTACTCAACTTCACACCTTGTAACACAGGCAAGAATCCTTTCTTTGACTGATCCATTTTGAACTTCTCAAAACCTTATCAAGGTATGTGCTTTGTGAAAGTCTAATTAAGCGTCTTGATCTATCTCTATAGATCTTGATGCCTAATATATAAGCAGCTTCACCAAGGTCTTTCATTGAAAAATTCTTATTCAAGTATCCTTTTATGTCATCCAGAAATTCTATATCATTTCCAATCAACAATATGTCATCCAGATATAATATTAGAAATGCTATAGAGCTCCCACTCACTTTCTTGTAAATACATGCTTCTCCAAAAGTCTGTACAACACCATATGCTTTGATCACCTCATCAAAGCGTATATTCCAACTCCGAGATGCTTGCACCAGTCCATAGATGGATCGCTGGAGCTTGCACACTTTGGTAGCACCTTTAGGATCGACAAAACCTTCTGGTTGCATCATATAAAACTCTTCTTTGAGATATCCATTAAGGAATGCAGTTTTGACATCCATTTGCCAAATTTCATAATCATAAAATGCGACAATTGCTAGCATGATTCGGACAGACTTAAGCATCGCTACGGGTGAGAAAGTCTCATCGTAGTCAACTCCTTGAACTTGTCGAAAACCTTTCGCAACAAGTCGAGCTTTGTAGACGGTAACATTACCATCGGCGTCAGTCATCCTCTTTAAAATCCATTTATTTTCAATTGATTGCCGATCATCGGGCAAGTCGACCAAAGTCCATAGTTTGTTCTCATACATGGATCCCATCTCAGATTTCATGGCCTCAAGCAATTTTGCGGAATCTGGGCTCATCATTGCTTCCTCATAGTTTGTAGGTTCATCATGGTCTAGAAACATGACTTCCAGAACCGGGTTACTGTACCACTCTGGCGCGAAACGTACTCTGGTTGAGCTACGAGGTTCAGTAGTAACTTGATCTGAAGTTTCATGATCATCATCATTAGCTTCCTCACTGATTGGTGTAGGAATCATTGGAACTAGTTTCTGTGATGTACTACTTTCCAATTCGGGAGAAGGTACAATTACCTCATCAAGTTTTACTTTCCTCCCACTCACTTCTTTCGAGAGAAACTCCTTCTCTAGAAGGATCCATTCTTAACAATGAATATCTTGCCTTCAGATCTGTGATAGAAGGTGTACCCAACAATTTACTTTGGGTATCCTATGAAGACACATTTCTCTGACTTGGGTTCGAGCTTATCAGGCTGAAGCTTTTCCACATACGAATCGCAGCCCCAAACTTTAAGAAACAACAACTTGGGTTTCTTGCCAAACTATAGTTCATAAGGCGTCATCTCAACAGATTTAGATGGTGCCCTATTTAATGTGAATGCAGTTGTCTCTAAAGCATAGCCCCAAAACAAAAGTGGTAAATCGGTAAGAGACATCATAGATCACACCATATCTAATAAAGTACGGTTACGACGTTCGGACACACCATTACGCTGTGGTGTTCCAGGTGACATGAGTTGTGAAACTATTCCACATTGTTTCAAATGAAGACCAAACTCATAACTCAAATATTCGCCTCCACGATCAGATCGTAGAAACTTTATTTTCTTGTTACGATGATTCTCTACTTCACTCTGAAATTCTTTAAACTTTTCAAATGTTTCAGACTTGTGTTTCATCAAGTGGATATACCCATATCTGCTCAAATCATCTGTGAAGGTCAGAAAATAACGATATACCCGCCGCGAGCCTCAACACTCCTTGGTCCGCATACATCAGTATGTATGATTTCCAATAAGTCAGTTTTTCGCTCCATTGTTCCGGAGAACGGAGTTTTAGTCATCTTGCCCATGAGGCATGGTTCGCAAGCATCAAGTGATTCATAATCAAGTGATTCCAAAAGTCCATCAGCGTGGAGTTTCTTGTTGCGCTTTACACCAATATGACCTAAACGGCAGTGCCACAAATAAGTTGCACTATCATTATCAACTTTGCATATTTTGGCTTCAATATTATGAATATGTGTATCACTACGATTGAGATCCAACAAAAATAGACCATTCATCAAGGGTGCATGACCATAAAAGATATTACTGATATAAATAGAACAACCATTATTCTCTGATTTAAATGAATAACCGTCTCGCAACAAACAAGATCCAGATATAATGTTCATGCTCAACGCTGGCACCAAATAACAATTATTTAGGTCTAAAACTAATCTCGAAGATAGATGTAGAGGTAGCGTGCCGACGGCGATCACATCGACTTTGGAACCATTTCCCATGCGCATCGTCACCTCGTCCTTAGCTAATCTTTGTTTAGTCCGTAGCCCCTATTTTGAGTTGCAAATATTAGCAACCGAACTAGTATCAAATACCCAAGTGCTACTACGAGCATTAGTAAGGTACACATCAATAACATGTATAGAAAATATACCTTTGTTCACTTTGCCATCCTTCTTATCTGCCAAATACTTGGGGCAGTTCTGCATCCAGTGTCTAGTCCCTTTGAAGTAGAAGCACTAGGTTTCAGGCTTGGCTCAAGACTTGGGTTTATTCGCGGGATTAGCAACTGGCTTTCTATTCTTCTTGAAGTTCCCCTTCTTTCCCTTGCCCTTTTTCTTGAAACTAGTGGTCTTGTTAACCATCAAGACTTAATGCTCCTTTTTGATTTCTACCTTTGTAGCTTTGAGCATAGCGAAGAGCTCGGGAATTGTCTTATGCATCCCTTGCATATTATAGTTCATCATGAAGCCATTATAGCTTGGTGGCAGTGATTAAAGAACTCTGCCAATAACACTATCTTCATCAATTTTGCAACCAAGTTGAGTCATGTGATTGTAGTACCCAGACATTCTGAGTATGTGTTCACTGATAGAACTATTCTCCTCCATATCTCTCAATTCGGGCATTTGCTTGAAATATTAACTTCAACTCTTGGAACAACTCATATGCTCCATCACGTTCAAAATGTCTTTGAAGTCCCGATTCTAAGCCGTAAAGCATGGCACACTGAACTATCGAGTAGTCATCAGAACGAGCTTGCCAAACGTTCATAACGTCAGGAGTTGCTCCTGCAGCAGGCCTGTCACCTAGCGGTGCTTCAAGGACATAATTCTTCTGTGTAGCAATGAGGATAATCCTCAAGTTAGGGACCTAGTCCGTGTAGTTGCTACCATCATCTTTCAACTTAGCTTTCTCTAGGAATGCATTAAAATTCAAGGGAACGGTAGCACGGGCCATTGATCTACAACAACATAGATATGCAAAAACTATCAGGACTAAGTTCATGATAAATTAAAGTTCAATTAATCATATTACTAAAGAACTCCCACTTAAATTGACATCCCTCTTGTCATCTAAATGATCACGTGATCCAAATGAACAAAACCATGTCCAATCATCACGTGAGATGGAGTAGGTTTCAATGGTGAACATCTTATATCGATCATATATATTATATGATTCACGCTCGACCTTTCGGATACCTCTCCGATACCTCTCCGAACATCTTAGTCATTTTCTTGCAAGGCTTATTATGATGTGTATTACTGAGAGGGCCCAGAGATACCTCTCCGATACTCGGAATGACAAATCCTATTCTTGATCTATGCCAACTCAACAAACACCATCGGAGATACCTGTAGAGCATCTTTATAATCACCCAGTTACGTTGTGACATTTGATAGCACACAAGGCATTCCTCCGGTATCTGGGAGTTGCATAATCTCATAGTCTGAGGAATATGTATTTGACATGAAGAAAGCAGTAGCGGTAAAAACTGAACGATCAATACGCTACACTAACGGAAGGGTCATGTCCATCACATCATTGTCCTAATGATGTGATCCCGTTAATCAAATGACAACACATGTCTATGGTTACGAAACTCAACCACCTTTGATTAATGAGCTAGTCTAGTAGAGGCTTACTAGGGACTTCGAGTTTCGTCTATGTATTCGCACATGTATCAAGTTTCCGCTTAATACAATTCTAGCATGAATAAAATACATTTATCATGATATATAAGGAAATATAAATATCAACTTTATTATTGCCTCTTGGGCATATTTCCTTCACAAAGGAACTGTGGGTACTCATCCAAATTACTCGCAAGCATCAGATCTAGACTAAGTATGCATCAGTATCAAAGGAATGAGCTGTATATGTGGACTGAACTGCAGAATGCCAGAAGAGGAGGGGAAAAGCATAGCCTATCGAAGACTAGCATATTCTGGAAACCACCATCTTGCAGCACTTAGAAGGGTAAAGAATAGCATTTTATAATTAACAAGCATGTTGTAACAATACCGCCGAGAGATCTTTCCTCGACTCCCATGCGAGGATGCAATCCCAGAGCCATCATATCCATCACATATCTCAAGTATCCATTTCTAGTTATAATAGATTAGGATATAAGTCTGAACGTCCGTTACCATGGACACTGCTATTCGAATAGATAACTTCCTTGGAGGGGTGCACAAAATTGCCCAACACGCTCGATCATCTCTAGCCGGACACACTTTTCTGGGTCAATGCCTGATATGTCCATTTTGCATCATGCTTTTATATTGATACTTATTGCATTATGGGTTGTTATTACACATTATATCACAATACTTATGCCTTTTCTCTCTTATTTTACAAGGTTTACTCAAAGAGGGGGAATGTCGGCAGCTGGAATTCTGGATTGAAAAAGGGAGCAAATCTGAGATACCTATTCCGCACAATTCCAAAAGTCCTGAAACTTCGTGGAGAATATTTTTGGAATATATAAATAATATTGGGCGAAAGAAGCACCAGAGGGGGCCACCACCCAGCCACAAGGGTGGGGGCGCGCCCTAACCCCTGGGGGCGCCCCCTACCTTGTGGGTCACCTAGCATGCCTCTAACTCCCATATTCTACTATATCTACGTGTTTTGACCTGGAAAAAAAAATCATAAGGAGGCTTTTGAGACGAAGCGCCGCCGTCTCGAGGCGGAACCGAGGCGAAACTAATCAAGAGCTCCGGCAGGGTTGTTCTATCGGGGATACTTCCCTCCGGGAGGGGGAAATCGAAGCCATCGTCATCACCAACGACCCTCTCTTTGAGAGGGGGTCGATCTTCATCAACATCTTCACTAGCACCATCTCCTCGCAAACCCTAGTACATCTCTTGTATCCGATCTTTGACTCAAAACCTCATATTGGTACCTGTGGGTTGCTAGTACTGTTGATTACTCCTTGTAGTTGATGCTAGTTGGTTTATTTGGTGGAAGATCATATGTTCAGATCCTTAATGCTATTCAATACACCTATGATCATGAACATGAACATGACTTGTGAGTAGTTACGTTTGTTCCTGATGACATGGGAGAAGTCTTGTTATAAGTAATCGTGTGAGTTTGGTATTCGTTCAATATTTTGATGAGATGTATGTTGTCTTTCCTCTAGTGGTGTTATGTGAACGTCGACTACATGACACTTCACCATTATTTGGGCCTAGGGGAAAGCATTGGGAAGTAATAATTAGATGATGGGTTGCTAGAGTGACAGAAGCTTAAACCCTACTTTATGCGTTGCTTTGTAAGGGGCTGATTTGGATCACTATGTTTCATGCTATGGTTAGATTTATATTAATACTTCTTTTGTAGTTGCGGATGCTTGCGAGAGTGGTTAATCATAAGTGGGAGGCTTGTTCAAGTAAGGACATCACCCAAGCTCCGGTCCACCCACATATCAAATTATCAAAGTACCGAACGCGAATCATATGAGCATGATGAAAACTAGCTTGACAGTAATTCCCATGTGTCCTCGGGAGCACTTTGCTTTATATAAGACAAAGTCCAGGCTTGTCCTTTGCTACAAAAAGGATTGGGCCACCTTGCTGCACCTTTTCTACTTTTGTTGCTTGTTACCCGTTACGAATATACTATCACACAACTATTTGTTACCGATAATTTCAGTGCTTGTAGAGAAAACCTTGCTGAAAACCGCTTGTCATTTTCTTCTGCTCCTCGCTGGGTTCGACGCTCTTACTTATTGGAAGGACTACGATAGATCCCCTACACTTGTGGGTCATCAATGCCCGGCCTCAAAAGATCAACACTTCGCAGCCCTACCTAGGCTCAGCAGAGAGGTCCCCGTCAGTCTACATCCGAAGCGCTCCGGGGTCTTGGGCCCATCTCCCATTGCACTCCGAGTCGTTGTGTGCATGGTGAATACCAGGGCCACCTTGGATGGTCAACGCGATCCGACCGTGCCACAATGCTGAACTAGACGTCTGACAAAGTTTTGGCTCATACCACAACATCGAGGCCCATATCTATTCTTGCGTGGAAGTTAGTGCGTATAGGCCAGAGGCTAACTCAGAACAAATACCCAAACCTTAGTGTATTAGGTGCTCGCGGAGACGAACACAAACTCACGATAATATGACCCCGTCTCCCCATCTCGAGGAAATACGGCAAGGGCCAGGCCCAACCCTCTCTCCCTAGGGCGGTCTACCTACCCGGCCGTGCCTTGTAATTATCTCGCGGGGTGCTCTCCGGGCCCGCCTGACTTTCACATCAACTCACGGGTACCCCTAGGGGCCGACTCGACTTTAACAAAGGTCTCAAGTAAAGTCCAGGTAACCGTGTGTCCAAAACATCAAGGGGGGATACCCGAGGAATCACCCTCGAGGGATTCCACTTGATGTAATCGTCAAACTGAACTTAGGAGGAATCACCCTGGAGGTTCATACTTGAGGTGTTGCACGACAGAGTCGTATCGGGAGTGGTGAAGGAGGAATCACCCTCGATGACCACAACCGAGTAGCTACCCTACAGAGTTATCATCAGGAGTGCGTTACGAGGTATCACCCTCGGCACCTGATAGTAACTATGCAGAGTCGTACAACTAAAGGGGGTGTGCGGTGATGTGTCAGTTTCTCGTCCTCGATCACGTTGATCGAGTCGTTGGTCAATAAGCTGGGGTAACTGGGACAAGGTGGGGGTCATTGGTGAATCACCAACCAACCTATACTAAGGAGTTTAGGATAAGCAGGTAGGTAGCAATAGCAGGTACAAAAGCAGGCTATGCATCAGAATAGGAGCAAACAATTACAGTACCAAAATCTAATGCAAGCAAGAGAGAGAATGGAACGGGCGATATCGGGATGATCAAAGGGGGGGCTTGCCTGGAAGTTCCGCTGTAAGGGAAGAAGGGTCGTCGTCGACGTAGTCGATCACAGGGGCAACATCAGTCTCGGAGTCTACCAGAGAAAAGATGGGGAAGTAACAGTAAATATAAAGCACACAGGTGCAGCACGGATGCAAGACATGACAATAAGCGGTGCTAGGTGTGACATAACACAATACTACATGGTACCGGCAAAGGGGGAAAACATCCGGGAAAGTTTTCCCAAAGTTTGGCATTTTCGGACAGACAAACCGAAGGGGGAATGTTGTATGTTCGCTATGCTAGGGATGTGTAGCAGACGAACGGACTGCGTATTTGGAATCTTCCTGTCTTTCTGAGCAACTTTGATGTACAAAGTATTTTCATCCGATATACGATTTAATTTAAATTAATTTTCAAAGTTGTATAAGATTTTCTAAATTTCTGGAATTAATTTAATTCAAGTTAAAACATAATATACCTTTGTCACCTAGCACTACTCTAGCCAGAGTGTATGACACATGGGGCCCAACAGCCCAGTCAGCAGTTGACCAGTCAACATTGACTGGTCAACAGGGTCGGCGGGCCCTACATGTCATTGACACATCGACTTAACATTTATTTTAACATGGTATTTAAGGGGAAGGACCCACTGTCATAGTCACATTAGTGTAATTAGAGTGGTTAAATAAGTTAATTAATTAAATTACTATTTAATTAACTATTTTTAATTACTGTTAATTTTTTTTATGGAGGGTGGGCCCCTCTGGTCAGTGGCCTAGGTGGGGTTAGTGGGCGTGCGGGAGGAGAAGCATGGGCTGGCCGCGGGCATCGTCGGGCGCGGCATGGAAGCGTTCGGACGAGGCGCGTGCGAGCATGGTCGTGGCGCAGGGTTGCGGACACGCGCGGGCGGCACGTGCAGGGCACGGCCAGAGCGCAGCAGGGGCGCGGTGAGGTCACGTCGGGGG
>LR738713.1:567464199-567499567 GCA_902687465.1 Secale cereale | reverse complement strand
CCCCCCCCCCCCCCCCCTCGAGGCGCGCACACACAAACACACGTCCTCTATTTCAACCTAACAACCCTCGTGGTACCTCTTGTCCTCCTCTCTGTCATAAAAAAAATTATGTTAACAATGGTGATGTGATCTGCCCAAGCGATAAATACATAAGCATTAACATACTCTAAAAATTCAAAAAAAATGATTGAAACACAAATTGTTTGCTACATTAATTTGGTAAAAAAAATATGTATTTTATGGCAACGGGAGGAGAAAATCGAAAACCTGAAATCCTACGGGGAGATAAATCAGTTACATTACTATAGGTGTCAAGACTCAAGTCCAATTTACAGTGGCATATCCAATTTCACTTTAATTAATAATGCAACCATACCGATATTGGCAGTCATTAAAATCATTTAAATGTTTGAGATAAAGATTTGAAATCCTATCTGCGATCCACATACCCATATTACAATACATTATTTTTCTCTTACGCTTTTTATTTATTGTGAATTAGTTTTTTTTTTAAATTTATGACATTATATCTAAAGAAAAACATTCACACATGATTACTCCCTTTTACCATTTCTAGATAAATGTTGTGTTGTTAAATACACATGTCAATTAACATATAGATGAAGATGCTATCATGTGGAGCCGCAGGGTCACATATTGTTGGTGCAATGCAGATAGCATTGACTTGAGGTAAAAATAGTATTCAATTTTAATAGGTTTTAAACCTTGTATGCATTTTGCACAAACATCATCTAAATCTCTTATAGCATCATATTTCATGTCAGAAACAACCAATACCCGCCTAGAAATTGTTGTTGCAAATTCAGCTAAAGGTAAGTAGTGAAGAAGAAGACATGATGGCAGAAATTCTTAAAACTTCAGTAGAGCAGAGATTGGATGGGAATTCCTGCCCAAAGTCTTACACCGCGTTATGCCTTTCTTGTCGCCACTTTTCCAAGATTAATGCAGCAATTGTTCGGCCCTTACCAAAACCAGCATCATCACCAATAGAAAAACCCCGCTCTATCACCATTAGGGAGATGATGAAGGTGCCGCAGCATACAACCAAAAAAGGGATTTACATGATGTGTGATAGTAACGAAAAGCTAATAGGCAACCATACAATGTACACTAATCAAACAAGCATAAACTATTGTCTCGATTTGTAAGCAAGATAATGTCTTAGTCGGAGCAAACATTCATCATGTCCAACTCATAAGTCAATTCTTGTACAGCTGACGGTGAGGAACCTTATCCTCGCTTCATGCGCCGGTCTTGCATCGTTTTCTACACTTCTTGTTCGCACCGCCGCTCGTTTGGGAACTTGGCGTAGCGCCGAGCACACCTGGTGACGCTGGTCACTCCTGAGGGCGTTGCTAGGCGGAAGCCTTCGTGCGCCATGAACGGCTATGACGTGAGGAGAGACGACAGGGCCGAGGGCCGAGGCCACAGTGTGCTCTGCTCTCGAGGCCACCTGTGCCTTGGATTATCCTGACACCGGGGCTGCGTTGGGGCTGGAGCGCGACAAAGGTCATCGTCTCGTGCGCACAGCGTGCGAGGTCTCAAGTTCGACGGCGGACGGCCTAGGCCAAGCACGCCGGACACACACACACCACATCCAACACGCGTGCCATGCACACGATGCCGGAGACGCATGCAGCCGTCAACATGCTTTGCCGTAAACGTGGTGCACACACGCTTCACGCATCATGTTGGCCGGACACATCCGGCGCACGCACGCACGCACAACTGCCATCAAGCGTACACCGCCGCTGCCAAATACACGCCAACGGCCATGACATGGAGCCTCGTATGGGATCTGCCTCTTTGTATGCCTCCTCGTCTGATGGCTCTATCTGCTGCTCGGTCCACCTTTTGCCGCCGGCCTCTAAGTATGCCTGCAGGTCCGATGGCTCAATTTGCTGCTTCCTTGTTTGCCGCTGGATTCATCTCTTTCTTTCTTTTCCCAAACCGATATGTATTGGAGGGTTAGAGAAGACGTCACATATGTGGAGTTTGAATCCAACTAAGGATTGGCAACACACATACATGAAAGATGAAACAAACATGAGCAAGGAGGCAGGGACGTGCGTGCATGCGAACGAAAAAAGTATAGAGACCGATTTGTTTCATTTCCTTTTTGTGCGTACGTGGAGGCAGCTGATGTACTTTTAAATCTCAGCCGTTAATTTTTAAGGTAAACATAAAATTAACGGACATAAAGGCATGACGCATGGAGAACTATGAAAGGCTCAATCCTTTAATATTAGGTATAGATACTGGATTTGCAATTTGAGTAAGTCCATTATGTGGAAGGCTAAAAGGTTATTTAATATGGAAATATTGCGATAAATTACGGATGGACATGCAGCCACGCGAGGTCGGTATCATGACCGACCGTTCCCACGTGATTCGTGCAACTCTAATACATCGAGTCCGTATAATGAATTCTATCCACAATATACAATTAATATAGATCGTGTATTACCTCTGACCTTGTCAGGAGATGGCCCACAAAAGCAGCCTCGCTCATTGAAGCGAGACGCATATGCGCGTTGATTAACATGTCAGTTTCGATGGCTAGCTGCACCACACTACTGTCGACCTTCTTAAACATTCGATGGTACTGCATGTATCTGGTAGTACGTGATGCTTGCTCACCTAGGACACAGACAACCGGCTGGTCTTTGTGTGCATGCAGCAGGATTATGGAAGTCGTAATAGAGCGATAGATAATTATGGGAACTCTAATCACATATAACATGCCACACACAGGATAATACACCAACCAACGGAGACGACGTAAAGAACAGGCGCGGCAGACCGTGACAAATCGCAACACACCTGACCGCCTCATTTATTAGGATTAATGCACCGCACTGTCCTCTTGTCTTAATGCATCCTACCCCACTACACATTTACTGCATTAGCTGCATCTAGCAGATTCGATTGACTATGTGTGTTTAAGTAGCGTAGCACTCACGTGAGCATATAACTAGGCACCCACTATCTTGACGTAGATAATTACATTTTTTTTGCTGATATGAAACCTAGTCTAGCTAAACATGCACTAACAATGGTGGAGCTAAGCAAGCAAAAATCAAATATGATCATAATCACACGAGTCCACAGGCGCATTGAGTGAACCATTAAGATGTTACACCCCACCCCAGTTGCTCATTTAAACAGACTGCATACTTTATCTGCGACATTTATTAGATACATCCCTCTTGCATTTATGTATCAGTAGTTCTGACATACTTTTCAGCAAGAGGACAAACTGGTATTATGTATAGACTGTGTATTCGTTTGCCTATTCCTACGCATTGCTGAAGTATTCAATTGATCACTATATCAAGTGTGAATCGCATAGCAGCAATCGCCGGTCAGGATAACATCCTCGCATGGCACCATGTCCCAAAAATCCGCGTCCGAAAATATTGTATTGTTCCTGGGCATTCATAATCTTCTCGTGCATTCAGAGAAATTCAGCAAGGGACCGGTAACGCTGTACCATACCCTATTTTTTATGATTGTTTCGATATTTGTAATAATTTGTGTCATGTGTCTTGCATTTTGCGCGTGAAACCAACGGCATGGCTCATGAGCCAGTTAGCAAGGCAAGGGTTAACACTCCGGCTGTTTGGACGGAGAATTCCTCTTTTTATTCCTATCCTTATTATATAGCGGATATATTTCTGAGGTAAAATAAAGCTTCCACATAAAAAAGACAAAATAAAGCTAGTCATGGTGGCCTTATGGAAAGAAGAAAAACAGACACAATTTGTTCACGAGTCGCAACCCCCAAACTTGTTTTCCGGCGCTAGATTTTGTTGAGAAGAGGAGGGAAACGGCAGGGCGCATCATCATCACCGTCCGCGTCCTCAAGAAACCCGGCCTCCCGGCAGAACTCGACGGTGTCTGTGATCGTCTCCCTCAGTGGCCGGGAGCTCCACCCGAGCTTCTCCAGCTTTCCGGAGGTCATCGGAGCCGGGTGCTCCATGTCACGTATGCTCTCCCTGCCAAATGCCCAAACGATCGAACTATCCGTTAGCCCCAGCGTACAAGTACCAGGTACATCTCATTGATCGCCATTGCCGAAAACAACATCGGGGGTTCAGAAGTCTTACTCGGCTATGCAGGGGTACCCAGGGTATATGCTCTTGAGCAAGCCCAGCAGCTCCCGGGCGGTGATGAAGTGCGGCGCGCAGATGTGCCTGCCGGTGGCCTCGGGCGCCTCGTAGAGCAGCAGCAGCGCGTCGGCGACGTCGCGGACGTCGACGATGTGCCACAGCTTGTCCCTCGTCTCGTCGGGGCCTCCTGCACCACCAACACAAGGAATCAAGCAACGGAAATAGAGCATGCGCAGCGCACTGTCACGAGTTCAGTTGGCGGCTGAAACCTTTGAGGAAGTAGATGAGGAACTGGCTGCTCGTGTTGATGGTCGGCTGGAGCAGGGGACCGAACACCAGCGCCGGATTCAGAGTTACCACGCGGAGCCCGGTCTCCCGCCCGTACTCGAGTGCCGCCGCCTCCGCCGCGATCTTAGCAACAGGGTACCAGCTCTGCAGATATATATACGTGGCAAAATAGCATAGTCAAGGTTGGAGCCTATAAAGATTTCTGATTATTAGAGGCGTGGTACGGTTGCCAAGGTTACCTCGTTGCTCCTGCAAAATTCTTTGTCTGACCAGCAGTTCTCGTCTCTGATTTTACCTTGGGGCCAGTCCTTGGGGTTGATCTCGACGGCGACCATGGATGACACGACGACGACTCTCTCGGCATTTGCGGCAGAGGCGGCCTTGAGCACATTCGTGGTGCCAGTAACAGCAGGGCCCAACATTTGTAGCTACGTTGTTGTGCACCAAAGGAAGACGTTAGTAGTCTACATAACAGGAACGATTGATGCATATCGACAGTTCTTCGGTCATGAAACTTGCTTGCCTCTGGATCGGTTAAGATTCCCGAAGGAACGGGAGTCGCGACATGGAAAACTCCCTGGCATCCCACGATGGCAGCTGCCATTGCGTCGTAATCTAGGAGATCGGCCTTGAAGAGCCTGAGGTTTCCGGAAGCGTTCTCTAACCGCCTCAGATGGCCGGTCTTCTCCTCGCCTGAAACAGGAACAGAAGTCACTCGCTGGCCGGTTATGAGTTATGACACCGCTGACACGGCCGGGCACGTACCGAGGTGGCGGACGGTGCCGTGGACGGCGTAGCCGCGGGAGAGGAGCAGCTTCACGAGCCACGAGGCGATGTACCCGCCGGCGCCGGTGACGCACACCGTCTTCCCGCTGCCGGCATTTCCCTCTGCACTCGTGGGCATGGTGCGCTCCGTCTGCCAAGCTCCGCTCTGCCTCTGTTCTTGCTGGCACGCCCTGCCTTAAGTAGAGGCAGCTCCCCTCGAGTGGACGCCAAATTTAATGTTTTGCCCATTTTTAGAAAGTTGAGCAGAATCAGTCGCTGCTTTTGTAAAAAAAAATCAGGATCTTACCTTTTTTCATCGTCGAGGTCGATGACGATAGGATATAATAACCTACCGCCTGTGACCCTGACGGTAGGATTAACGGCGGAGGCTGACGGCCATTGGTTATTGCCGACGCGAATAAAAAGCCTACGCCAGAGAACGAGGGTGGCAGGGTGTTATACCCTTACCGCCCGCCTGGCTTCTAACTAATTAAACCCTACCGCGAAGGTCAATGACGGTAGGGTATAACAGATTACCGCCGGGAGCCTCGAAGGTAGGGTCGACGGGCAGAGGCAACGATCGTTTGGCTGCGCTGACATGGATAAGTTTCCTATTGTCAGGGCTCCCGGCAGTAGGCTATTATACACTACCGACATCGACCGCGGCAGTAGAAAAAAAAGTCATATCCTAATTTTATCAAACCAGGGTCATATTTTGCTCAACTTTCGTAAAAGGATCAGAACGGCAAATTTGGCCGGAGTGGATGCATCTCCCCTCGCATAAAACGAGAGTAGAAGATGGCAGGACCAGCGGTCCAGCGCCCGGACACCCATCGTGAGACGCTGTCGCTGCCCAAGTTGACCGACTAGCCTGAGCCTGTATGGTCATATATATCGACCTGCCTGGCTGGACGCCTCCATATGGCTGTAGCTTCCTGTTGGGTACATATAGACCCGTCACCGGCCAGACCTACTTGCTTGTTATATTAGAGCAACTTTAATGAGGCGACCCAAACAGACGGGGCATTTGTCGTTTGGGTCTGCCGCCCGTTCGGTGTCCGTCCAGTTTTGCATTTAGTTCAGCAATGCGTCCAACGCGCCGACTCATTTCATGTCCGCATTCAATTTTTAAATTAAAAAGGCCCGCGGCGATCATGTCAGCGGCCATTTCTCATGCCGGCACCATGCCAGCGCCGGCATACAATGCCGGCTTCAGAAAATACCACAGTTCATGCTGGCGCACTCACCTCGGCAGTTGTGTACGCCTTCGTGCGCTTGCTCTTGCGCTTCGGCTTAGGACCGGCAGTTTGGTTGGCGAGCTCGTCCTCGAACAAAGGCTCCACTTCGATGTCGCACTCATCCTCTTCCTCTAGCCCATAGTCCTCCGGGAACTCGTGGTCGAGGGGGAAGCCGTCCAGGTCGATGCCGACCTGATCACGCATGAAGGCCGCCTGATTGGGATCATAGCCAGCGGCTGGCGTGAACGCCCCGCGTCCGTCCTTGCTTTGTGTCTCTTAGGGATCTTAGCCAGCGCCCGGCGCACCACCCTCTAAGATGAGGTTTTGCATGTAGTCCTCGTCGACGGCGGACGGCATTTCCTCGAACAGGTTACGGGCGTTCGGGAGCCCGCCGACCGGCGTCTGTCGTGCGCGTTTCCTTGTGCCGCCGGACGACGAGCCACCAACCACCGGGGTGGCGTTGAGGTCGATGGGCGCGGGCGCGGGCGTGGAAGGCGCGACCACGCTCACGTGACGTCGGGTGAGCACTCCTCGGAAAGGTGGGAGGCCTGCGGGTAGACGTGGAAGCCGGGGACCGGGTTGCAAGTCGACGCGCGGGGTGAGTCGGGCAGCACCATCCGAGGAAACGCCGACGAGCCGGTGCTGGCCGCGGCGACAGCGGCTTGGAGGACGCTGTGCTGGCTAGGGTTACCCCTAGCATGTAGAGCGCCTCCCTCGTTGCCGCGGCGACGCAGGCGTTGGTGAACTCCAGCTGCGCGGCGGCCTCATCCCTCGCGTCCGCGGCGTGCTTCCGGGCTCCGGCCCTTCCTCTTGGCCGACTCCTTTGCCGTTGTTCGGGCGTCAGCGCCTTCTTCGGCTTGGTCACGGCGGCGGTCTTTCGCGGGGCACGAGGCTTGCCTTTACCGAAGGGGGCGACGGCGCCGGACGAGGCGAGGGAGGCAGCGGCGTCGAGGTCGAGGTCGATGGCGTCCTCCATGGCTGGTTGGGGGGCGGGGGCGCGCACGGGCGGGAGCGTTTTGGGGGAAAATGGGGGGAAATGTTGATGGCTGCCACCGACCGACGGGCCCGGGGAGATGAGTAGGCGTGCGCGCTCGTCCGTCTCCTTTCCGCGCCGACGCAAATCCGGCTCAAAATTGGGCCTGGAATGGATCGTCCGCGAACGAAAAACGGACGCGCGTCCGTTTGGATCGGCGTGTTGGGCCGCTACTTTTGTCTGCGTCAATCCAAACGGACGCGGGCGGACGAAATGGATCGCCCCATTAGACTTGCTCTTACGTAGCGTCGGGTGCCCTGAAAACGCACCAGGGCCGGACAGGGCAACTAGGGCTGGACCAAAAGCTTGAAGCTCGCGAGCTTAATGAGCGCTCGATAGTTTGGCTCGTAAGCTCGTGGCTCGCTTCTTAATGAACAGAGCCAATCATTGATTTCAGCTTATTAATGTTAACGAGCTTAACGAATGAGCTAACGAGTTTCACGAGTAGCTCGTTAGTAACAACATAACACATATTTTCATCTTACCTTACAAAATTTTCATAGCACCTCGTCCCATCCTCTCAATCTAATCCACATAGGAGACAACAAAATAATGCATTTTATTTTGTAGTCATCATCTTCCTTTTCTAAAACAAAATCTACATGTTTATCGTGTGGACCGTAAGTCCGTAACACATCAAAATCTGTTAACGAGCGCTCACGAGCTTAACGAGCTTTAAATGAACCGAGCCGAGGAGGGTTTTCTGCTCGTGAATCTTAACGAGTTTAACGAGTCGAGCCTTAACGAGCACAAGCTTAACGAGTACGAGCTTAACGAGCCGAGCAGCTCGTTAATCCACTCCTAAGGGCAACGGCCAACGGCGCGTCGTTCGGTGTAGAGTTCACTTTCGGGCTTGAGCACGTTCGTAGTGACAGTAACAGCAGGCCCCAACATGCATGGTTACAACTTACAACCATGGTTAGTGTGTCGGTCTGGCTAATAAGGGCATCTCTAAGAGCGATCCTCAAACTAGATCATTTTTGCTAACCGAGTTCCTAAATAGCGTGTTTGGTTGCCGTAGTGAATAGTAGTTGCATTGCATACACATCTTAATCCAGCATGGCTATGAAAAAACAGCCTCATATGCGACATCTGCGAGTTGTTTGGTTGCATGCATATGGACTTCCTGCATTAGGGGATCAACTTTGGCACGTTATTTGGTTGCCTGCATTGTCTCGGCGCATGCAACTACACGGTGTTTGGTTGCCCGCATGGGGTATGATTAAGAGCTAGCACTTGCACTTAGCACACAGGGTTAAGAGCTAGCAGAGAAAGGAGGAGAAGAAATGCAATGTGCGACAGACCATGGCGACTGCGGTGGACAATGGCCGTGACGCCGTGTCCGACGTGACGAGCATGAAGTCATGGGCGAGCGACCCCGTCGGCGGCACGGCGAGCGACACCGTCGGCGAAGTAGTTGCGGTGCTCACGCAATGACTGTGGACATGTGAGGAGAATGCAGTGCTCGCATCATGGTATCGTCCGTGCGGTAGGACAAGAGAGGAGGCCGAGATGATCGACGCCGGAAATGACTCCAGTGTAGTGGGACGAGAGAGAGGAGGCCGAGAGGAGGCCAAGATGATCGACCCCGTCGGCGGCGCGGCGAACTGCAGTGTGCGCGTCATTGCAGCGTCAATGCAGTAGGAGGACGACAGAGAGTAGGCCGAGATGAGCGACGTCGGAAGCAACTCTAGTGTAGTACGACGCGGGTAAGGAGATTAAGGGGAAGGGCGTCGGCGTCGAGAGGGGCGCATAGGAGGGATTTGAGCAAAGGACAGAGTAGCTCGACATGGCGGCGTCAGTGCAGTAGACTGCTGTTCAAAGAGAGATGAAGCTACGATGTCGAAACCAGAAACGTACAACACGATTGTTGTGAGGAACTGCGAGATTAGGCTATTGGTCAAAGGAAATTTCAAATGATCGATCGTGCGCGACGAATCTGACAACATTCGTTCAGAATAGCTCCAAACGGGAACACGAGATTAAGAACTTATGACCGACGAAACTACGAACCGATCGCTTGAGTAGAACCGTAGCATCGAGGTGCATCTTTTTCGTGTAGAGCTTATCTTGAACCGAAGAACCGTTGTGTAGATCAGAGGGACAAGAAAGAGAGGAGATTAGAGAGAAACTTACTGGAGGTTGAAGAAGACCTCACGTAATCACCTCGCATCCCTCCCGTCTCCACTCGTACAAGGGCCCACTTGCTTGCGCCTGGCTCGGCCTGGCTCACGAGAAACTGTCGATTCCTACATTTCCAGCGAGCCAGCCTCTGAGCTGCTTTAAGAAGCGTGCGATGTAGGTCCAACAGTGAAACCAGGCAATCAAACAAGCCTCTTGCTTCCCGCGCAGGCTTGGTTGAGCTCTATGCAGGCAACCAAACATGCCCAAAGTGTCCCAAGACTAGCCCGAACTTCCGAAATCCGATGTACCATAAACAAATTTGCGGCTGATTTCGAGCATTCGGACATCTACGTGGCCAAGGAAAATCAATGATATGGTCCTCTGTTTTTTCTTCTCTCCCAACAGCACACCACACATATATCTCTACCTAATAATAAAGTAAGGAGTGCTTCTGCTCGTCCGTCGCACCGTTTTGCAAAAACATTTCTATGTTTACTTGAAATCAAACCGCAGTCCGAATTTAAGTCACACTCGAACCGTTATTTTACATGTTTTTGAAATCCCCCTGACCTTTTAGGTAATTCATCCACAGATCATATTTAAGTCAAACAAAAGCTTTTGTAAATCATCCATATCTTTTAAACCGTAACTCCGATTTAAACATGTTATATATGAAATTTGATTAAAAAATATGTAGAATATGAATATGAAATTATTTTAACCTGTGATGTATTTTTAAATATTATTTTGGAGGATATTTAACTCAAAAAATGGGTTTCTAAATTATCCATATCTTTTAAACTGTAACTCCGATTTTAACATGTTATATATGAAATTTGACTAGAAAAATGTGTGAAATCTGAATATAATTTTAATTTTACTGGTTAATTTTTTTTAAAATATTTTTTTGGAAGCAAACTTATAATCTATAGCGCACGATCCGTTTTTCTTTCATAACGAGGCGATCCGGATTGCAAATAAACACCCACTATAACCATATAGAAAAAAAAGAAAATATCGATAACTACACATGCATACTTCTGAAAACGTCACAGGGGAAAAACAATAGATTTCTCATTGCGAGTGTGAGAGAAAGCGAGAGAGGGAGACAGGGAGAGGGAGGAGAGAGGGAGAGAGAGATGCCTTAGGATTAACCACATTCAAACACGTTTTGCTTCGTGTGAACACTGAGGCCACCTGATGGGGGGTCAACCCGTTTTAGGCCTATCTTTCACGAAATGGAGAGAGATCCCACGATGAACACGAAGAACACAAAGGAATCACGGAGGGAAAACAGGAGAGGAAACGCTCAAAACAACACAAAGACGGTCACAGAGGTGCTAGATTCACGATACATATCAAGACACTTGATCCATAGTCAACAACGACGATACAAAGATAGTTTTCTCTCGGAGGAGGTCTTGGGGTATCCCTTGGGGTCTCCATAGCGGAGGTCTTGAATCCGTGTGGATCGTCTCCGAAGAGGGCTGCAGTCACTCTCGAGGAGATGAACCACAAGAAGGTATCAAATGAGCTATCCAAAAGCTGCCCTCAGAAGGAGGAAGTCAACGGGTATATATTCTCCGGATGAGGGGAGGGGTACATGGGCTTCAGTCCTGTCACTGCGCGCAGGCAGACGGGACGGACGTCCGCTGGGTCTCCGGACGTCCGGTGGCTCGGGAGGGACCGGACGTCCGGTAACCCTTGGATTTCTGTTAATTACGTTCTGTAGTCGAAGTCACAGACGTCTGGTGGCCTCCGGTCGTCCGGTCGCCTGGGAGTTGCCGGTCGTCTAGTGATCGTCGGACGCCCGGTGCCTGGGGGTGACCGGTCGTCCGTTAGGGGTCGGACGCCCGGTGCCTGCAGCGTCTTCAGCAGCACTTCTTCTTGTTCCAAGCACTTGTCGATCCCGCGGCCTTGTCCACTCTGTAGAGCTGTCACGTGGCCTTCATCCAAGTATCTGAATATGCATAGAGTTTCTGATGAGGGTAGAAGCCATGTCCCATGTGAATTGAGAGGAAATTGATAAGGAGCGAGTTCACCTCGGCTTCGAGAGCTCTTGCACGGGATCGTGTCATTGGTCCTTTGGGCACTTGGTGAGTCGACGGTAGGTCTATAGGGATGACCTTGGGATGCTCCGCATCATCTCCCCTCCCTTGGGAAAGATCCGACCTCGGATTGAAATCTTCATCACCATGGAAAGGAGATAGGTCCTTAATGTTGAAGGTATTGCTCACATTGTACTTGTCTCGTGGAATGTCGTTCTTGTAGGCATTGTTGTTGTAGCGTGCTAGCACCTTGAAAGGTCCGTCGGCTCGAGGTAGGAGTTTGGACTTGCGTTCGTTGGGGAAGCGGTCCTTCGAATATGAAGCCATACGAGATCTCTCGGTTGGAACACCGTTGGTGCCTTGTTGACGTTGCGCTTGGTGGCAATGCGTTGCACTTGTCATTCGATCATTGCCCTTGTATCTTCATGCACCTTCTTGAGATAGCTTGCTCGTGCACTTGCGTCCATGTTGATGCGTTCTTGTAGAGGTAGAGGTAGGATGTCCAATGGGGACAACGGGTTGAAGCCGTAGACGACCTCGAAGGGGGACTTGCTGGTAGTCGAATGTCTTGCGTGGTTGTAGCCATACTCGGCGATGGGCAAGCATTGCTCCTATTCCTTGATGTTCTTCTTGATCAACACGCGAAGAAGCGTCGAAAGTGTGCGGTTTGTCACCTCCGTTTGGCCGTCGGTTTGTGGATGATATGCCGAAGAGAAGAGGAGCTTGATGCGGAGTTTGGCGCATAGAGTCTTTCAAAAGTAGCTCAAGAACTTGACGTCCTAGTCCGACACGATCGTCTTGGGTACTCCATGTAGACGAATGATTTCCCTACAAAAGATATTTGCAACATGTGAAGCATCGTCGATCTTGTTACAAGGAATGAAATGAGCCATTTTAGAGTATCTATCCACGACAACAAACACGGAATCTTTGCCATGTTGAGTCCTAGGCAATCCAAGTATAAAGTCCATGCTTATGTCTTCCCATGGATGGTATGGAATAGGAAGTGGCATGTAAAGACCATGAGATTGAGCTTTTGACTTAGCTTTGCGACATGTAGAGCATCGGTTGGTGAGGCGTGAGACGTCACGAAGCATCTTGGGCCAAAAGTAGTTCTTGTAGAGCGTAGCAAATGTCTTTTCACGTCCAAAGTGTCCCATGAGTCCTCCTCCATGAGATTCCTGCAAAAGGAGCAAACGAAGTGAAGACTCGGGAATGCAAAGTTTGTTAGCTCTCATAAGATATCCATCCTTTATGTAGTAACGTTCCCAAGAAGTGTGAGTCAAACACTTAGCATAAGGATGTGCAAAGAAAGGATCATGCTCATATTAATCTTTTATGTGCTCAAAGCCAATGACATTCAACTCAAATTGTGTAACAAGCATGCATTTGCGGGAAAGCGCATCCGCCACAACATTCTCTTTGCCTTTGATGTATTTGATGACATAAGGAAAAGACTCAATGAACTCACTCCACTTAGCATGACACTTGTTTAACTTAGTTTGACCCTTGAGATACTTGAGCGTCTCATGGTCCGCATGAAGAATGAATTCATGAGGTCTAAGATAATGTCCCCAAACACGCATAACTCTCACCAAGGCATAGAGCTCTTTATCATATAAGGGGTAGTTAAGTTGCGCTCCGGATAGCTTCTCGCTAAAGTACGCAATTGGGCGTTTTTCTTGCATAAGCACGCCACCTATGCCGGTACCGCTAGCGTCACAATGAATCTCAAAAGGTTTTTCAAAGTTTGGTAGGGCAAGAAGTGGTTCGTGTGTAAGCAAGCTTTTTAGCTCATTGAACGCGGTGTCTTGCGAAGGACCCCAAATGAAGGGTGCGTACTTCTTGCTCAAGGCATGTAGAGGCATAGCAATTGTGCTAAAGTCCTTCACAAAATGTCGATAAAAACCAGCTAAACCAAGAAAACTACGCTCTTGTTGGAGATTCGTTGGTTGTGGACAAGTTTTAATTGCTTCAATTTTAGTTTCATCAACGTGAACACCTTGTGAAGAAACGTCAAATCCTAGGAAAATGACCTTGTCGACTCCAAAAGTGCATTTATCAATGTTAGCATATAAGCGCTCCTTCCGAAGGGTTTGTAAAACCATACGGTTGTGTGTCACATGGTCCTCAAGCGACTTGCTAAAAACGAGGATGTCATCAAAATAAACCACTACAAAGACGCCTATGTAGGGTCGGAGAACGAAATGCATGAGACGCATAAATGAGCTAGGCGCTTCCGATAAACCCATTGGCATGACCAACCATTCATATAATCCAAACTTGGTTTTGAAAGCCGTTTTCCACTCATCACCCTCTTGAATGCGAATTTGGTAGTAGCCACTTTTAAGATCAATTTTCGAAAAGATGGTGGCACCACATAATTCATCAAGCATGTCGTCTAAGCGTGGAATAGGGTGACGGTATCTAACGGTGATAGCATTTATCGGGCGACAATCGGAGCACATGTGAAAACTTCCATCTTTCTTAGGCACGAGAATAACGGGAACAACACAAGGGCTCAAGCTTTCACGTACATGACCTTTGTCGATGAGTTGTTGTACTTGCTGTTGTATCTCCTTGGTTTCCTCGGGGTTGACGCGGTAGGGAGCCTTGTTCGGAAGTGGTGCGCCGGGTATGAGGTCGATGCGGTGTTCGATTCCGCGAAGTGGAGGTAGACCCAGTGGTAGCTGATACGTCCAAAACGTATCTATAATTTCTGTTGCTCCATGCCTCTTTTGGGTGATATTGCTATGATATTTATACACTTCCATACACTTTTGATCATATTTGGACTAACCTATTAACTCAGTGCACCCCAGTGCCAGTTTCCGTTTTTGGCTGTTTTTGTATTTCAGGTTTTCCCATTACGAGAACTGCTAGAAAAATCCCGGAAAAATTATATAAAAAATCAGCGTTCCAGAAGCTACCAGGCACCCGAAGCACAGCCGGAGGGGGGCCACCAGGGCCCCAGGCGCCCTGGTGGCGTGGCCCCCCTGGCCGCGCCGGGGGGGCGCCTGGGCCCCCCGAGCCTCGTCTGTTGCCCCCCTTTGGCATATATTTAGACCGTCTCCCAAAACCCTCGAGACGGGAACCCTTTTTCGCGATCTCATCTCTGTTCCGCCACCGCCGCCGCTTCCAAGATCGGGAGCACCAGGAGAACTCTTCCCAGCACCCTGCCGGATTGTAGGATCACCACCGGGAGCTTCTCCACCACCATGGACGCCTCCCAGATGAGTTGTGAGTAGTCTCCCTTGGACCATGGGTCCATGACCAGTAGCTATGTGATGTTCTCCTCCCGTTCTTGTGCTTCACTAATTAGTCCTCGTGAGCTGCCCTACATGATCGAGGCACATATGTAATCCTTATGCTGTTGCTATGATGAGTTTGCTGGGATCCGATGGATTATGAGATTATGTTCAGATTGTGTTTGAGTAATATATTTGATTCACCTCTTTTATATTTATGTTCGTAAGTAATTCTTGCATGTTCTCCGTTGTTATTTATCGCTTTGGCCAAGTAGTAGGTAGTGACTCCAAGAGGGAACGTTATGCTTGATTGTGGGTTCATGCCCCTCGATGACTAGCTTGAGTGACAGAAACATGAGTCTAGGGGATGTGCTGTTGCCACAAGGGGGAAAACAGCGGTGCTTGTGCCCGCGGGTGCAAGGATTGTTTACTTTACGCAAAGTTCTTTTAATGCAGTTGTCTGTTGCTTTGAGTTTACACTATGGGTGGGACTCGCAACTTAATACCAGCGAGATGTTCTGGATAGATATCTCAAGGTGGATGATTAGTAGTAGATGCATATAGATTTCGGTCTACTTACCTTGGCGTACCGCCCATGCTTTGAACCTCTACCTTTCTTGCAACTTAGTCAGCATTGGTTTGCGCACATGGTCCTGTCAATTGCCCAGCTGTAATTCGTTTACCTCACATAGCTGTTTTATCGTCTTTTGGGAGAGAGAAATCACTAGTGAACATCATGAGACTCCGGTCCATATTACCATCATTGATCACATCCACTATTTACTTTCCGCTTTTTACTTACTATTGCATCAATATCTATCACTATTATCACTTGCGTTTGATCCTTTGTAAACTACAAGGCCGGAGGGATTGACAACCTCTCTGTACTCGTTGGGAGCAAAGTTATTTGTATCTGTGTGCAGGTCCACGTTGATTGCTAATATCTGGCACCATTATCAGTTGACACCTTCTTGTTGAAACTGGGAGTCTCAGGGAAATCGATCCTTGGTATTGCCAAGGGAAAACTTCCGCTACACTTCATCTCAAACCTTCCACTTGGGGTAACCAACGAGGGGCGAGAAGCCATCAAGCAAAGTTTTCTGGCGCCGTTGCAGGGGACTCCACTCTTCAGGATAGGGGAGTTGCACGCTTTCTTTTACCTTTGCTTTTTAGTCTTGTTAGTTTACCTTTCAGTTTTGCTTTAGTATCCTTTATCGAAAATCACAAAAATAGTTAACTTGCTTGCTTGCTACTATGGGTTCCACCGAGAACACCAAGTTGTGTGACTTCACTAGTCACAACAATGATGACTTTATCTGCACACCTATCACTACACCTGCCACTTCAGCACCTTCGTATGAAATTAAACCTGCTTTACTAAACTTAGTCATGAAAGATCAATTCTCCGGTGCTGGAGATGATGCTGCTTTACACTTGAACAATTTTGTTGAACTTTGTGATATGCAAAAGTACCAAGAAATAGATGGTAATATTGTTAAGCTTAAGCTTTTTCCTTTCTCCTTGAGAGGAGGAGCTAAAATTTGGTTTCAGTCTTTGCCTAGAAATAGCATAGATTCATGGGACAAGTGCAAAGATGCTTTTATTGGAAAATACTATCCACCTGCTAAAATTATCCAACTAAGGAGTAACATAATGAATTTCAAACAATTGGATAATGAACACGTTGCCCAAGCTTGGGAACGTATGAGATCTCTTATCAAGAACTGCCCTACTCATGGTTTGACTACTTGGATGGTTATCCAAACTTTTAATGCAGGCTTGAACTTTACCTCGCGGAACTTGTTAGATTCGGCCGCGGGAGGAACCTTTATGTCAACTACACTTGGTGCTGCCACAAAGCTTCTCGATGAGATGATGACCTACTATTCCCAATGGCACACCGAACGCGCTCCAACAGGTAGGAAGGTAAACTCTGTTGAGGAGATTTCCTCCCTAAATGAAAAAGTTGACTTGATCATGTCTCTACTTTCGAAGCAATCTTCTATTGATCCTCGTGATGTTCCTTTGATTGCTCAAGAACAAGTAGATGTGAACTTTATCTCTAGAAACAATTTTAATAACAATGCTTATAGGAGTAATTTTGGTAGCAATCCTAGACCGTTCCCCTCTAATTCTTATGGGAACAACAATGCTTATCCTAGCACCAAGAACTCCACTACTGAACTAGAGATTATGCTTAAAGATTTCATCACTACCCAAAAAGCTTTTAATAATAGTGTAGAAGAAAAACTAAACAAACTAGGTGATCTCTCTTCGAAGGTAGACAATTTAGCCAATGAAGTAGAATTGCTTAAAATTAGAACTTCTCCTCTTGAGGAGAGGAAGGTCACTCCTATGAATGCTATCCAAGTGCAAATTAATGAAAATATTAGGATGATGGCTAAACTTAAAGAGAGATGGGCTAGAGAAAGGGAGGAAGAAGATAGAATTAAGAGCCTTCCTACCCACCACACTGTTGCTACTATCCAAGTTGTTGAGGATATCCAAACTCTTAGCACCCAATGCACTCCTGGTCCCGATGGACCTATTAATGGTGATGCTATGACTATAGAAACTACCAAACAAGTGAACCTAAAGGACACCACTACCACCTTACTTGATAGTAGTGACCTTGATTTTGACAATTGCACTCTTACCGAAGTTATTGATTTCCTTCACAAGATGTCTAGAGATCCCCGCACTAGCACGCTTAACCTTGCCTTCACAGAGCATATCACTAATGCTCTTATCAAAGCTAGGGAGGAGAAACTTAGAGTAGAAGCCTCCATACCTAGAAAGCTAGAAGATGGTTGGGATCCTATGATAAAAATTAAGTTTAATAACTTCTCTTGCTATGCTTTATGTGATGTTGGTGCTAGTACCTCTGTTATGCCCAAAAGAATATATGATATGCTTAAACTGAAACCTTTTGATTCTTGTTCTTTTGGTGTTCGTCTCGTTGATTCTTCCATAAAGAAACCTTTGGGGAGGATCGACGATGTTCTTATCATTGTCAATGACAACTATGTTCCCGTTGATTTTACTATTATGGATATTGAATGTGAACCTTCTTGTCCAATTATTTTGGGACGTCCTTTTCTACGCACCGTTGGTGCTATCATTGACATGAAAGAGGGGAATATAAAATTCCAGTTTCCTCTCAAGAAAGGGATGGAACACTTCCCTCGAAATAAGATTAAGTTACCTTTTGAGTCCGTTATACGGGCTAGCTATTCTTTTACTCTTGATAAGACTTGATCTCTATGCATTATGCCTAGCTTAAAGGCATAAAAGAAAGCGCTTTTGGGAGGCAGCCCAATGAATAAATTTTATTTTGTTTTTGTTGTGTCTTGATGTTGTTACTACTGTAGCATCATAATTGTATCTTTGCTTTTCAATTTTGTGCCAAGTGTAGCCTCTGATTGCAAGAAAGTTCAAAAGTTGTGACGTGCTGTCCAGGAAACGGATTCTGTCCTTGGATAGAAAAATTCGTATAAAATCACCAGATCATCTTTTTGGTCTGAATTTTTTTCGACAGCGTGCTCTATATAATTGTCTTTCATGCATCTGTTTTGAGTTTTTTTATTAGAGTTGCAGAAGTGCCCCGGAAAAATCATTTACTACATGCTGTTCTGTTTTTCACAGATTCTGTCCTGTTTTGCCTTTCCTTCATTTTGCAAACCTAGAGCTTGCTTTTTCTTTGCAAAAACCTTTTGGCAATCTTGAGAAACAGTAGACCTTTAAGAATATCTTTATTTCCAGCAAGGAACAATTATTTTATTATGGGTACTAACCTCGCTAATCAGATTATGATGAGTTATGTATGAAGGGAGTTTTCAAGTGTGCGAGGGAAGATGATAAAAAGATTCAGGAGTGTCAAACACTCAAGCTTGGGGATGCCCCCACGCACCCCCAAGAAATATTCAAGGAGACTCAAGCATCTAAGCTTGGGGATGCCCCCGTGCACCCCCTTCTCCATCAACATTATCAGTTCGTCTTTCGTTCCACTATATTTTAATCACTTCATGTGTTATGTGCTATGCTTGGAGCGTCTTGCTTTTAGTTTTCCTTTTTAGTTTTCTTTAGCTTTTCATAACGAGTCGGAACTCAGCTTTCTTTATGTGGGAGAGAAACACACTCCACTTCTACCTAGAACATAACATAGAATTTTCATGTCTATCCTTGCTGTGTGTGTTCTTTGTCTTTTAATAGCTACTATCATGCTTAGCTCTTAGTATTCATGCTTATCTTCTTAAAGAGCTTTTGTTTAGTTGGTTGCTTGAACTCTCTTTAGTTATCATGTTTATCTTATTAAGAGAGTTTGCTTCCGATGCATTGGTTGATATGTCTATGATAAAGATGCTACGTGCATAATGGCGCTTAGTAGTTCATGTTTTCTTATGGTTAGTCTCAAATAGCTGGGGGGTTCCCAATGTGTTATTGGAGTACCAACATGATTTGTTTGCCTATGATGTGGTATGGTTTAGTAATATCTTCCTTCAAAGAATTTATTTTGATTGACTTGGCGTATGCTCACGCATATTTAAGACTGTAAAGAAAGTCTGTCAAGCCATGATGATCTTTTGTTTCTGAGTAGCGATATAAACTTCCATGCCTGATTCAATGTTGCTTTGTCGCTCTGCATGATTATGACCGTCATTGCTCTCTTAGTTGGTCGTTCCCAGTCTTTCGCTAACCTCCACCTGTACTAAGCGGACTGACTGCTTGTGCATCCAAATTCCTTTATACCAGTTATGCCATATGAGTCCACCATACCTTCCTACATGGTATTTACCTGCCATTCCTAACGGAGACTTGCATGTACCATCTCGAAATTATCCAAAGAAAAGCATTCCTATTTTGTGCCTCTGTTTTAAGTTCATGAGGAAGTAGTAGTTAATTCATGATCTTTTTAAGTTGGACAAGCTTCACCCCAGGATTGCATGTATAATGTGCAGACCCATAATACGAGAAGGAACTGGCATTGAGTGCGCCCGGCTCAAAATTAATACAACAAACAAACCCTCCTTCACACTTTGTTCATGAGAAATCAGAAAACTTTGGCAGTGATAAACAAAGGAGATTAAGAGGATGTGATCGTCCTCATTCGGGAGCCGTTCCTCGAAACTTGTCCATCTCAAGAAGTGATTGAGTTGTATGCTAGCATTCGTTGACGGAGCATGCATAATAATAAAAAATTATTACCTCTGTTTTTAAAATCAAGAGCTCTGGTACATGTTTTGTCTTTGTTTCCGACTACGGGTTTTCAACCTTGCCAACAAAAGCCACGGTTCAAGAGTCTCCACCTTCTTTTAAAAACACCAACTACTGAGAGCATGATTGTCATTCTGAGTGTAATGTGCATTGTCCCAAAGTAGCATTGTCTTTTGCATGATTGTGATATCGTTTATTTTGAAATCATTGTATCTAGTCATCACTTAAACCTTGGAGGTGCCCCTGCATTTATGTTTTGCTTCACTAAAGGGGGCAAGCGAGATATCACTTTATCATATTTGCACACCATGTTCATTACAAATCTATTTGATGTTTCAGTATCATATTGTAAAACTTTCAGTTCTTTGTGATTTTCTCATGAGGCAACTTAATTACTATAGATTCATTGTCTCAGTAAGCTTTTGTCATATGACTATGAAAAAGTCCTATATGGTTAATAGCATGTCACCACAGAAATTATTCTTGTTATCATTTACCTACTCGAGGACGAGCATGAATTAAGCTTAGGGATGTTGATACGTCCAAAACATATCTATAATTTCTGCTTGCTCCATGCCTCTTTTGGGTGATATTGCTATGATATTTATACACTTCCATACACTTTTGATCATATTTGGACTAACCTATTAACTCAGTGCACCCTAGTGCCAGTTTCTGTTTTCGGCTGTTTTTGTATTTCAGGTTTTCCCATTACGAGAACTGCCAGAAAAATCCCGGAAAAATTATATAAAAAATCAGCATTCCAGAAGCTACCAGGCACCCGAAGCACAGCCGGAGGGGGGCCACCAGGGCCCCAGGCGCCCTGGTGGCGCGGCCCCCCTGGTCGCGCCGGGGGGGGGGGGGGGGCGCCTGGGCCCCCCGAGCCTCGTCTGGTGCCCCCCTTTGGCATATATTTAGACCGTCTCCCAAAACCCTCGAGACGGGAACCCTTTTTCGCGATCTCATCTCTGTTCCACCGCCGCCGCCGCTTCCAAGATCGGGAGCACCAGGAGAACTCTTCCCGGCACCCTGCCGGAGGGGGGATCACCACCGGGAGCTTCTCCACCACCATGGACGCCTCCCGGATGAGTTGTGAGTAGTCTCCCTTGGACCATGGGTCCATGACCAGTAGCTATGTGATGTTCTCCTCCGGTTCTTGTGCTTCACTAATTAGTCCTCGTGAGCTGCCCTACATGATCGAGGCACATATGTAATCCTTATGCTGTTGCTATGATGAGTTTGCTGGGATCCGATGGATTATGAGATTATGTTCAGATTGTGTTTGAGTAATATATTTGATTCACCTCTTTTATATTTATGTTCGTAAGTAATTCTTGCATGTTCTCCGTTGTTATTTATCGCTTTGGCCAAGTAGTAGGTAGTGACTCCAAGAGGGAACGTTATGCTTGATTGTGGGTTCATGCCCCTCGATGACTAGCTTGAGTGACAGAAACATGAGTCTAGGGGATGTGATGTTGCCACAAGGGGGAAAACAACGGTGCTTGTGCCCGCGGGTGCAAGGATTGTTTACTTTACACAAAGTTCTTTTAATGCAGTTGTCTGTTGCTTTGAGTTTACACTATGGGTGGGACTCGCAACTTAATACCAGCGAGATGTTCTGGATAGATATCTCAAGGTGGATGATTAGTAGTAGATGCAGATGGATTTCGGTCTACTTACCTTGGCGTACCGCCCATGCTTTGAACCTCTACCTTTCTTGCAACTTAGTCAGCATTGCTTTGCGCACATGGTCCTGTCAATTGCCCAGCTGTAATTCGTTTACCTCACATAGCTGTTTTATCGTCTTTTGGGAGAGAGACATCACTAGTGAACATCATGAGACTCCGGTCCATATTACCATCATTGATCACATCCACTATTTACTTTCCGGTTTTTACTTACTATTGCAGCAATATCTATCACTATTATCACTTGCGTTTGATCCTTTGTAAACTACAAGGCCGGAGGGATTGACAACCTCTCTGTACTCGTTGGGAGCAAAGTTATTTGTATCTGTGTGCAGGTCCACGTTGATTGCTAATATCTGGCGCCGTTAGCAGTTGACACCTTCTTGTTGAAATTGGGAGTCTCAGGGAAATCGATCCTTGGTATTGCCAAGGGAAAACTTCTGCTACACTGCATCTCAAACCTTCCACTTGGGGTAACCAACGAGGGGCGAGAAGCCATCAGTAGCTCATCGGGAAAGACATCCGAGAATTCCTGCAACAATTTAGACAACACTAAAGGTAGAGGTGGTGAAGTGTTAGTAGGTTTGGCTTCCCCTTTTCATAAAATCACAAGGTGAAAGACACTCGAGGGGTTCTCACACAGTTCTCTCATCTCACTTTTGGTGGCGAATAGCACTAGTTGTTTCTTGTCACTCATCGTGGAGTCGCTCATGTTTGGCTTGTGGCTCTCACTCTCCTTTTGGTGGCTCACTCTCTCACCACTCTCTCCATGATGGTTGGTAGGTACGTGTTTGTTGGCGGCTACTTGACTTGGTGACATTGGGCGTAGCACGAACTCTTTGTCCTTCATCTTGAAGCTATAATGGTTAGTCCGTCCATTGTGAGTGACTCCACGATCGTATTGCCATGGTCGTCCAAGAATAAGGTGGTACACAGACATAGGGACCACATCACACTCAAGTGTGTCCTCGTAGGCGCCTATCTTGAAGGAAACTTGCACGGTACGCTCGAATCGAAGAATTCTGGCATCGTTAAGCCATTGGACCTTGTATGGATGAGGGTGTTTCATCTTGACCAATTGGAGATTGTCGCATAGCTCTTCGCTTGCCAAGTTATGACAACTTCCTCTATCGATGATAACCTTGACAGAGCATCCATTGATGCCGGCCTTGGTATGGAAGATGTGACATCGTTGATCGTCATCTTGTTGTTGTTGGAGTGTCAAGACCTTGGAAACAACGAGATTGGGGCTCGAGTCATTGTCGCAAAACACTTGATTGTCTTCATCTTCATTCACTTGTTGATGCATAGCGACATGTTCAAGGGCTTCCATCTCATCGTCGCTCATTGAGTTATAAGATCCGTCATCATTGATGACCATTGTGCGAACGGTCTTGCACTGACATGACTTGTGGCCTCGCCCTTGGCATTTGAAACACTTGATGGAACTTGTCTTGGAGTTGTCCTCGGTTGGAGTTGTAATTGATGAAGCTCTTGGCTTGAAGTTGTTTGTAGAAGGTGGACGACTAGATGTAGTCGCATTCTTGTAGCTTGGCTTGTCACCGAAGTTTGTAGATGGCTTGGTAGAGGTAGGAGGGACCGAAGTCACTGAAGCTTGGTTGGAAGAGCCGAAGTTCTTGTAGCTTCTTGCTGTGATATGTGGACCGATTACTACATATATACCACCTTAATATTTTTGCTCTTGTTTTCTTGTATGAAACGGGGTTTTGTAGGACTATCTTCCTTTCTGAATACATGCCACATTTTTGCTTGCTTCCAGGTACATCGGGTTCCAAAATTATCCTCAACGAAAAATTAAACTTGTATCTGAGCCATACCATTGATAATATTCTGTCAACCTTGCACACAATTTAACTTCTTGCTGATTTGATCTTCTCTGCTATGAGGAGTGCACGCTGAGGGAGACTTGATACTCAGATCAGATATCCCCCAAATCTGAATGCAATCGGCTGAGAATTCCATACTGTTGTGAGGAGTGCAAGTTAATGCAAACTTTATCCAAGATTTCTTTTGTTTTCAGACGAGCTATTTCCAATTTCAGTGCAGTCTGCTGACAATTCCATTTTATTTATCTGAGCTTCCAAATACATGCATTTCTTGCTAACTCTTCGGGTCCGATGTCGGCGAATGAGCAACTTTAATAATGGGAAAATTATGCCACACCGAAGGCCCAAAGAAAGAAGCAAAAGAAACGACTAAAATAAAAGCACACAAGCATACTACTAACATAATTAATCAAGCAATCATCACATATTACTGCTACTCACACCAAAATATGCATGCACACCTAAGCACACAAATCGCGCAGAAACTCCGGCATTACGGTCTAATATGCTGTGGCGGTGTGCACGAAAATTATATCCATGTGTGGAAGGAGTTGGCGTAACCGAAGCTACCCAAGCACTGGCTGAACAGTGGCTGGATCTGGATGGATGCACAGGTGAGGACGTACTTGACGATCAAGTAGCGAGACACAAAAGTCACGACCACCTCATCATCAAGCGTACGAAGGGAGTCGTACCCGTCCAAAGAATGAAATGACATGGCAGGGTAGCGGTGGAAAAACAAGGCTCGCTGGCATAGCCATTTGCTGACAACCAAGATCAGTAAGGGTTGCCAGAGGGACAAGATGAAAGACATGGTTCACGATAGAAACAAGTCTATCACTGAAACAATATGGGTGGATGGCGGAAAGATAATGAAGCGATACCTGAGCATAACTCCTCCGAATGGTGTCTGGAACACTCGGTACCAGGGCATCACTCTGCTGGGACAGAGGTGATGCCAAACACCAAAAAAGAGGGATGGTGCAGGTAGTGGATTGAAACTTATACCACCTACACCCACAAGTTTAACCGTTAGCGACAAAATAATAATCTATATGCATGCTATGCGACAAACAAATGCAACAATCAAATGCATCAAACCAACCAAACTCTATACTACCGCATTCTAACATTCGCGCGGTCTAGGGCGTCCTACAGCCAGACCTGCTCTGATACCAAGCCCGTGGCACCCCTGCTTAGAGAAACCGGAACGCCCCATATTCCAGCCCAGAGATCGAGGAGATGTCTTCTGGAATACGGCACTGCTTAGCATAGAACAAACCAGCCTTCTATTATTACACGAATACGGATACAAGGTCTCCGATATTACAAGGGGGTTACATTGGCACGGCAACACTACGCCTGCCACGGTTGCTCTATGCAAGCAGCATAACAACTCGAGGCAGCAGAACCTCTACTGGCAGCGGAACAACGAACGTCGATGATGGACTCCAATCCGTAGGGACTCTGGCTGGAACGTTTATCCTAGCTCGCGAACACCAGAACCATAGCAAAACAAGCAAGCAATCCTGGCACGACCTGCAAGCTGGCATGACACGCCAGGTCAGTAAATTGAATGTACTTGCAAGCTCACAATAAACCAAAAGCATTCAAGACAAACAACAGCATGGCATTAGCATGTTAATTTAATTCATGAACATGATACTAACAGAACAACATGGCATGCACAACTGAACATGATACAACTTAGCACAGGCATAACATGAACATGAAAATACTACATGCAACAGGATGATACTATCATGCACCAACTTACTTTGCTCGGGTTATTTCCTAACCATCACATGCACAAACTTACCAACACGGACATCACACGATCATCTCAGGATCAAATCAAGCTTGGTATAAACAATACTGTAGTAATCATTAAATGACCATAAGGAGCTTGATCTTTACCATTGACTCTCGCACAACATCACAAATACCCAACACTTAGTACCCTCGATACCACGGTGATCATTCCGGCAATCACACCCAACTTATCTCATTATCGAACCAGGGTTTTTATTATTAAGCACATTTTTATTATTACTGTTGACTCACATTGTGACCGACACGAACTGGGCCCTTATCCGCGGGCGTGGCTATCGATAGATTTAGACACACACACTTTGCAGATGTAGCGCACTGTACCCACACCACAGAACCCATGGCCACTTTCTCACATTCGGGTGGACCAACGGCATTCTGACAAAACCGATCTACTATCATGACACTCTCCCGGCCACCCCGACTCACTCCCCACTGGGTTAGTCCTGGGTGGCCCCGTGTCTACCAAAGACACAACGGCCATCGTTGTGGCCAAAACATAAATGGTCCCAAACGGGAACCCGGATCCATAACAACAACAACAACAACAATGGGCACACAAGGTTATGTCCGTCTACCTGATCAGGGTACCGCGTGCACATAACCTTCCCTCGTTTGGAGGCACCGGCGAGAGGCACGACAATAGACCCAGTTAGGTCCTTCCCATAAAGGCAAGTGTGGCTGCGTTGGTCAGCTCGATTTGGTGGCACCATGACTCGGCCAACAGTTGTTCAAGTTCATTATTATCCGGTTAAAGTTGAATGCAATAAGTTGAGTCATAATAAATTAACATGATGCAACTACAATGTATGAGCATGATATCAACATAAGCATGGCGGTGCAACATAAGCATCGAGCATAACCAACATGAAATATTTCACCAAAGGAGCATGGCATACTGACAAGCATGAATATCACCAGTATGACGCTACTCATGGCATACATGACTTCTAGCATCATAAATAAATACCATGCAAGATCATACTAGCATCAACAATAAGTACCATGCAAGAACATAGCAAGAACAGTACCAAGTAAGCATGTAACTAACTAGCTGCAATGAAACATGCATATCACGGTACAACAAGCATGCATTAAGACTACTGCTAGCATGTATTTCTATTACCAAGCATAACATGTGAACATGATACTAACAAGTAGTACAAGATAACAAGAAGTATCAGATCATAGCATGACAGTGAACATGAAACCACGTGCATAACCGAAACAATGATAGTAGTAGCAAACAGGCAAACCGATAACAACAAACTTTTATTAAATATTCAAGTAGAAACCATGGCTACTACTTGACTATCATGCAAGTGGTTATTGTGGCTTGCCTGGGGATGAGGAAGGCACCGGGAAGAAGTGCGGTGAAGCCGTGGAAAGAATCGCCGGAAATAGTTCTCTCTCGGAGGGGGCTGTTTACGGAAAGGGCAAAATGGTTATTTTCACAGTGTCAAACCATAGTGAAAATGAAATCAACAGAACGGGCTCGACAATACGAAGAGATGGGCTTTGGATTCACCTCATTTGGAGTTGTGGTTAAAAAGATATGAAGTTTTTCTGCCAGGGACCTATCTGTAATAAAATCATCACAAACAGGCCCTCAGCAGGAAAATCAGAACGCGCCTTGTCTGAAAATATGTTTTCCAGAAGGAAAAACGTATTTCAACCTGAAGAAGAGAAGGAATGCTCTTTCGTGTAGGGGAGACGTATTCCGCAGAATACGCCTCCACTTATCCACGTCAGCGGTGGCTGGGCCGGGCCGGAGTGGCTGCCAGGTGGGGTCGGGGAAAGGAGGGGGCCCGCCTAGCCGGCCTTCTTCAACCTCCCGCATGGGGCTGCGCCTGGCCGAGGGGGAGGCCACCCCGACGGTGACTGACGGGGCATTCGGCCACCTCTCGCGGCGTGCCGCCTACCAAACTGATCAGGAGACGAAGATGGTTCGGATGGTGGTGGCCTACGCCGTCGAGGACCTGCACAGAGGACGCAGTTGAGCTCGCGGCGGAGGGGTCTTCGGTTGCCGGGGAAAACACGGCTAGAGGTTGCTGGTGGAGGAGGAATGGAGTTGGGATGGATATGGAGTGCTGGTGGAGGCCTCTGGAGGTGGTAGAACGGAGAGCGATGGCCAGGATCACCGGAATCGGAGGGACCGAGGCAGCGGCCGGGGCTGTGATAGAGGGGCAAGAGAGGCCCTCCGGCTTGGGTGAGAGGCTGGGGAGGTCTAGAAGAGGGCGTAGGAGAGGCTGGTGAGCTCGGAGGCGCTCGGGGAAGGCCTTAAATAGGTAGAGCGAGGAGGGGGTGAGCTGGCGTCGCCGCGGACGTGTGTCCAGCGCCGCGGACGCGTGTCCACGCTCGCGAGCTCGGAGGTAGAAGACGTAGGGGAGCAGTGGAGGTCTCACGGGGCAGAGGAGGCCAAGGAGGAAGCAGAGGAAGAAGTCGAGCACCATTAAAGCTCGGTCGGCACTGTGTGCTCGTGGACGCGCGGCGGCTTGCATCGGTGAGCAAGCGGACAGAGGGGGAGAGGGCTCCAGGAGGACGACGACGACGCGGGCCAGCTGCGGGACATGATCAGGAGCACGAAGGCGATGAGAGGAGGAGGGGGTCTAGCACAAACAGCATTCTGGCCGCGCACACTGCTTGCCAAAGCGGCGGTCACCGTGCAGACTGGCATCAAGAAGAGCCAAATGGCAGGCAATTGTTGTCTAGGGGTTGGTCCTTCCTGGGGAGGATGCAACCGTGGTGGTAGATTGGTTAAAAGTGACACGGTTAAGTGGTAGTTAACCTCTGAAGTTTACTGTAGTAAACTTGGGTGAGAACTGCTGAGCAACAAGAAAGAGATTGGAAACAATGGAGTTGTTTAGTAGATTCAGGGTAAGAAGGACTCACATCCTGGTAAGTTTGAGATGATTTGGACCAAAGATAAATATAGTTGCTTTACAACTGCATAATTTGGTCCAGGAACAAGATCATGAAGTTGCACTCACCTGATGAGGCCACTTGAGCTGAATTTTTGCAAGGCTTGGTCATTTGGTCAAATAGAGATGCTGTAAAAGTTACATGCCATATGGACTTGCCAAAATGGTACTTCCTTCACAAACATCCCCACTGACCAGAAACTTGAAAATTTTTTAGGGATATAATGGCTTGATGAATAATGCCAAAAATGGGTGGAGGTGAGTTATATGGATAATAGAAGGCCTAGAAAAATTGGCAGCCATAATGGAGCAAGGTAAAATATACTTGCTTCACAAACTGAAATTTTGGGCAGAATCAAAGAATGGATGATGAGCTCACATGGAGGCATTACATGAGCTCTACTTTGGTGGAGGGCTACGATATGATGATATGAAGGATCATGCAAAATGGCAACTCATTTGGATATTCCTAGCTTGTACCTCCTTCACAAAGCTTCTTTCTGGACAGAAACTTTGGAAAATCATAATTAAATAATTACTAGGCAATTGAGGATGCATTTTGGCATGTGGCAACAATATGGACAGGAAAAGGTGTCCAAGGATTTTGAGGTCAATTGGGCAAAGATAAATAGAACTTGCTTTACAAAGTGCCATTTAGGGCAGAATAGAAAAAGGAATATTGGTGAAATATTTTTGAACATGGCAATGAAACGTTTTGCCATATTTGATGAAGATATGACCCAAACAATTTATTAGAATTTATTTGGGAATTTCAGGAGTGATAGAAATATAGGTTGCTTCACAACCTAGGGCAAACAGGGTTATTCCTTTAATAAAAAAAGGAATATTCCCAATAAAAGAATATTGGGATTTGGGGTAGGATGAAAATGACAGGGTCTAGGGAAAGATATGAGGATGACAAGCCACTCTCGAAAGAAAGAAGAGGTCATCTTCTTCAGTTTCCAGACCACATAGCCACAGAAAAAGAAAACTCAGGAAAAAATCTCAGAAAATCCAAAGAAAAAGAAAGGGCCAAAAATCAGGCTGTGACAAAAGTCCGCAATCTTCTTGATAGGATAGTTGAGTCCATTCAATAATCTCGCCATCGTTTGTTCTTCATCTTCCGTGATGTTTGCGCGTATCATGGAAATCTCCATCTCCTTGTAGTACTCTTCAACGGACTTGGTACCTTGCTTGAGGAGTTGTAGCTTCTTGAATAAGTCACGGTTGTAGTGTGTTGGCACGAAATGTGCTCTCATGACTTCCTTCATTTGAGCCGAAGTAGTGATAGGATGTTCGCCTTTTGCTTCTCTTCTCTCGATGATTTGCTCCCACCAAATGAGAATATAGTCTTGGAACTCAAGGGAGGCCATTGCAATATTCTTTTCTTCATCAAAGTTGTGTAGGCGAAAGATCTTGTCAACATTCAATGCCCATGAGAGGGAGTCTTCAGGATCAAAGCTTCCGGAAAACTTTGGCATGGTGAACTTAAGCTTGCCATAGTGATGCTCTTCATTGTTGGCTTGCCTATTGTGAGGGCGTTCTTGATTTGGACGATTGTCAATCTCATGTTGCTCTTGGCGGAGTAGATGTTCATTGTCATGGTGTACTTTCCGAGCTCATGGTTCTTGTTGAGCTTGTTGCTCTTGTCGCGCTTGAGGAGGAACTTCTTCTTGCATTCGTGCTTGGTGGTGCCTCTCTTGCATCTCATCGCAAAGGAAATCCTCTTCTTGACGAGTGTATCGATTGCGAGTGGCCACATTGCGATGTGAATCACGTAATGCACGTTGCGCCTCAAGAGCTTGAGCTTCTCGGCATTGTTGTGCTTGACGATGAGCCGCGGCATCTTTTTCTTCTTGGTGTTGACGTGCTCGCTCTTGTTGTTGTTGGCGTAGTCGTTGTCGTTCTTGTGCTTGCTCAAGTGTAGCTTGGTTTTGACGATGTCGACTTTCTTGATCGTCAAATAGCTCTTGGGAGCTCTTATCGTGAAGTGGATTCCGGTTGTCATGTCGAGCTTGGCGTGCGGCTTGACGAAGAGTGTTTGATGTAGGTGTACTTGAGCCGGACGTGTAGTCGGTATGACGACTTGAGCGGCTTCGCCTTTGAGAAGATGTCGATGAGGAGCGTCGATTGACTATCAAAGTCCGTAGCTCATTGAATTGAGTAGACATGTTGGTGTTGATTATGTCGAATTGCTCTTCTGTTCTTGCTTCAAATTGGCGCGCGTCGACGGCGACTTGCTCAATTCGCTCTTGCATAGCTTCACTTTCTTGGTGTAGCGCTCGTTGGACACCGAAGAGATGTAGTTTGGTGACGTAGTTGTTCGATTCTTGAGGATCATCAAAGAGCGGGTTCGTAGATGTACTTGGCCTATCCATCATTGCAAGCAAGAATGTGAGTGGGAGAAAGGAGAAGACAATATCAAAGTACCTTGACCGAAGTTGACAATGGATCAATGATCACTCAATAATGTAACCCGTAAATAGCACTATTGGTACCACTTCGTGTCGATTCTCACACCTACACAAGTAAAGTTTTGAGAGGAGCTTGGTTAGGATGGTGGCACAAATTCAATGCAATTGTCAAAGTGACTCAATGATGTTGAAAATGATTCACAATTTGCTCATGCAACAAGTAGAACACAAGCAATAAGTATCACACGGAACACACGCACGGATAGATAAATGTGGTTGTGCAACCAAGGGTGAGCAAAAATGTGGAATCCACGGAAAATGCTCTTGTTGCACAACACTAGAAAGACGCTAACCGATTGCTTAATAGGCGGATACGCACTTGTGCACGACCTATAAGAGGCAAACGTAGCGACTTCCTATCACAAGTATGCTATGAGTGTATGATGTGCCGATGCTTGAGCACAAGATGATGTATTGCTATCTCATATGATCTCTTTTGATGCAAGGCGTATGATGCTATTTTTTTTTCTTATAAGCTTTGGGTGGCTCTTTTGCTTAAAATCTTGTGAGCTCTTTCTTTGGCCACTTATGCATGCTTCTCGGAATCAAGGTAGCTATTGTATATGCGGATCACTCTTGTGTCACACGGAGATATGATGTTGTAGTATGCAATATCTATGACTATCACTAATGTGCACAAGTGTCGTGGCCCGGCAATACTCAAATGGCTTGTCTCGATGGAAAAGCTACGCAAAATGGTCTATAGGGTGACAAAGCGATTGCAAGGTAGAATGACAAAGCATCGTCGATGTTACCATCATTGTCGAGGTTGAGAGGTGGTCTTGTCGATATCGTTCCGTTCCGAGATAGCCGAAACACATAAGGAAACGGGAAAAACCACAACTCAAATGATCCAAGACACAAAGAGGTAAGACCGTAGTGATTTTGGTTAGGCAATGGTGGTGGTGGTATGGTAGATGTGGGTGTATGAATGGGTAAGCGGGTGCGGAAGGTGGAACAAAAACTGAATAAATTCAGTTTCGTCAGGGTTCAGCGGACGTCCGGTCGGTCATCGGTCGTCCGGTTGCCGGAAGTCCGGTAGGTTCTCGGAAATCCGGTAAATACTTCTGTATAGGTGGTTCCAGTCGTCCGGTGGGTGACGGACGTCCGATGCTTCGCAGGGGTCCGGACGTCCGGTAAAACGCCGGTCTTCCGGTGGGTCTGGGCTAGGGTTCGAGTTATCCGTGGACAAATTGGTCAAACTTGGCCGAATTTGCGGAAGAAAATTGGGGAAAAATTGTTGAAACTCGAGATCCACTTGTGACACAGCAAACCCATGGAACAAGTTCAACAAAATCTCGTCAAATCAATAGATCACAAAAAAAATTGGGGCTATTTTTGTGGGGAATTTTCGAAATTGGGAAGAACACAACAAAAACAAGCTAGAAAACACGGGTAGGGGCTCCAATTTCGTGAGAAACCGTGGCTCTTGATACCATATGATGGGGGGTCTACCCGTTCTAGGCCGATATTTCACGAAATGGAGAGGGATCCCATGATGAACATGAAGAACACAAAGGAATCACGGAGGGAAAACACGAGAGGAAACGCTCAAATCAACACAAAGACGGTCACACAGGTGCTAGATTCACGATACATATCAAGACACATGATCCATAGTCAACAACGATGATACAAAGATAGTCTTCTCCCGGAGGAGGTCTTTGGGTATCTCTTGGGATCTTCTCCGTAGCGGAGGTCTTGAATCCGTGTGGATCTTCTCCGAAGAGGGCCGCAGTCACTCTCGAGGAGATGAACCACAAGAAGGTATCAAATGAGCTATCCAAAAGCTGCCCTCGGAAGGAGGAAGTCAATGGGTATATATTCTCTGAATGAGGGGAGGGGTACATGGGCTTCGTCCATGTCACTGCGCACAGGCAGACGGGACGGATGTCCGGTGGCTCGGGAGGGACCGGACGTCTGATAACCCTTGGATTTCCGTTAATTACGTTCTGTAGTCGAAGTCACGGACGTCCGGTGGCCTCCGGTCGTCCGGTCGCCTGGGAGTCGCCGGTCGTCCGGTGATCGTCGGACGTCCGGTCGCCTGGGAGTCGCCGGTTGTCCGGTGATCGTCGGACGTCCGGTGCCTGGGGGTGACTGGTCGTCCGGTAGGGGTCAGACGTCCGGTGCCTGTAGCGTCTTCAGCAGCACTTTTTCTTGTTCCAAGCACATGTCGATCCCGCCGCCTTGTCCACTGTGCAGAGCTGTCACGTGGCCTTCATCCAAGTATCTGAATATGCATAGAGTTTCTGATGAGGGTAGAAGCCATGTCCCATGTGAATCGAGAGGAAATTGATAAAGGAGCGAGTTCACCTCGGCTTCGAGAGCTCTTGCACAGGCTCGTGTCATTGGTCCTTTGGGCACTTGGTGAGTCGACGGTAGGTCCATGGGGATGACCTTGGGATGATCCGCATCACCACCGCTGGCGAGGGTGAGAAGGAGGATAAGCAGCAACACAAAGATGATGCCTCGCTAAAATAAAGAAGATGGACCTATTATGGTCTTGAGTGATGGTTGTTGGGCTAAGAGTGTGGGTTGTGGTTTTTCTCCCGTTGCAACGCACAGACTCTTTTTCTAGTATCCAACTAAAAGCAACTACTCGATCCGTTCCTAAATATAAGTCTTTGTAGAGATTCCGAGGGAGTACATGCATGACCCTCCTTTCATCTTTCTTGTTTCAACCGGACAATTTTTTTGTGTGAATAAGCATTGGGTGGCTCTCTCCTACATCATGTCCGCCTACCATGTTGTAGGATCGAAAGTATGTCTAGAGGGGGGGTGATTAGACTACTTGACCAAATAAAAACTTAGTCTTTTCCCAATTTTATGTTTTGTTAGTTTTTAGCAAATTAGCACAAGTCAAGCAATCTTCCTACACATGCAATTCTAGAGTTGTTGCAGCGGAAAGTAAATCATTGCATATGAAGGTAAAGGGAGGGGTTTGGAGAGTGCAAATGCAAGTGGAGACACGGATGTTTTTGGCGTGGTTCTGATAGGTGGTGCTATCGTACATATACGTTGATGGAGACGTCAACCCACGAAGGGTAACGCCCGCGCGAGTCCACGGACGACTCCACCCATGAAGGGTCCACGAAGAAGCAACCTTGTCTATCCCACCATGGCCATCGCCCACGAAGGACTTGCCTCACTCGGGTAGATCTTCACGAAGTAGGCTATCTCCTTGCCCTTAAAAACTCCTTGGTTCAACTCCACAGCATGTCGGAGGCTCCCAAGTGACACATAACCAATCTAGCAGACACCACTCTCCAAAAGGTAACAAACGGTTTGTTGATAACAAACTCCTTGCTTAAATTCTGCAAATGATAGTCTCCCCAACACTCAAACAGCTCCTCATAGATTTGGATATGGTGGAAGAAGAGATTGAGTGGAAAGCAAGTTCGGGAAGGCTAGAGAACAAGATTTATGTGGTAGGAATGGAATATCTTGATCACAATACTTGAGTAGATGATTCTCTCTCAGATCTGGATTGGTGAAAGTGTAGGCATGATCTGATGGCTCTCTCTTGAATGAAAGAGAGGGTGGAGGGATATATATAGCCTCCACACAAAATCTAACCATTACACACATTTTGGCCAACTTGGTGGGACCAATTCAGTGAACTCGGTCTGACGGGATCACATCATTAGGAGAATGATGTGATCGACAAGACCCGTCCGTTAGCTTAGCAACTTGATCGTTTAGTTTTTCTGCTAATGCTTTCTTCATGACTTATACATGTTCCTATGACTATGAGATTATGCAACTCCCGAATACCGGAAGAACACCTTGTGTGCTATCAAACATCACAACGTAACTGAGTGATTATACAGATGCTCTACAGGTGTCTCCAAAGGTGTTTGTGGTGTTGGCATAGATCAAGAATAGGATTTGTCACTCCGAGTGTCGGAGAGGTATCTCTGGGCTCTCTCGGTAATACACATCGTAATAAGCCTTGCAAGCAAATGACTAATGAGTTAGTCACGAGATGATGTATTATGGAACGAGTAAAGAGACTTGCCAGTGACGAGATTGAACTAGGTATGATGATACCGGTATCGAATCTCGGGCAAGTAACATACCGATGACAAAGGGAATAACGTATGTTGTTATGCGTTTTGACCGATAAAGATCTTCGTAGAATATGTAGGAACCAATATGAGCATCCAGGTTCCGCTATTGGTTATTGTCCGGAGATGAGTATCGGTCATGTCTACATAGTTCTCGAACCCGTAGGGTCCGCACGCTTAACGTTCGATGATGATTGGCATTATGAGTTTATGTGTTTTGATGTACCGAAGGTTGTTCGGAGTCCCAGATGTGATCACAGACATGACGAGGAGTCTCGAAATGGTCAAGACATAAAGATCGATATATTGGAAGCCTATGTTTGGACATCGAAATGGTTCCGGATAAGTTTGGGCATTTACCGGAGTACCGGGGGGTTACCGGAACCCCCCGGGGAGTGTATGGGCCTAATTGGGCCTTAGTGGGATAGAGGAGGAGGCGACCAAGGTGAG
>LR738713.1:567423285-567454225 GCA_902687465.1 Secale cereale | reverse complement strand
GGGGGGGGGGGGGGGGCGCCTGGAGCCCCTGGCCCACCTCTGGCCGCCCCCTTTTGCATATATGCTCTCCGTCTCTCGAAAACCCTAGGCACGGGACTTTTTTCGGAGTTCCGCCGCCGCTTCGAGGCGGAAACCTACAGAGAAGAAAAGGGCATCTCCGGCGGGCAGATTCCGCCGGGGAGATCACCTCCCGGAAGGGGAGATCGTCGCCATTGTCATCACCATCATCACGGGCATCATCGAGATCATCATCAACATCATCCCCAACACCAGCACCATCTCCATCTTCATCCAAATCTCATCTTTCCATCGCAACTCGTGTTGTAACTTGTACTACCTATCATCTCTACTCCATCGGTGTTGATTACTACCTTGTGGTGAATGCTATTGAGTTTTGTTGGAGAAATATTATTATGTCCAGATTGTTTATCACATATTTATCCCCTCTGATCATGATCTCTTTTATGTCTTGTGAGTAGTTACTTTAGTTCTTGAGGGCATGGGGAAAGTCTTGTTGTTAGTAGTCATATGCTGTTGAAGTAATATGTGTTGTTTGATACTTAAGTTGTGTTGTCATTCTACTAGTGGTGTTGTGTGAGTCGAACACCCAACACTTCGCCTTATTAAGGACCTAGGGGAATGCCTTGTGTATAAAGAATGCTTATGGTGGGTTGCCGGAGTGACAGAAACCTGAACCCCAGGTCGCACGCTTTTGCATAAGGGAATAATGGATCCTCGATCGTATTGCTATGGTTAGGCTTTTGCCTTAAATTCTATCTTGTATTTGCGGATGCTTGCAAGGTGTTTAATCATAAGAGTGCATTCATCTTGGTCTAGAGAGTGCACTAGCATAGATCCACCCACCAACACTTATCAACACATAACAGAGTATCGATACGGAATATGGCGAAAGCACCTGACTACCTCTCCCGTGTGTCCTCAAGAACGCTTTAGTCTTTATAAGTTCAGTTGCTAGGCCTCTCCTTTGCGAAGAAAGGATTGGGCCACTTGTTACTTTCAGTACCTTTTACATTACTTGCCATTACATTCCTGTTGCTTATATCGAGAAAACCCCTAAAAGTTATCTTTCAGTGCTTGCAGTAATTTCTTGCTCAGAATCGCTTATCAATACCTTCTGCTCCTCGTTGGGTTCGACACTCTTACTTATCGAAAACGCTACAACAGATCCCTTACGGTTGAGGGTCATCAAGTACCGTTTTCTGGCGTCGTTGCCAGGGAGCGTAGCGCTATTGGTAAAGTGAAACTGGTAAGAAAGTCTTTTTATAATTCTGTTTTTATTTTTACTATTGTTGCTCTTTGTCCTTATGGATAACCCTATTATTGGAGCGTTTCTTGCGGGAAGACACCCCACACCTGTGGTGGTTGATCCTCCCCCTACTGAAATTGTGCCTTATAAAATACCAGCCGGTATTATCGATTATGTTTTGACTAATCGTTATGCTGGAGACAGACATCCCGATGAACACTTACTGTATTTGTCACGACTATGTTCATTATTTAAGCTTGCAGGTGTATCGAGGGAGTTTGTCATGAGGAAATTGTTTGTCGTATCCCTTACAGATAAAGCTTCAGATTGGTATGGGCTTCTTGATAACCCACACTTGCTGGACTGGCAGGAGCTTATGTCTCTCTTTTATACTAAATTTTATCCTCTTCACGAAATTCATCGAGACAGGAATTATATCTGTAACTTTAGGTCTCGTGACGGAGAAAGCATTGCTCAAGCTTGGGGGAGACTGAAGTCTCTAATGCTCAAATGCCCGATTCATAAGCTTCCCAAGGAAATTATACTTACAAATTTTTATGCCAGGCTTTCTCGTCAGGATAAGGAGATGCTGGATGCCTCCTCTAGTGGGGTATTTCAGAAGAAGAGTGTTGAAGAAAGGTGGGATCTCCTTGAAAGAATCCAGAGGAATACTGAAGATTGGGAAATTGATAAAGGTATTGAACCCGCTATAAATTATGAACATGATTATATTGAGAGCTATGTAGAAACTGATTACTTCAATACTTTTTGCTCTAAGATTGGTCTTGATTCCCATCTAGTGATTGATTTATGTAAGAACTTTGCCTCTCATGTTGATTCTTTTAAAAAGAATAGAGACCAGCACCATGCACCTTTTAAAGAACAACCTATTGATATTTATGTTGCTGAGCCTGTTTTGCCTGCAGTCATATATGAAAAGCCTCCTTTTCCCACGAGGATAAAGGAACACTCTCTTGTAACAGGCATAATAAATAAAAGTGAGAGAAGAGTTGATGAACCTGAGGACCAGATCAGGGTCGATCCTCGAGTTGCATTGATTAAAGACCTTGTTACTGATGATGTTTTGGATTCCAATATAACTTTTTGTGCTGTTTCCACTAACCTTGTCACAGCCAAGAACAAAGGCCCAATTTCAGGTACTCCGGTGGTATCTGTTAAAATAGGAGACCACAATTATTATGGGCTATGCGATTTGGGATCGAGTGCAAGTGCTATTCCTTATTCACTCTATAAAGAAATCATCGGTGAGATTCCCCCTTGTGAACTTGAAGAAGTTGATGTTACTATTCATCTTGCAAATAGATCAACTATCTCTCCTATCGGAATTGTGAGGGACGTTGAAGTCCTATGTGGAAAGGTAAAATACCCTACCGACTTTTTGGTACTTGGTTCAGCCAGGGACGATTTTTGTCCCATCATTTTTGGTAGACCTTTTCTTAGAACTTGTGGAGCTATAATAGATTGCAAGAAAGGTAAAGTTTCTGTTGAATTTAATGGTGAACCATATGAATTTAATTTTTCTAAGTTCTCTAAGCAGCCTCGAGGTACTAATTTACCTAGTGATGATAAAATTATTGAAAGTATTGCCTCTATTGCTATTCCCCCTGATGATCCTTTGCAGCAATACATGGAGGACCACGAGAATGATTTACATATGCAGGAAAGAAATGAACTAGATGAAATATTCTTGAGGCAGCCTGCTATCCTGAAGCACAACCTTCCGGTTGAACCTTTGGGAATTTTGTCAAAACCGAAAGAAGACCCGGTGTTCGATCTTAAACCTCTTCCCGATACGCTCAAGTATGCTTATTTAGATGAAAAGAAAGTATATCCTGTTATTATCAATTCTAACCTTTCAGGATATGAAGAAGAGCGATTATTGGAAGTACTTCGTAAACACCGAGGCGCGATTGGCTACACCCTTGATGACCTTAAGGGGATTAGTCCATCTATCTGTCAACATACTATCAACCTTGAGCCTGATGCTAAACCAGTTGTTGATCATCAACGACGGTTGAACCCGAAGATGATGGATGTCGTGAGAACTGCGATTCTCAAGCTTCTAGCCGCAGGTATTATCTACCCTATAGCTGATAGTAAGTGGGTAAGTCCAGTACATTGTGTTCCTAAGAAAGGAGGTACAACTGTAGTTCCTAATGATAAAAATGAACTAATACCTCAGAGAATTATTATTGGATACAGAATGTGTATTGATTACAGGAAGTTGAACAAGGCCACCAGGAAGGATCACTACTCGTTGCCGTTCATCGACCAAATGCTTTAAAGGTTATCCAAAAATACCCACTTTTGCTATCTCGATGGTTATTCTGGCTTCTCTCAAATTCATGTTAACACTGTCGATCAAGAGAAGACCACTTTTACTTGTCCTTTTGGTACTTATGGTTACAGACGTATGCCTTTCGGTTTATGTAATGCCCCTGCTACTTTTCAAAGGTGTATGTCTGCTATCTTTCATGGTTTCTGCGGGGATATTATGGAAGTCTTCATGGACGATTTCTCCGTCTATGGAACTTCATTTGACCATTGTCTTCACAACCTTAATAAAGTTTTGCAGAGATGCGAGGAGACAAATTTGGTACTCAACTGGGAGAAGTGCCACTTTATGGTTAATGAAGGAATTGTTCTTGGTCACAAGATTTCCGAAAGGGGAATTGAAGTGGACAAAGCCAAGATCGAAGCTATTGAAAGGATGCCCTATCCAAGGGACATCAAAGGTATTCGCAGTTTTCTCGGTCATGCAGGTTTTTATAGAAGATTTATTAAAGAATTTTCTAAAACCTCGAGACCCCTCACTAACCTTCTCCAGAAGGATGTTCCTTTTGCGTTTGATGAAAATTGTAAGGAAGCTTTTGAAGTCCTTAAGAAAGCTTTGATAACTACTCCTATAGTACAACCACCTGACTGGAATTTACCTTTTGAGATTATGTGTGATGCAAGTGATTTTGCTGTTGGAGCTATTTTAGGACAAAGGGTTGATAATAAATTGAATGTTATACATTATGCTAGTAAGACCCTTGATAGTGCTCAAAGAAATTATGCTACTACTGAGAAGGAATTCTTAGCTGTAGTTTTTGCTTGTGATAAGTTTAGGCAGTACATTGTTGATTCCAAAGTTATTATTCATACTGATCATGCTGCCATTAAATATCTTATAACAAAGAAGGATGCCAAGCCAAGGCTTATCCGATGGGTGCTCCTTCTCCAAGAATTTGATTTGCAGATTGTTGATAGGAAAGGAGAAGACAATCCGGTAGCGGACAATCTTTCAAGAATGGACGATATACCGCATGACCCCATCCCAGTTAACGATAGTTTTCCAGACGAGCAACTTGCCATTGTAAAAGTACAACCTCTCTCCGATCCTTGGTATGCAGATTATGCTAATTTTATTGTTGCAAAGTATTTGCCTCCAGGTCTAACGTTTCAGCAAAGGAAGAAGTTCTTTCATGATTTGAGGCACTACTTTTGGGATGACCCGCATCTTTTCAAAGAAGGTCCCGACGGGATCGTGAGAAGATGCATTCCGGAACATGAGCAGAAGGACGTTCTCCGACGGTGTCATGATAGTCCCTATGGAGGACATCACGCCGGTGAGAGGACTACACATAAGGTTCTTCAATCAGGTTTTTATTGGCCTACTCTCTTTAAAGATGCTAGAAATTATGTTTTAGCTTGTGATAAATGTCAGAGAGTTGGTAACATTAGTAGAAGGAATGAGATGCCTATGAATTACTCACTAGTGATTGAACCTTTCGATTGTTGGGGTTTTGATTTTATGGGTCCTTTTCCTTCTTCGCACAAGTACACTCACATTTTAGTAGCTGTTGATTATGTGACCAAGTGGGTTGAAGCAATCCCCACTGAAAGTGCTAACCACAAAACATCCCTGAAAATGCTTAAGGATGTAATATTTCCTAGGTTTGGTGTACCAAGGTACCTCATGACCGATGGAGGATCACACTTCACGCACGGAGCTTTTAGAAAAGCTTTGGCTAAATACGATGTTAATCATAGAATTGCTTCACCTTATCATCCTAAAACTAGTGGGCAAGTTGAGCTCACCAATAGAGAGATTAAGTTGATCTTGCAGAAAACAGTAAATAGAAATAGGAAGGATTGGTCAAATAAATTGGGAGATGCTTTGTGGGCATATAGAACTGCTTACAAAAACCCCATGGGCATGTCTCCCTATAAGATGGTGTATGGCAAGGCTTGCCATTTGCCATTAGAGCTAGAGCACAAAGCTTTCTGGGCTGTTAGAGAGCTTAACGCTGACCCAAAACTAGTTGGTGAGAAGCGTCTCATGAACTTGACTTCTCTAGATGAATGGAGAAGTGAAGCTTACGAGAGCGCTAAAATGTTCAAAGAAAAGGTAAAAAGGTGGCATGATAGGAAGATTCTGAAACGTGAATTTAATGTTGGTGATAAAGTTATGTTGTTTAGATCCCGTTTCAGGTTTTCTCCAGGTAAACTACTTTCCAGGTGGGAAGGACCATTTCATATTGAAGAAGTTTATCGGTCTGGTGCAATTAAGATTAATAATTTTGAAGGCACCAAACCTCAAGTTGTGAATGGGCAAAGACTTAAACATTACATAGCAGGAGACCCTGTCGATGTTGATGTGAATATAATATACACAACAACCCATGAAGAACATGTTGCAGCCCTGTTTCAGACGCCAGCAGAAGCAGAATAAAGAAAAGGTACGTAGTACGGTAAGAAAACACCGCCTAACATCATAAAAGTTCTGTATTACGTGTTTTTGAAAAATTAGTAAAATTCCGAGTCGAAGTGGAGCCGGAGACGACCACCAGGGAGTCCAGGCGCCCCCCTGGCGCGCCCCCCCTGGGCCGCGCCGGCAGGCCGCCTGGACACCCTGGTGCCCGTCTCCGACCCCGCTTTGATCCGTTACCTTCCTTTCTGTGCATAAATTTTTCCTATATATTTGCTCGGGTTGTTTCGGCAACGTATCTTGCGATTTCGCGTGTTTTCTCTTTGGTCTGTTTCTGCCAGGAAATCTTTCAGCTAAATTTAGGTGCCATGGCTTCTCCAAGTTCCCCCAAGGACACGTTCGTCGTCAACGTCATCAACCCTTACCTCGCTGAGGTGAAGAAGCACCCTCAGGTGGTTCAGATGAAGGAAGGCGTCCTTCATCAAGAAGATCTGAAGGGACCTATCAAGGAGGGGAGCGTCCAGGCCAGGCTGGAAGAAGTGGAGCAGGAAGTCTTCAAGTACAAGAAGATGACCGAGCGTGGTGTCGAAGCTAACTTTGACATCACCAACGAGCTGAAGAACTACTTTCTGAAGGAGATGAAGGAGATGTGGGAAAGAATCGTCGCGTCTGAAGACAGAATCATAGAACTCCAAGGGCAAATTAATGATCTACATAACCAGAACTGTGAGTATGAACTAAGATTTATGCGCATGAGTTTGGGTGCTGAATGCAGGATTCAGGAGATGAGCCTCTCACGAGAGACTTTAGCAAGATATCCATGGAAGCGTTTCGCCAAGGACTACGTGATTAACGCCAACAAGCATGGGTGAAACCTCCATGGGTAATGGCATTCCCTTGGCTTGTTCCAAGCTTGGGGGAGTGCCCGGTATCTGTATCTTTTACCTTTTGTCTTTCAGAAGTCAAGTAGAGTCGTATCATGTCTAGGGAAGTTATTATATGAGATAGGTGTGTGCATTGAGGTCTATCACCCCCTTGGTGAAGAATTGTATCCGTGTGTGTGGAGTCGACTATGATGGAATATTAATGAGAAGTTTATCGGTTCCTTTTTGCTGCACTCAGTATTCTCTTCATGCAATCGACCTTATATGATGACTCTTATGGGGAGTATTGACCTTATGTCAGGTATGGCTATGAAACTTTATTTAATCTTGGCAAACATAGCTTTGGTCATAACAACAAGCATGATTCTCTTAGAGTATCAACATAGCCAAAACCTTTATGTTATTATGCTTGAAGTGTTATGTTGACAAGGAAGACAACTTGATGTGTTATGCTTATTTCAATGTTCATGCTTTATATTGCTTTGCATCTTAGTCATCATCAATTGTCTGCTCTCTCAAAACCTTTGCTAGCCTAACTCTGTACTAAGCGGAATTCTGCTTGTGCATCCATACCCTTAAGCCAATACCTTCCATATGAGTCCACCATACCTACCTACCCGTGGTACTCCACTACCACCTCCTAAAAGTATATAATTTATGTCTTATCCTTAAATGTTCAAAATCTTTTATTTTGTGCCTCTGCTTTAGCTCATGAGGAAGTAGTAGCTAATTCATGACCTTTTTGAGTTGGACAAGCTTCACCCCGAGATTGCATGTATAATGTGCAAACCCATAATACGAAAAGGAACTGGCATTGAGTGCGCCCGGCTTAAAAATAATATAACAAACAAACCCTCCTTCACGCTTTGTTCATGAGAAATCAGAAAACTTTGGCAGTGATAAATAAAGGAGAATAAGAGGATGTTATCGTCCTCATACGGGAGCCGTTCCTCGAAACTTGTCCAGTTCAAGAAGCAATTGAGTTATCTATTAGCATTCGTTGACAAATCATGCACCTCTCAAAAATTTGTTTTCATTCTGTTTGATTTGAGGATAGCACATGAGTTTTCCCTACTACCCTAGAGCAGGGCCTATCTCTTAATTTTAAGTTGAGTCAGTTATTCCTACTTCCTTCTATTTCTCAAAGAGAGCAAACGTTTGATGTTGATAAGGATTCATGCATATAAAGCTGCATTAAGATTTATCATATCATATCCTTGTTGACATTATCATTTGATAAGTAAGTTGTTTGTCATGCCCAGCTAAGGCAAATATCTTCCTTTGTGTTAACACTTTCACTTCTTGCTTATTAACTTGTTATTTCAAAAAGCTTCAATTAATCCCATCAAAAGAAAAAGTTAAAATTATTTGTTGTTCCTTGACCAAAGGACATGTTTGCCATGATATAATGAGTTTCTATTGGTCCTACTTTCGAATATAAGTGTTGACACTCTTTCATAAAAGCCTTATGAGTTGAAGATTGTTGCTGAGGATATTTGAGTTGGTGAAGAGACTATGATGCTTCTTGTCCGTATTCTATTTATCGACACTTCACTCTCTAAACTTGTGGACAGGTTTACCGAGTTCATTTTCGCTTGGGGACAAGCGAGGTCTAAGCTTGGGGGTGTTGATACGTCCAAAATGCATCACTAATTTGTATTATAATTTATCCTTATTCATTGATATATTCCACGTTATGATGATGTTCTTATGTTGTTTTGGTCTATTTTACACAGTTTGCAACTTTTCGATGCCGAAACAGCAGACGCAGGATTCAGCAGGAAAAAGTGGATACTAAGTTGCTGAAGAAGAACACCTCCAAATTACCTGAAAATTGACGGGACGTGTTTTTCAGAAGAATAACGAAGACACGCAAAAGGGGGGTCAGAGGGGGGCCACAGGGTGCCCAGGCGGCCTGGGGGCGCGCCCTCCCTGGCCGCGCCGGGGGGGCGCCTGGAGCCCCTGGCCCACCTCTGGCCGCCCCCTTTTGCATATATGCTCTCCGTCTCCCGAAAACCCTAGGCACGGGACTTTTCTCGGAGTTCCGCCGCCGCTTCGAGGCGGAAACCTACAGAGAAGAAAAGGGCATCTCCGGCGGGCAGATTCCGCCGGGGAGATCACCTCCCGGAAGGGGAGATCGTCGCCATCGTCATCACCATCATCACGGGCATCATCGAGATCATCATCAATATCATCCCCAACACCAGCACCATCTCCATCTTCATCCAAATCTCATCTTTCCATCGCAACTCGTGTTGTAACTTGTACTACCTATCATCTCTACTCCATCGGTGTTGATTACTACCTTGTGGTGAATGCTATTGAGTTTTGTTGCAGAAATATTATTATGTCCAGATTGTTTATCACATATTTATCCCCTCTGATCATGATCTCTTTTATGTCTTGTGAGTAGTTACTTTAGTTCTTGAGGGCATGGGGAAAGTCTTGTTGTTAGTAGTCATATGCTGTTGAAGTAATATGTGTTGTTTGATACTTAAGTTGTGTTGTCATTCTACTAGTGGTGTTGTGTGAGTCGAACACCCAACACTTCGCCTTATTAAGGACCTAGGGGAATGCATTGTGTATAAAGAATGCTTATGGTGGGTTGCCGGAGTGACAGAAACCTGAACCCCAGTTCGCACGCTTTTGCATAAGGGAATAATGGATCCTCGATCGTATTGCTATGGTTAGGCTTTTGCCTTAAATTCTATCTTGTATTTGCGGATGCTTGCAAGGTGTTTAATCATAAGAGTGCATTCATCTTGGTCTAGAGAGTGCACTAGCATAGATCCACCCACCAACACTTATCAACACATAACATAGTATCGATACGGAATATGGCGAAAGCACCTGACTACCTCTCCTGTGTGTCCAAAAGAACGCTTTAGTCTTTATAAGTTCAGTTGCTAGGCCTCTCCTTTGCTAATAAAGGATTGGGCCACTTGTTACTTTCAGTACCTTTTACATTACTTGCCATTACATTCCTATTGCTTATATCGAGAAAACCCCTAAAAGTTATCTTCAAGTGATTGCAGTAATTTCTTGCTCAGAATCGCTTATCAATACCTTCTGCTCCTCGTTGGGTTCGACACTCTTACTTATCGAAAATGCTGCAACAGATCCCTTACGGTTGAGGGTCATCAGCAGGTATAATATGTCCGGTTGCAGATAGCTAGTGGGTAAGTCCTGTCCATTGTGTCCCTAAGAAGGGAGGTATGACTGTTGTTCCTAATGATAAAGATGAATTGACCCCGCAAAGAATTGTTACAGGTTATAGGATGGTAATTGATTTCCGCAAATTAAATAAAGCTACTAAGAAAGATCATTACCCTTTGCCTTTTATTGATCAAATGCTAGATAGGTTATCCAAACACACTCATTTTTTGCTTTTTAGATGGCTATTATGGTTTCTCTCAAATACCTGTGTCAAAAGGGGATCAAGAAAATACTACTTTTACTTGTCCTTTCGGTACATTTCCTTATAGACGTATGCCTTTTGGTTTATGTAATGCACCTGCTACCTTTCAAAGATGCATGATGGCTATATTCTCTGATTTTTGTGAAAAGATTGTTGAGGTTTTCATCGATGATTTTTTCGTTTACGGAACTTATTTTGATGATTGCTTGAGCAACCTTGATCGAGTTTTGCAGAGATGCGAAGACACTAATGTTGTCTTGAATTGGGAGAAGTGCCACTTTATGGTTAATGAAGGCATTGTCTTGGGACATAAAATTTCTGAAAGAGGTATTGAAGTTGACAAAGCTAAAGTTGATGCTATTGAAAAGATGTTGTGTCCCAAGGACATCAAAGGTATACGAAGTTTCCTTGGTCATGCCGGGTTTTATAGGAGGTTCATTAAGGACTTCTCCAAAATCTCCTGGCCTCTAACTAATCTCTTGCAAAAAGATATTCCTTTTGTCTTTGATGATGATCGTTTAGAAGCATTTGAAATACTTAAGAAAGCATTGATCTCTGCACCTATTGTCTAGCCTCCTGACTGGAATTTACCCTTTGAGATTATGTGCGATGCTAGCACTACAAAAAAAAAACACTTCCCTTTTGATACGTGTTTGTCACAGTAGGTCACGTTTTCTGTCATGCATGTACATCCATGACAAATTTATGACAGAATCAAGATAGTCATACATGTGATGTCGTAGAAGTGTTCCATGACATTACCAAAATTATCATCACGGAAGTGTCCACTTCCATGATGATAAATCGCACGTCACAGAAGTGCTTTCGTCAAGGGTGACCGACACGTGGCATCCACCGTAACGGAACGCCGTTAAGCTATCGGTTCCGGTTTTGGATCCGATAACCCGTTAACAACCCCGACCAATGGGGATTTTTCATGTGTAAAATCATCATTGGCTGGAGGAAACACGTGTCGGCTCACCGTTGGGACAGATGTCATCCACTCATTGGACCCAAAGCGCCTATGATACGTCGACACGTGGCACGACCCAAAAGAGGCCCATTCCTGTGAAAAGGTCGGCCCGTTTGACTTGGTCAAAAGGTGGTGGACCGGCCCACGGCAAGTCTGTGAATGGCCTATTCGCCTATAGCCCATTGACAGACCGCTAACCCAGGGCCCGTTTACGACCTATCCAAACTAGGCCCAGTAACGTCATCTGGGCTGTCGAATATAATTCCAGCCCGTTTTAACTTCCGGCCCATGTATGGCCCATGACGTCTTTCGGCCCATATGAGGCCCTTATTATTCTCGGCCCATTAACGGCCATGGTAAAACTGGCCCGTAATGAACAATGTATCACTTTATACCCATTAACAGCATGTGGTGAAACTGGGCCATAATGAACAATGTATCAATTATACCCATTAACGGCCCATTATTTCGTTGGGCCGTTTCCAGCCCATGTTATCTTTCGACCTTCTCGGGGCCCATTTATTCTTGGGCTCATTTCCACATTCGTTTACTTACGACCCGTTACTATCATTTTTTGCTTGTGGGCCAAATTTAGCCCGTGGTTACAGTCGGCCCGTTTGTGGCCCGATAATACGTGGGGTCGTTTTCATGTAGTAAAAACCCGTTGGGCTGTTTTCATAGAGTTATCAAATACGGCCTATTAATGGCCCGTTATTGTCCACGAATAGTACGGCCCATGATTGGTGAAATGATGATATGCCCCGTAGAAGGCCCATGGATCCTACGGCCCGTAAAAGGCCCATGAATCATACGGCGGGCCGAAGGCCCATGGATCCTACGGCCCGTATAGAAGGCCAATGGATCCTACGGCCCGTAGAAGGCCCATGGATCATATGGCCCGCAGGAGGCCCATGGTTACAACAGTCCGTGTGTTTCCATGATTATTTTGGCCTAGTTTCCAAAGATAGGTTATTGTGGCCACTAGAAAAACATAGAAAAAGAACTGTAGTGACTACAAGCAAACAACTAAACAAGACAATAAGGAAATAAATAAGCAAGCAATTAACGCTAGCCTATTACCGCTATTACACATATTACATCCACTTGGCATCAAAGTTCGCAACCAGTGCAAATATAGGGAACAAAGCAGCATATTACATACACTGGCCGTCAAAATTGGCCACCAGTGCAAACAAACGCGGCAGCAAAACAAGAGCATAACTGAAACAACTTTAGAAGAGATCAAGAAACGTGGTATCCACCATGCTGGCAATAAGCTTAGCAAGCTTATTAGCTTTGTCCTGTTTGGCGCTAAAATCCTCCAATGCTTGCTGTTGCACCAGAAATTATGTATCTGAATGCTCCAGGGACTTCCGCAGTGCTTCCACTTCTTGTCGCAGCATAGCTGATCGATGTCTTTCAGCTTGTAGTTGAGACTCAAGAAACCGAACTGATTCAGACAGTGAGTTTGAATAGCTTGTGCCAGCGGTAGTGGCCAGTAACTCCAACACTAAACCAAGACAGGACTTTGGGGTTGTCTCACTGTCTCCGAGATAGTCTTCCTTAGCTGTTTTATCAGCTTTGTTGGAGACCAACAAGGATGTGTCACTATCCTGAACCTTATCTGTATTACTTCCTTTACCATTGCTTAATAAGGCACTCTTCCCCAATATTCTGTCAGCATTCTAAAAGAAGAAACAAGCAGACACATAATAGTTTAGCATGTACTAGTATATGAAACTCATTTCGGTGAACCAGTTCATTAGTAAGGTGGACAAGTGTCGGTGTACTAAAGTAGGGGTACCTTAGTATCCCGAACTTGTGCACGGGCAGTCGCAGCGTCCCGTGGCAGGGCTTGCCGCGCGTCTGCCAAGGCCCACTGTATTTCCTTTAGAGCCATTCAAGAACAAAGTATTCAAGTTAAAGAAACAAGACCCTGGCAAGAGGAGCTTGCCGGGAAGGCCGCTCCAGGCTCAAGACCACCCCTTTGGCACAAGACCCTGGCAAGAGGAGCTTGCCAGGAAGGCCGAACACGGCATTTCAGGAGACTTGCCGCGACGCGCCATGCGTCCCGGTAAGGCCCGGAGAGCGACAAGCTCCCAGGTGCGACAAGTTAGCAACTGCGGCAAGGTACAAGCCGCGGCAAGCTTCCACTACGTGCCCGCGCTCCAGCTCATCCGCCCACGCATCGCCCTGGGGCCCTTCCAGGCGCACGTGGCGGAAGGCTGTGCAGCCTGGGGTACACGGTGGCAAGACGCGATGATGAAGCTACCGTCGTGGCGAACGGAGATGCCCTTACGGACGCTTTTTGCACTGTTTAGGGCAACGGCGACGGGCATTTAATGCCTTTGTCCCCTGCCGTCAGAGGTAGGTATAGACCACTATACATACACTGTTCCAACTACCACCATTTTTACATTTTCACCCTCGACTGCGTTGCCACCTGTCGGTGACCCCTTTGACTTATAAAAGGAGGCCCATGCGCAACGTAGGGGGGTTCGAACCTTTGATCACTCTCACGCTCGGTGCTGGCGATCAACACTGTAGTTCTTCTTGCTCCCGAGCCAAGAACACAATACAAACTAAGGCAGGAGTAGGGTTTTACGCCTCTGTGCGGCCCGAACCTGGGTAAACTGCTCGTGTGCACGCCTCGATCCGCTCTTTGTGCTTTCTCTGCCCCCTTGTCGTACCGAAAAGGGGCTCCGGTCCCATAGGTGTTCGTGGGCGATCAGTTTCCCCGACATCTTTGGCGCGCCAGGTAGGGGGTGCGTCGAGTTTGTGTGAACCTGATCCGGCGTTCACGCGAGCGAAAACTTCATCGACTTCATCAACTTCATCGACTTGCCGGCGAAGAAGAAGGCTTCGGAGGTAGTAGGCCCGTCCGCGTCGATCCCGTCGCCAGCGGAGCCAACGGCGGTGGGGTAGACGCTGGCGGAAGGATGGACGTCGGCGAGGAAACTCACGGCGCCGCCAAGTCCAAGGACAAGATGGACGACCGGGCACACTCCAAGACCTCGGCGTCCGTGCACGCACCGCGCCCCTCTCAGGAGGTGCCGGACCGGCAGCGACGTGGTACACAAGGTACCATACGCTTGTTGGGACAAGGTCAAACTGGCGGGTCGCGGGACGCTCAAGGCCAACGTGCTGGCACGAGCAAGGCGCGGTCGCCGGGACGCTCAAGGCCAACGTGCTGGCACGAGCAAGGCGCGGTCGCCGGGGCGAGACCCTGCTCCTTCTAACGCAGTTAGAAGTCCGAGCATATCTCGCTCCTCGCACCGTTCGCCACCGCTCCCCTCCACTCCTGTAGAAGCTCTACCTCGAGCTCAGCTGCTCCTCGACTTCCCTCCAGCGGCTGACAAGGCCGACGACTGGAGGGCCACCATCCAAAGCCTCATCGCCTTCGCCAATAACGACACTCCTCAGCAGCCGGCGACGTCGCGGCCGCGGCAAGTTAGTCAGGCGCGGGCTGATGGCGACAAGACCGCCGGGGGTGCAACAACCGTGCACTCCCCGCCCCGAAGGCCGAAATCGCCAACCCGACGGATCAACCTCGACGACGACTCCACAGCATCATCGGATCCGCGGGCTCGCCGCGATCAGCGCCAAGTCCTTGACGACCGATGACAAGAGGACGCTCGAACTCGCATCGAGCGTCGAAGAGAAGCGCGGTGTCAATCCGACCAGCGCGTTGGGCCCGCTGTCGACATGCACGTGCCCGGGGAACCAGGCGACTTGCCGTACGCGGTGGGTTGTCCTGCGTTCACCCGTGAGCTACGGCGAGTCCAGTGGCCCAGCATGAAGAACTTCAAGCCCGACGTACCCGAGAAGTACGACGGCAAGACTCATCCGTCAGAGTTCCTCAGCATCTACACCATTGCGGTGCAGGCTGCCGGGGGACGAGACGAGAAGATACTCGCGAACTACTTCCCGCTAGTGCTCAAGCCAAATGTCAGATCTTGGCTCATGCACTTGCCGGAAAATTCTATTTCTTCTTGGGCCGACCTGTGCCACCAGTTTGTCGGCGCCTTCACGGGTGGCCACAAGCCCCATGGCCAGGAGAGCGATCTTCACATACTTGCCCAGAAGGAAGGAGAGTCCCTGCGAAAGTACATCCAGAGATTCAGCCGCGTCCAGCACAACATCCCAGATGTCCACCCTGCCGCAGTTATTAGCGCGTTCCACCAGAACGTGCGTAACCGCAGGATGAGGGAGGAAATGGCGATGTGCAAGATCCGAGACGTCAGTGAGCTTTATGCCCTGGCTGACAAGTGCGCACGTGCTGAAGAGGGGAGGAGACTCCTCGGGGAGGATACTGGAGCAGGAGGAACTGATAGTGATGATGCCGCCCCGGCAAAGAAGAACCGACGGCGGAACAACAAGAAGAAGAAGAACAAAGAAGTACTGGTTGTTGAGCAGTCTGGCAAGGAGGCTGGCGCCAAGAAAGCCCAGGCTGGCAGCTCCGGCAAGAAGACTGTGGCGGCCGCCGACAAGCAGGATGGCTCTGACAAGCAGTACTGCAAGATCCACCGCACCAAGGGCCACGATCTCCAGAACTGCAAAAGGGTCGAGTACCTCGTTGAACAGTAGAAGGCTGAGTACGAGCGACGCGACAAGGAGAAGGCCCAGGGAGGTGGAGGAGAGTCCGGCAAGAAGCGGCCATTCAATGGCCGGGGAGGACGCCACGACAAGGCCAAACAGCGACCGGGAGACAGACCTCCCTGCGGTCGCGACAAGGACGAAGACGAAGACGACGACGAAGACATGGACGACGGGGACAACAGCGAGCAGGAGTTTCAGAAGGCCACAGAAGTTTTGTGCGTCGATGGAGGTGCCTCTCTGCATACTTCCCACCGCCAACTCAAACAATGGGTGCGGGAAGTTAATGCAGCAGAGCCACCCGTCGAGTCGCGCAAACTCCTGAGGTGGTCCAGCACGTCCATCATCTTCGACATTGAGGATCACCCTGACCGCACAACTGTGGTCGGGTGTTTGCCGATGTTGGTTTCACCAACCATCCGCAACCTCAAGGTCACCAAGATGCTGGTAGATGGCGGGGCCGGCCTGAACCTGATCTCCTCTGCTGTGGTCCGAAAACTACAGATCCCCGACAGCGAGCTCGAGGAAACCGGCACATTCCAAGGGATCAACCCGGGGAGGAGCAAGCTGAAGGGAAAAATCACACTGCCAGTGACTTTTGGCGGAGAGCTGAACTTCAGGACTGAGAGGATCACCTTTGACGTTGCCGATATCCCATTGCCTTACAATGGGATACTTGGCCGTCCAGCGCTCGCCAAGTTCATGGCAGCCTCTGATACGTCCAAAACGTATCTATAATTTCTGCTTGCTCCATGCCTTTTTTGTGTGATATTGTTATGATATTTATGCACTTCCATACACTTTTGATCATATTTGGACTAACCTACTAATGGTTGCAAAAGTGCACAATGTTCTTGTTTTACACTTTATTGTGTAGGAATTACTTGGAAATTGACAAAAGCACAAAAGGAGTCGTATTGGAGTAGGACTCTGACTTTCCTGAAATCTGTCTGAGAACGTTTTTTAAAGATGGTCACGTTCCGGCACGAAGACGACGTCAAACGGAAAACGTCTAGTTGCGAAAGTTGTGGGTAATTTCGAGGCGATGCTTCTGGATATAAAATTCGTCCAAATCAGAGTCCGGACGGCCGAGTAAAGCCCGTTTTACTGAGGCCCAAAATCTGATGACGGGAATCCGAGAGTGTATATAAAGAGAGGAAACCTAGGTCACCAAGGGCCACGAATTTTCCTCCTCCCGAGCCGCCGTCTTGGAGGGGAGGACCAGCACCATTGCAGCACCATCCACAAGGAAGAAGGGGGGCCAAGGAGCCGCTGCCCCCTAGGGCCGCCGCCGCCGCCGCGCCCCCAAGGGCCGCCGCCGCCGCCTCCGTGGCTGCCGCCGGCCGTCTCCTCCTCGCGGGGCTGCACCTCTCCATCAACACCATCATCAACCTCCTCCTCACCATGTCCATGTGTGAGTAGTCTTCTCCGGGGCCGAGGGCTCGTACGTGTAGCTATGTGGTTATCTCTCTCTCCATGATGTGATCTTCGTTGTGATCATAGGCTATGTTAACCTAGGTTGATCCCATGATATTTCCCCTTCCTCTATGTATTGGATTGATATACTCACTTGTCTTTATCTAGTATAATCCCCGAGACCAAGGTGACAGCGGTCTATTGGACATGGATTAGAAAAATATTTTCATGAGTGATTTCCTCTCTTGTGTGTTGATTGAAGATTGAGAGTCTCTTGGTGCTTGTCTTTGACTATCCTTTACATATGTTGTGGTGATTGTGGGACTCTCTTTGGATGGCCGCGGTGACATTGGGAAATCCTTAGATTGAGAACTACGAACTTTGAGGTGTGCTTTTGTAGCCCTACATAATTCTCGTCCTCTCTTGACCATGAAGGAATGACCTCCGGGTGCGTCTCCATTGCATGTTTTATGGGAAATATCATGTGATTCGATTATGTTAATGTTGTTGGGAGTTGCCACTAGTGAAAGTATGATCCCTAGGCCTTGTTTCCACCATTGCAATACCATTTGTGCTCCCGTTTACCACTTGTTTGCTTGCTGCACTTTTTATTACAGATTTATATTACTTTGTTTTGCCATCCATATCACTTGCCATTTAACATCTCTTCGCCGAACTAGTGCATCTATACAACTCCTAGTTGTACTAGGTGTGTTGGGGACACAAGAGACTTCCTGTATCTTAGTTGCAGGGTTGCTTGAGAGAGACCATCTTCAACCTCTACTTTCCTGAGTTCGATAAACCTTAGGTCATCCACTTGAGTTAAATTGCTGCTGTCCTACAAACCTCTGCGCTTGGGGGCCCAACATAGTCTACAAGAGTAGAAGCGTGTGTAGACATCAGCCTCTCATTATGCCTACAACATGCTCAAGATGCCAGGCCCGATAAGCGTCATCTCTGTCCCCGGCGACAAGAAGGACACGGTTATCTGTGCCGACAAGATTTACTGGGACGCAGCAGCCACAACGGATAGCAAGACACTTGTCGTTGAAGCTCCCGGGGGGAAGAACAAGACCAAGTCCGGCAAGAGCTCTGGGGCCCACTCCGGCAAACGCACCTATTCGGAGTGCTGCGCTGCCGTCGAGGACGCACCATCGAGCTCCACTGGCAAGTGCAAGAAGGGGATGGTAGCTCCACCTGCAACCAAGAAGGTGTCCGCCAAGGAGGACGGCACTGGTGGTACTTTCACCATCAGTGCCACGCTCGATCCTAAATAGGAAAGCGCGCTCGTTGCTTTCCTACGGGCGAACGTCGACGTGTTTGCATGGCAACCGTCTGAGATCCCCGGTGTTCCCAGGAAAGTGATTGAGCACAAGCTTGCCGTTTGTCCTCACGCACGGTCCGTCAAGCAGAAGGTCAGAAAGCAAGCAATGGAGCGCCAAGAGTTTATCGCTGAAGAAATCAAGAAGCTGGAAGCGACAGGCCTTGTCAGAGGTGTACTCCATCCCACGTGGCTGGCCAACCCTGTTGTCGTGCGCAAAGCAAATGGGAAGTGGAGACTTTGTATAGACTTCACTGATGTGAATAAAGCTTGTCCCAAAGATCCATTTCCCTTGCCGCGCATCGACCAGATCGTTGACTCTACGGCTGGATGTGAGTTGCTTTCGTTTCTCGATGCATACTCCGGATACCACCAAATATTTATGGCTGAAGAAGATGAAGAGAAGACCGCGTTCATTACTCCATCTGGCACTTACTGCTTCATACGCATGCCCTTTGGATTGAAGAATGCAGGTTCAACGTTTGCGAGGGTAGTCCACACTGCTTTTGAGCCACAGATACACAGGAATGTAGAAGCTTACATGGATGATATAGTGGTCAAGAGCAAAGACAAGGATACTCTGATTCAAGATCTAGATGAAACTTTTGCGAATCTGCGCAAGATACAACTCAAGCTTAACCCCGAGAAGTGTGTGTTCGGAGTCCCCTTCGGCAAGCTTCTCGGGTTCTTTGTGTCCCAGAGGGGGATTGAAGCCAATCCCGACAAGATTAAAGCCATTGAGCTGATCGAAGCTCCGAAGCGCGTCAAGGATGTACGAAGGCTTGCCGGCTGCGTGGCTGCCCTCAGCAGGTTCATTTCTAAGTCTGTAGAACGCGCCCTGCCGTTTTTCAAAATCTTGAAAAAGGCAGGTCCAATGAAATGGACTCCGGAAGCGGAGGCAGCGCTACAAGACTTGAAAAGGTACCTGTCCTCCACTCCAATACTTGTCGCACCTAAGCCACAAGAGAAGTTGCTGCTGTACTTAGCAGCAACCAATCAAGTGGTTAGTGCTGCGTTGGTAGCGGAAAGGGAGGCAGATGAGGAGCCCACAGCCCCGGCAAGCACATCCAGCGAGAAACAGGGGGCTTCCCCGACAAGCTCTGGCCCCCGCAAGAATGAGTCAGCGCAGATACAAGAAGAGGTTCGGAAGAAGATGGTGCAGCGCCCAGTTTATTTTGTTAGCTCCCTTCTCCAGGGAGCTAGATCAAGATACTCTGGGGTGCAGAAGTTGCTTTTCGGCCTCCTCATGGCCTCAAGGAAGCTGCGCCACTACTTCCAAGCACATGAGATAACAGTGGTCACTCGCTTTCCGCTGAAAAGGATATTGCACAACCCAGAAGCAACAGGCAGGATTGTCGAGTGGGCACTGGAGCTGTCAAGCTTTGGTCTCAAGTTTGAAAGTACTTCAACTATCCAGAGCAGAGCATTGGCAGAGTTCATAGCAGAATGGACACCAACGCCAGACGAAGAATTTTCAGAGACAAGCATCCCCGTCAAAGAAGCAAGCAAAGAATGGATAATGCACTTTGATGGTGCCTTCTCGCTGCAAGGCGCCGGCGCTGGCGTGCTGTTTGTCGCACCCACCGGCAAGCACCTCAAGTACGTCATCCAGATGCACTTTCCCAAGGAGCAAGCAACAAACAATACTGCAGAGTATGAAGGTTTGCTTGCCGGCCTCAGAATCGCAGCAGAGCTTGGGATCAAGAAGCTGATTGTGCGGGGTGATTCGCAGTTGGTCGTCCGCCAAGTGAACAAGAGCTACCAGAGTACGTTGATGGAAGCTTACGTCGACAAAGTGAGAAAGCTTGAAGAGCACTTTGAAGGCCTGCAGATGGAGCACGTTCCAAGAGCTCAAAACGACATCGCAGACGACCTGTCAAAGTGTGCTGCACTAAAGCTACCTGTGGAACCAGGCATCTTTGTGCTCAAGTTAACTCAACCGTCCGTTACACCATCGGTCGGACAAAGTAAGAAGAGAAAGTTGGTCTCTGGTGACTACTTGCCGGTAGAGCTTCCCGAAGCCGCCGCCAACAAGGTCCCCAAGATCAATGATAAAGCTGCTGAGGAACAGTCTGCTCCTGCAGACCCTAGGGTTTGTACAGTTGAAGCAGGCGTTCCCGACAAGTTTTGCCCCGGCAAGCTTGCCGGGGTACGTCAAGCTCCGGCCGAGCCACGGGTTCTTGCCGTAGAAGCTGACGTTCCCGCAGCAGCACTGATGCCTTTAGTCCTTGTTGTTGAGCCTCAGGCTCCAGCATGGGCACAGCAGATTGTCCGTTTTCTTCAAACAGGAGAACTTCCCGAAGAGCCAGAAGAAGCAGAAAGAATAACCCGGCAGTCAAGTATGTATCAGTTCGTCGGCAATGAACTGTACAGAAGAAGACTCAACGGTGTCAAATTGAAGTGCATTCCCCGGGAAGATGGGCAAAAGCTGTTGGCAGAGATACATGGAGGCATATGTGGCCACCACATTGGCGCAAGAGTGATGGGCCTCGAACCCCTCGTTGGTTACCCCAAGTGGAAGGTGTAAGATGCAGTAAGTAGAAGTGTTTTCCCCTAGCAAAGATGCCAAGGATCGATTCCCCAGAGACTCCTAGGTTCAACAAGTAGGTGTCAATTGCTACGGCGCCAGATTAGTAGCAATCAACGTGGACCTGCACACAGATACAAATAACTTTGCTCCCAACGAGTACAGAGAGGTTGTCAATCTCTCCGACCTTGTAGTTCACAAAGGGTTAAAAGCAATGATAGTAGTGATAGATAGTTTTTGCAATAGTAAGTAAATAGCGAAAAGTAAATAGTGGATGTGATCAATGATGGTAATAAGGACCGGAGTCTCATGATGTTCACTAGTGATGTCTCTCTCCCAAAAGACGATAAAACAGCTATGTGAGGTAAACAAATTACAGCTGGGCAATTGACAGGACCACGAACGCAAACCAATGCTGACTACATTGCAAGAAAGGTTGAGGTTCAAAGCATGGGCGGTACGCCAAAGTAAGTAGACCGAAATCCATCAATATCTACTACTAATCATCCACCTTGAGATATCTATCCAGAACATCTCGCTGGTATTAAGTTGCGAGTCCCACCCATAGTGTAAACTCAATGCAACAGACAACTGCATTAAAAGAACTTTGCGTAAAGTAAACAATCCTTGCACCCGCAGGCACAAGCACCGTTGTTTTCCCCCTTGTGGCAACAGCACATCCCCTAGACTCATGTTTCTGTCACTCAACCTAGTCATCGAGGGGCATGAACCCACAATCGAGCATAACGTTCCCTCTTGGAGTCACTACCTATTACTCGGCCAAAGCAATAAATAACAACGGAGAACATGCAAGAATTACTTATGAACTAAAATATAAAAGAGGTGAGTCAAATATATTACTCAAGATCAATCTGAACATAATCTCATAATCCATCGGATCCCAGCAAACTCAACATAGTAACAGCATAAGGATTACATAGGTGCCTCGATCATGTAGGGCAGCTCACGAGGACTAATTAGTGAAGCACAAGAACGGGAGGAGAACATCACATAGCTACTGGTCATGGACTCATGGTCCAAGGGAGACTACTCACGAGTCATCCGGGAGGCGTCCATGGTGGTGGAGAAGCTCCCGTTGGTGATCCTCCCCTCCGGCAGGGTGCCGGGAAGAGTTCTCCTGGTGCTCCCGATCTTGGAAGCGGCGGCGGCGGCGGAACAGAGATGGGATCGCGAAAAGAAGTCCTGTTCTGAGGGTTTCGGAGGTCCCTCTAAATATATGCCAAAGGGGGGCACCGGACGGGCTTCGGGGGGCCCAGGCGCCCCCCTGGCGCGGCCCAGGGGGGGGGGGCGCCCACAGGGCACCTGGAGCCCCTGTGGCCCCCCAGGCTGCCCTTCGGAGGCAGTGTCGTTTCCAGATCGCTGATTTTCTATATAATTTTTCTGGATTTTTCTGGCCAGTTCTCGAAACGTGAAAACCTGAAATACAAAAACAGCCGAAAACAGAAACTAGCACTAGGGTGCACTGGATTAGTAAGTTAGTCCAAATATGATCAGAAGTGTATGGAAGTGTATGAATATCATAGCAATATCACCCAAAAGTGGCATGGAGCAAGCAGAAATTATAGATACGTTTTGGACGTATCAACATCCCCAAGCTTAATTCCTGCTCGTCCTCGAGTAGGTAAATGATAACAAGAATAATTTCTGTGGTGACATGCTATTAACCATATAAGACTTTCTCATAGTCATATGACAAAAGCTTACTGAGACAATGATTCTAAAGTAATTAAGTTGTCTCAAGAGAAAATCACAAATGACTGAAAGTTTTACAATATGAAACTGAAACATCAAAAAGATTTGCAATGAACATGATGTGCAAATATGATAAAGTGATATCTAGCTTGCCCCCTTTAGTGATGCAAAACATAAGTGCAGGGGCACCTTCAAGGTTTAAGTGATGACTAGATACAATCATTTCAGAATAAACGATATCACAATCATGCAAAAGACAATGCTACTTTGGATCAATGCATATTACACTCAGAATGACAATCATGCTCTCAGTAGTTGGTGCTTCAACATAAAGGTAAAAGAAAGGTTAAGTGCTAGAGCTTTTTATTTTGAAAACATGGAAGCAATTGTGTCAACGGTAGTAGTACTTCATATGTGTCATGCATAAAACATCCCATAAGTTGCCAGCCTCATGCATCGAATACCAATAGTGCTCGCTCCTTGTCCTAATTAGCTCGGATTCCCATGGGTTATCATTGTATTGCATATGTTTTAACCAAGTGTCACAAAGGGGTACCTCTATGCCACCTGTACAAAGGTCCAAGGAGATAGATCGCATTTGATTTCTCGTTTTTGATAGATCTCAACTTGAGGACATCCATACCGGGACAACATAGAAAATAGATGATGGACTCCTCTTTAATGCATAAGCATATTCTCATAAGAGATTGAGGCTTAAGGTCCAAGCTAAAACTTCCACCATGATGCATGGCTTTGGTTGGCGGCCCAATGTTCTTCTCTAACAATATGCATATTAATTCAACCCACGGTAAATCACCCTTACTTCAGACAAGACGAACATGCATAGCAACTCACATGATATTCAACAAAAGTGTGACAGTTGATGGCGTCCCCAGAAACATGGTTACCGCTCAGCAAGCAACTCATAAGAAATAAGATACATAGGCAACATATTCTTTACCACAATAGTTTTTAGGCTACTTTCCCATGAGCTATGTATTGCATGGTTAGTTTTCTTAGTACAGGTGGAGGTTAGCAAAAGACTGGGAGCGACCAACTAAGAGAGCAATGACGGTCATAATCATGCAGAGCGACAAAGCAATATTGAATCAGGCATGGTAGTTATATCGCTACTTAGAAATAAGAGATCATCAAGGCTTGACAGACTTTCTTTACAGTCTTGAATATGCGTGAGCATACGCCAAGTCAATCAAAATAAATTCTCGAAGGAAGATATTACTAAACCATACCACATCATAGGCAAACAAACCAAGTTGGTACTCCAATAACACATTGGGAACCCCCCAGCTATTTGAGATTAACCATAAGAAAACCTGAATTACTAAGCACCATCATGAAAGTAGCATCTTTATCACAGACACATTAACCCATGCAACAGAAGCAAACTCTCTTAATAAGGTGAGCATGGTAATTAAAGAGAGTTCAAGCAACCAACTAAATAAAAGCTCTTGAAAAGATAAGCATGAATACTAAGAGCAGAGCACGATAGTAGCTATTTAAAAGACAAAGAACACACACAGCATAGATAGACATGAAAATTCTATGTAATGTTCTAGATAAAGGTGGAGCGTGTTTCTCTACCACATAAAAGAATGCTGAGTTCCGACTCGTTATGAAAAACTAAAAAGAAAACTAAAAGCAAGACGCTCCAAGCATAGCACATAACACATGAAGTGATAAAAATATAGCGGAACGAAATACGAACTGATAATGTTGATGGAGAAGGGGATGCACGGGGGAATCCCCAAGCTTAGACGCTTAAGTCTCCTTGAATATTTCTTGGGGTGCACGGGGGCATCCCCAAGCTTGAGCGCTTGACACTCCTGAATCTTTTTATCATCTTCCCTCGCACACTTGAAAACTCCCTTCATACACAACTCATCATAATATGATTAGCGAGGTTAGTACCCTTAATAAAATAATTATACCTTGCTGGAAATAAAGATATTCTTGAAGTTCTACTGTTTCTCAAGATTGCCAAAAGGTTTTTGCAAAGAAAAAGCAAGTTCTCAATTTGCAAAGTGAAGGTAAGGCAAAACATGACAGAATCTGTGAAAAACAGAACAGCAGGCAGTAATTGACCTGTTCGGGATACTTCTGCAACTCAAATTAAAAAACTCAGAACTGACGCACGAAAGACAATTATATAGAGAACGCTGTCGAAAAAATTCAGACCAAAAAGATGATCTGGTGATTTTATACGAATTTTTCTATCCAAGGACAGAATCTGTTTCCTGGATAGCACCTCACAACTTTTAAACTTTCTAGCAATCAGAGGCTATACTTGGCACAAATATGAAAAGCAAAGATACAATGATGATGCTACAGCAGTAAAAAACATCAAGACACAACAAAAGCAAAAAATTTATTCATGTGGGATGCCTCCCAAAAGTGCTTTCTTTTATGCCTTTAAGCTAGGCATAATGCAAAGATCAAGTTTTATCAAGAGTAAAAGAATAGCTAGCCCGTACAACGGACTCAAAAGGTAACTTGACCTTCTTACGAGAGAAGTGTTCCATCCCTTTCTTGAGAGGAAACTGAAATTTTATATTACCCTCTTTCATGTCAATGACAGCACCAACGGTGCGCAAAAAGGGACGTCCCAAAATAATTGGACAAGAAGGATCACATTCAATATCCATAATAGTGAAATCAACGGGCACATAATTATCATTGACAACAATAAGAACATCGTCGATCCTCCCCAAAGGTTTCTTTATGGAAGAATCAACGAGACGAACACCAAAAGAACAAGAATCATAAGGTTTCAATTTAAGCATATCATATATCCCTTTGGGCATAACAGAGGTACTAGCACCAACATCATATAATGCATAACAAGAGAAGTCATTCAAATAAATTTTTATCATAGGATCCCAACCATCTTCTAGCTTTCTAGGTATGGAGGCTTCTACTCTAAGTTTCTCCTCCCTAGCTTTGATGAGAGCATTAGTGATATGCTCTGTGAAGGCAAGGTTAAGCGTGCTAGTGCGGGGATCTCTAGACATTTTGTGAAGGAAATCAATAACTTCGGTAAGAATGCAATTATCAAAATCAAGGTCACGAGCATCAAGTAAAGTGGTAGTGGTGTCCTTAAGGTTCACCTGTTTGGTAGTTTCTATAGCATCACCATTAATAGGTCCATTGGGACCAGGAGTACATTGGGTGCTAAGAGTGTGAACATCCTCAATAACTTGGATAGTAGCAACAGTGTGGTGGGTAGGAAGGCTCTTAATTCTTTCCTCTTCCTCCCTTTCTCTAGCCCATCTCTCTTTAAGCTTAGCCATCATCCTAATATTTTCATTGATTTGTACTTGAGTAGCATTAATAGGGATGACTTCCCTCTCTTTAAGAGGAGAAGTTTCAATTTTTAGCAATTTTACCTCATTGGCTATGTGGTCTATCTTAAAAGAAAGATCATCTAGTTTATGTAGTTTCTCTTCTACATTCTTATTAAAGACTTTTTGGGTAGTGATGAAATCTCTAAGCATGGTCTCTAGTTCAGTATTGGAGTTCTTGGTACTAGGATAAGCATTGTTGTTCCCATAAGAGTTAGAGGGGAACGGTCTAGAATTGTTACCAAAGTTACTCCTATAAGCATTGTTGTTAAAATTATTTCTAGAGATAAAGTTAACATTTACTTGTTCTTGAGCAATCAAAGAATTTAAAGGAACATCACGAGGATCAACAGTAGATTGCTTCGAAAGTAGAGACATGATCAAGTCAACTTTTTCATTAAGGGAGGAAATCTCCTCGACAGAGTTTACCTTCCTACCTGTTGGAGCGCGTTCGGTGTGCCATTGGGAATAGTTGGTCATCATCTCATCGAGAAGCTTTGTGGCAGCACCAAGGGTAGTTGACATAAAAGTTCCTCCCGCGGCCGAATCTAACAAGTTCCGCGAGGTAAAGTTCAAGCCTGCATAAAAAGTTTGGATAACCATCCAAGTAGTCAAACCGTGTGTAGGGCAGTTTTTGATAAGAGATTTCATACGTTCCCAAGCTTGGGCAACGTGTTCATTATCCAATTATTTAAAATTCATGATGTTACTTCTAAGTTGGATAATTTTAGCAGGTGGATAGTATTTTCCGATAAAAGCATCTTTGCACTTGTCCCATGAATCTATGCTATTTCTAGGCAAAGACTGAAACCAAATTTTAGCTCCTCCTCTCAAAGAGAAAGGAAAAAAGCTTAAGCTTAACAATATTACCATCTATTTCTTAGTACTTTTGCATATCACAAAGTTCTACAAAGTTGTTCAAGTGTAAAGCGGCATCATCTCCAGCACCGGAGAATTGTTCTCTCATGACTAAGTTCAGTAAAGCAGGTTTAATTTCATATGAAGGTGCTGAAGTGGCAGGTGTAGTGATTGGTGTGCTGATAAAGTCATCGTTGTTGTGACTAGTGAAGTCACACAACTTGGTGTTCTCGGTGGAACCCATAGTAGCAAGCAAGCAAGATAACTATTTTTTTGATTTTCGATAAAAGATACTAAAGCAAAAATGAAAGGTAAACTAACAAGACTAAAAAGCAAAGGTAAAAGATAGCATGCAACTCCCTTATCCAGAAGAGTGGAGTCCCTGGCAACGGCGCCAGAAAATACTCCTTGATGGGCCTCGAACCCCTCGTTGGTTACCCCAAGTGGAAGGTGTAAGATGCAGTAAGTAGAAGTGTTTTCCCCTAGCAAAGATGCCAAGGATCGATTCCCCAGAGACTCCTAGGTTCAACAAGTAGGTGTCAATTGCTACGGCGCCAGATTAGTAGCAATCAATGTGGACCTGCACACAGATACAAATAACTTTGCTCCCAACGAGTACAGAGAGGTTGTCAATCTCTCCGGCCTTGTAGTTCACAAAGGGTTAAAAGCAATGATAGTAGTGATAGATAGTTTTTGCAATAGTAAGTAAATAGTGAAAAGTAAATAGTGGATGTGATCAATGATGGTAATAAGGACCGGAGTCTCATGATGTTCACTAGTGATGTCTCTCTCCCAAAAGACGATAAAACAGCTATGTGAGGTAAACAAATTACAGCTGGGCAATTGACAGGACCACGAACGCAAACCAATGCTGACTACATTGCAAGAAAGGTTGAGGTTCAAAGCATGGGCGGTACACCAAAGTAAGTAGACCGAAATCCATCAATATCTACTACTAATCATCCACCTTGAGATATCTATCCAGAACATCTCGCTGGTATTAAGTTGCGAGTCCCACCCATAGTGTAAACTCAATGCAACAGACAACTGCATTAAAAGAACTTTGCGTAAAGTAAACAATCCTTGCACCCGCGGGCACAAGCACCGTTGTTTTCCCCCTTGTGGCAACAGCACATCCCCTAGACTCATGTTTCTGTCACTCAAGCTAGTCATCGAGGGGCATGAACCCACAATCGAGCATGACGTTCCCTCTTGGAGTCACTACCTACTACTTGGCCAAAGCAATAAATAACAACGGAGAACATGCAAGAATTACTTATGAACTAAAATATAAAAGAGGTGAATCAAATATATTACTCAAGATCAATCTGAACATAATCTCATAATCCATCGGATCCCAGCAAACTCAACATAGCAACAGCATAAGGATTACATAGGTGCCTCGATCATGTAGGGCAGCTCACGAGGACTAATTAGTGAAGCACAAGAACGGGAGGAGAACATCACATAGCTACTAGTCATCCACCTTGAGATATCTATCCAGAACATCTCGCTGGTATTAAGTTGCGAGTCCCACCCATAGTGTAAACTCAATGCAACAGACAACTGCATTAAAAGAACTTTGCGTAAAGTAAACAATCCTTGCACCCGCGGGCACAAGCACCGTTGTTTTCCCCCTTGTGGCAACAGCACATCCCCTAGACTCATGTTTCTGTCACTCAAGCTAGTCATCGAGGGGCATGAACCCACAATCGAGCATAACGTTCCCTCTTGGAGTCACTACCTACTACTCAGCCAAAGCAATAAATAACAACGGAGAACATGCAAGAATTACTTATGAACTAAAATATAAAAGAGGTGAATCAAATATATTACTCAAGATCAATCTGAACATAATCTCATAATCCATCGGATCCCAGCAAACTCAACATAGCAACAGCATAAGGATTACATAGGTGCCTCGATCATGTAGGGCAGCTCACGAGGACTAATTAGTGAAGCACAAGAACGGGAGGAGAACATCACATAGCTACTGGTCATGGACTCATGGTCCAAGGGAGACTACTCACGAGTCATCCGGGGGGCGTCCATGGTGGTGGAGAAGCTCCCGGTGGTGATCCTCCCCTCCGGCAGGGTGCTGGGAAGAGTTCTCCTGGTGCTCCCGATCTTGGAAGCGGCGGCGGCGGAACAGAGATGGGATCGCGAAAAGAAGTCCTGTTCTGAGGGTTTCGGAGTTCCCTCTAAATATATGCCAAAGGGAGGCACCGGACGGGCTTCGGGGGGCCCAGGCGCCCCCCCCCCGGCGCGGCCCGGGGGGGAGGGGGCGCGCCCACAGGGCGCCTGGAGCCCCTGTGCCCCCCCAGGCTGCCCTTTGGAGGCAGTGTCGTTCCCGGATCGCTGATTTTTTATATAATTTTTCTGGATTTTTCTGGGCAGTTCTCGAAACGTGAAAACCTGAAATACAAAAACAGCCGAAAACAGAAACTGGCACTAGGGTGCACTGGATTAGTAAGTTAGTCCAAATATGATCAAAAGTGTATGGAAGTGTATGAATATCATAGCAATATCACCCAAAAGTGGCATGGAGCAAGCAGAAATTATAGATACGTTTTGGACGTATCAAAGAGCACTTGCTGGTAAGGCGTTCCGGCATGGTTTCTTTGGCCACAAGCCCTCTAGGATGCAACTGCACAAGTAACCAACTGTGAAGCGTGCCAGTTCCATGCCAAGCAAATACATCAGCCAGCTCAAGCTCTCCAGACGATCCCTTTGTCCTAGCCATTTTCGGTCTGGGGGCTCGACATCCTCGGCCCCTTTCCCCGCGCAGCCGGGGGCTTTGAGTACTTGTACGTCGCCATCGACAAGTTCACAAAGTGGCCGGAAGTGGAACCGGCGAGAAAGGTGAACGCACAGTCGGTAGTCAAGTTCTTCAGGTCGATTGTTTGCTGTTTCGGAATCCCTAACAGGATCATCACCGACAATGGCACACAATTCACAAGTCGGACCTTCATGCAATACGTCCAAGACCTTGGCGCCAAGGTCTGCTTTGCTTCTGTTGCCCACCCGAGGAGCAACGGTCAAGCAGAGAGGGCAAACGCTGAAGTGCTGCGCGGACTCAAGACAAGAACTTTTGACAGGCTGCACAAATGCGGAAGAAACTGGATTGAAGAGTTGCCGGCGGCTCTTTGGTCAATCAGGACGACACCAAATCGAGCCACTGGACAGACACCCTTTGCTCTTGTCTATGGAGCAGAGGCAGTTCTCCCCACGGAACTCGTATACGGGTCGCCTCGAGTGCTCGCTTATGATGAGCTCGAGCAAGAGCAGCTTCGGCAAGATGACGCATTGCTCCTTGAGGAGGACCGTCTCCAGGCTGCTGTACGAGCTGCTCGATACCAGCAAGCTTTGCGCCGCTACCATAGCCGCAAAGTTAGGGCCAAGAGTCTCGAGGAAGGCAATCTTGTTCTTCGGCGTGTTCAGTCCGCCAAGAATTCCAACAAGTTGACGCCGAAGTGGGAAGGCCCTTATCGGGTGAGACAAGTCACAAGGCCCGGCACTGTCCGCCTTGAGACCGAAGAGGGCTTACGGGTGAGCAACTCCTGGAACATTGAGCACCTTCGCAAGTTTTACCCATAAGGCGCGGTTGCCGTGTTCCGCTCCGGCAACCACCTTTTGTACAAGTCTTGCCGCTGTTGCATGTAAACCTTTGTACAAAGCCGGGCGCAGACCCCGTGCATCAGTAAAACTTATGTGCCTCGCACAACTTGTCGTTTCATGCCTTTTCGCTTTTCTTGCATGTACTATCTAACACTTTGTGCAGCACTCATCCCCGGTAAGCAATAACGAGCCGCAAGGCTCCATATCTATGTTTCCCCCTTTTCCTTTTTCACTCAAGCAGAAGAAGTTTTCCTCGCGCACAAGTTTGCCGGGGGG
>LR738713.1:567413073-567423181 GCA_902687465.1 Secale cereale | reverse complement strand
AGGAGACAGTAGTATGGACCAAGTGCCGTTCAAGAAAGCATTGCCTTTGCCGGGGAGCAAACGACACACAAAAGCTAAGTCGCCGAAGTCTGAGCATTCAAAATTTTAAAGTTTTAAGGTTATCTTCCTTGAACGACCGCGCTTTGTATGGAAAACATGTGCGCGGAGGAACCAACTCGTGGCTAGCTGCGCCCTTACTTTGTTTCAAGCACGCTCAACGGCTTAAGCGTGCTGCGACAAGTGTCGCGCCCTTACTTCGTTTTCGAGTTCGCTCAACAACCTAAGTGTGCTGCGACTAGCTGCGACAAGGTTTCTTGTCGGCAACGGCACTGCCAGCAGGCTGCTGAAGTTCCGCACTCAGCGCTCGCGGCAAGGGTCCCTTTGTCGGCAAGTTCCCTAAAAGCGTAGAGTAAAAGCATACAAAGTGAGGAAGTCAAGTAAAGGAAATAACATTGCATTAACTACCCAAAATAAAGTTATGATACAAAATGACTTGTCGCTGTTCTAATAGACTGTTGTTCGTAACATGGTTGGCATCGACAAAGGAAGCAAAGAGGAAAACAGCCTAGTCTGCGCGGTCGCCGTCGACTCTCTTGATCTTGCCCACCTTGGCCACGATGGGTGCGACAAGGGTCTTGAGCGCCTCCTGGTCGGCGTCGGGCGGCAAGGTCCTGAGGACGTTATCGAGGTTGAGTCCTGGGTTGCGGAAGGCTATCTTCATCAGCACCCTCTCCATGACTCCCGTGCAAAGCCTGCGCGCCTCATTCACCAGCTGCGTGGGGATCCTTTCCCGGAGCTGCTGGAGGGCCGGCGCCACTCCCCTGAAGAACAAGCTCAGCTTGGCGCTGTGAGGGAGATTCTCGTCGGTGGAGTACCCGAGGTGCTCCGTCCCCAACCCCGCCAACTCCCTGTCAATATCAGCGGCGGCGGCGACAAGCCCCTCGGTCAAGTGCTCCACCGTCAGCCTGAAGTTGTTTTGGGAGAGGGCGGTGCTATCCAACAGTGCCCTCTCAGCCCTGAGATCCTCCTTCAGCTTCGTTTCCCGCTCTCTAGCGCCGTCAAGTGATGCGGTGAGGGTGGACAGCTTCAACTCCAAGTCTGCAACGAAATCCTTGGCGATGGCGAGCTCCTTGCCCTTGTCGGAGACACGGACCTGCAACTCGAAGTGGCTGTGGGCGTCCTTCTCCCTCTCCGGCACGAGCACAACAACCTTCTCTTCGCTCGTTTTCAAGTGGACCTCCAGTTGCGCCACCCTCGCCTCCAAGTCTCTCTTGGCGGTCTCTACAGCTGCAGCGGCGTCCCTCGCTTCCTACATAGCTCCGCCGAGGGACTGTTCACGCGCGGCAAGGTCATCCTCGTGGCTATCGAGGTCGAGCTTCCGTTGCGTCAGTTCACCCTCCCGCCGAGACAGCTCCTCGGCGGCGAGCCGTTGCTGCTCCTCTGCTTCGGCCTTCTCAAGTATAAACGCCTGATGCGCCTCGGCGAGCTCCTCCCGCTCCTCCGCCAAGGATCGGAGGGCCGCCTGGTTGGTAGCCCGGAGCTCTTCGGCACGCTTCTCCAAGTCGACGCCCGCCTTGGCGGCTAGAGCCTCTCGGGACTCCAGCTTGGCCTGCCTGGCGCGATACAGGGCCAGAAGCCTCCGCAGAAGCCGCTCCTCCTCGGGCTCGCTACTGCTGCCGGGCGCGTCGACGAACTTCAGCCCGGCGGAGGCGAGGACTTCCCCGTCGAAGACCTCTCCCTCCGCGGGCGCCCTTGACGTAGATGCCCACGTGAGCTGAATGAAGACCCCGTTGCCGGCCTCCAGGTAGGCGCCTGTGTCGGCCGCGGCAGCAGCAGGGTCGACAGTCGGCGCAGCGTCTGACGCTCTTGCGGCCTTAGGGACGTCAGTGCGACTGCCGGTCCCCTCCTCAGCTGCCGCGCCGGCGGCCTTGGCTGCCTCTTCGACGGCGGGCTCGTCAATACCGACCGCCTCTTCGGTGGCTGCGGCGTCGCCAGTGTTGCCGCGCGCGTCCTCCTCGACGGCGACCTCCGTCTCCATCGGCTCTGGAGCGGACGGATCTGACAGAAGAAAAAGAAGAAGGAAAATAGTCAAGCAAATATCCAAAAAGAGAAATTCAAGAGAAGAAAAGTACAAGGGTTACCTGCGCGGGCCTCTTCTTCGATGGGGTTCCTTGCCGGGGAGTCATCCCTCGGCTGTGTGGTGGTAGCCCCCGCCGGCGGAGGGCCGCTGGCGCCTTCCCTTGGAGGGGTGCTCGCCCTTGGTGGGGTACCTGCCCTAGGCAGGGTACTCGCCCTTGGCGGAGTATTCTCCCTCGCCGGGGAGCCCCTCCTTGGCGGAGAGGTCGAGACGTGCGGCTCGTCGGGAGCGATCTCTTGGCGCTCCTGAGGCTGCTGCTCTGCTTCTGCACAAGTCAACAAACAGACAAAACGATAATAAGGATAAGAAGCCCATAATAAGGATAAGAAGCCCATGCACACCCGACGAAGCGGAGAATAGGCAGAAGACTCACGCTGGGGGCTGCTCTGGGGAGCAGCTGCCAGGTCCGGCAAGCTTGTCGCAGGCGCATCCCCTGCTGCTGCGACGGGCTCGTCCTCAAGATCGACCACCGGGATCTTGGCCCTCTTTGACGCCCTCTGGGCCAGGGTCCTGGAAGACAGACAAAATCAGAACCAGGCAAAGAAGATTTCAAGACAAGAGCAACAAAAATCAAAGGAAACAAGAGTTGCCGGAACTTACTCTTCCTCCTCCTCGTCGGAACTGAGCACGGAGAAATCAAAGTCAGCATCACGCTTCCCGGCGCGAGGAGCTGGAGGAGTAGGCTCCCTCGGACGCTTGGCGGGAGCTGGAGCGGTGGTCTGAGAAGACCCCGCTCCGGTTGTCGTCGAGGCACGAGGGGCGGAAGGAGCGGTAGAGCCGGCGTGGGAAGATCTTCCTCCGATTGCTGTCGAAGCGCGGGGCACCCCCTTGGCTGCCTTGCTTGTCGTGGCGGCGCGCGTCGAACAGCGCTGCGGCTGCTGGCCCACCGGCTGCCCCGTCACGTCTGCGGCATTGCGAAGACGCCTCCTCGCTGGAGCCGGAGGACTTGCCGGTGGCGGTGAACTCCCTGAGGACGAAGAAGAGGAGTCGAGATTCAGCGACCCGCTTGAGTCTTCGGCAGAATCACTTGATCCGATGCCCTGCTCGGCGGGCCCGCTCGACTCTGTGCGTTGCTCGGCGGCCTCGCTTGTCCCAGCAGGTTGCCTGGCAGGCTTTATCACTTTGAGGAGCTCTTCCTCCTCGGCCAGACTTACCGCCTCCGCTGCATCCGCCTCCTCCAAAGTATATACGAACTCGCCCGCGGCCCTGGCTGCAGCTGCCTCCTCCAACCTGGTGGCAATGTACGCCATCTCCTGGTCGGTGGTGTCACGGGTGAGGCCCCTCTTCTCGTCGGGTTTGATTGGCAGCTCCGTCAGGTTGTCGAAGAACGTTTGCACGGCTTCGTCAGAAGGTTCCCGCCAAGTGGGGTCAATCCCATGGGAGTCACACAACGGCATCGCCGCGCGGATGGCGCTGAGCGACGAGTTGTTGCACAACGGAACTACGCCCTGCGGCAATGCAAACCACTCTGGATGGTTGCGGTCGTACTTGAATAGCGCATGGAGCATTCCGTTGAGCTCCATGACGGTGAAATTGTAGTTGAGGCCTGGGCGCAACCTCATAATGTCTGCCGCGTTATCAAACTCCCAAGCAGGCCTTTTTCTCTCCTGCAGGGGAGCGATGCGGCGGCGAAGGAAATCTGCTCCGACAGCTCCTACGGTGAGCCTGGCTTGCCGGAGGCGAAGAATCCTAGTGGTGGCTATCTTCAGCTTGTCATCCTCGGGGGCCAGGTCACTCCAGTCATTGTCGCGCACTACTGCAATTTGGCGCCGGGAGGTGAATTGCTGTGGTTTGTCCTCCATGATCCAGCACCAGTTGGCCCTCCACTCCTCCCACTTGCCGCGGAGCTCCCCAGTCAAGTAAGCCTCTTTCCTATGGAGCCTGAAGATCCAAGAAATTCCACCGGACAGAGGAGACCCAGACTCGACTCGAGGCGTAAAGTAATGGCGAAAAAGAGCTACATTGGCTTAGACTCCAACAAAGTTCTCGCACAGATGTGCGAAAACGGCCATGATCAAGACAGCATTTGGGGTGAAATCAAGGAGATGAAACCCATAGGTATTCATAATGTCATAGAAGAACTCCGAGTAGGGCGGGCAGAGCCCGCAGTAGAAGAACAGAGCAAAAAAGGCGTATCCTCCCGGAAACATCTCGCAGGCCTCGGCGGGGAGTACCTTGGTGCGCGGGTGCGCTTTTGTCTCCCTCGACCAGAAGAGGTAGAAGGAGTCCTTCAGCTCCTCCGCGCTGAGCCTCGGCGGGAAGACCACCATCTTATTCCGCATTGATGCTAGCTTCAGCGCCTTGGCAGTCTTCGTGGCCTTCGACTTGTCGCCCTTCGGGGCCATGGCGAGGACGGCGAGGGAAGTCGACGGCACTGGGGATGCTGGCGGCGGCGGAGGAAGGGCAGGGCGCTACTCTCTTTCAACCTTCGGAGAGGAGGGGAGCAGCGGGGGTTTCTGGAGGATGAGGAAGCAGAGGGCGAATGGAAGGAACTGCCCCTGTTTCCCCTGCTTTAGTGGGGGAGAGGGGGGGCGTTCCGCATTTCCCCCATTAAAGAAACAGGCCACGATCTCTCCCACGACGCCGCAATCGACGCGTGCCGTTAGGGAGGGGCGCGGTGGATACGGAGTGGGATGCGGCGCGCCGTGGGCCGCGTGTGCCCGTGCACTGTTTTGGGCCTGGCCCAACAGCGCTCGGTACCGTGTGTGGCCCTGGCCCGGGGGCTCCTGTCGGTGTACTAAAGTAGGGGTACCTTAGTATCCCGAACTTGTGCACGGGCAGTCGCAGCGTCCCGTGGCAGGGCTTGCCGCGCGTCCGCCAAGGCCCACTGTATTTCCTTTAGAGCCATTCAAGAAGAAAGTATTCAAGTTAAAGAAACAAGACCCCGGCAAGAGGAGCTTGCCGGGAAGGCCGCTCCAGGCTCAAGACCTCCCCTTTGGCACAAGACCCTGGCAAGAGGAGCTTGCCAGGAAGGCCGAACACGGCATTTCAGGAGACTTGCCGCGACGCGCCCATGCGTCCCGGTAAGGCCCGGAGAGCGACAAGCTCCTAGGCGCGACAAGTTAGCAACCGTGGCAAGGTACAAGCCGTGGCAAGCTTCCACTACGTGCCCGCGCTCCAGCTCATCCGCCCACGCGTCGCCCTGGGGCCCTTCCAGGCGCACGCGGCGGAAGGCTGTGCAGCCTGGGGTACACGGTGGCAAGACGCGATGACGAAGCTACCGTCGTGGCGAACGGAGACGCCCTTACGGACGCTTTTTGCACTGTTTAGGGCGACGGCGACGGGCATTTAATGCCTTTGTCCCCTGCCGTCAGAGGTAGGTATAGACCACTATACATACACTGTTCCAACTACCACCATTTTTACATTTTCACCCTCAACTGCATTGCCACCTGTCGGTGACCCCTTTGACTTATAAAAGGAGGCCCATGCGCAACGTAGGGGGGGGGGGGTTCGAACCTTTGATCACTCTCACGCTCGGTGCTGGCGATCAACACTGTAGTTCTTCTCGCTCTCGAGCTAAGAACACAATACAAACTAAGGCAGGAGTAGGGTTTTACGCCTCTGTGCGGCCCGAACCTGGGTAAACTGCTCGCGTGCATGCCTCGATCCGCTCTTTGTGCTTTCTCCGCCCCCTTGCCGTACCGAAAAGGGGCTCCGGTCCCATAGGTGTTCGTGGGCGATCAGTTTCCCCGACAACAAGATTAAACTACCAAGTCTTCTATTGCCCAGTACTAGTACATAATAAAAGCATCGAACAAACATATATCTATGCCCTATGGTCACTGCATTGTCTTGCCAAATCAAAATAGAGACACGGTTCAAATCATATCAGTTCAAGACAAAGCAGCAGTGAAAAAATACAAAGCGTGGGAAACTACACGGTACAACAAGATTTCAGATGGGTACCACGGGTCTGCATGTACAACAACACTATTTGCTTTGTTGTGATGCTAGTAATGTGCATGATATGAGAAGTCAACTGTATACACAACTGAAATTGAAATCGACAAAGCTATTTATAAGACCAAGCCTGTTAAAGAAACATGTGTGAACATACAAGCTGTGCCATTGGAGTTTCGATTGGATCCTTCAATTTAAAAATAAGTTTGTATGAGTAAATACAGTGATACAAGAGCATAGCAGTATGCACGATATCAATCATAGTTAAAAAAGGCACGCCTAAGCGGGCGCTTAAGCGCGCCTAGGCTCTAGGCGTTGGCAAAACGCATTGCGCATAACTATGCTTAATCTGTGCATAATTGCGCATAAGCATGCGCTTTGGTCAGTAAAGCGCAATGCAGTGGCAACATGCACAATTAACGCCTAGCGCTTTTTGGAACTATGATAGCAATGGAATCTTAAATTAGAACAGTTGTTCTTCAGGTTTAGGCATTTGTTCTACATGAACAGAGTACAGTAAGACGCAAGAATATAGTACTTCAAATAGAAAATGAGCTCATAGACCTTACCACATTCTTTGTTCGGGACCAGTACAGAACAAGGCATTCCTAGTCATCGTCCAGTAAATGTATCTCATGAGAACGTAAGGGAATTTGATGAGTTTCTTTGCCGGTGAAGTACATTTTCTTCAGGTAATTCCGATACTGCCACCAAGCATTCTTCAAGATAGCAGAGGTATTAGCACAGGTTACCTCATCCTGAGTTTCCAAATCGGTTGTTCTCTATAGAGAAATATGGGAAAATTTGCTGTATTATAAGCATCATGGAGGTAGGATGTATGGGACAAAGCAAAGTAATTGCCATGAATAACATTACTTACATATAACTCCTGGACAAACACCTGCACCTGTCATTTTCCTTCATCTTCAGTATAATATTTCCAAGATGGGAAGATACGCACATATGATTTAACAACATCAAATGTGATAGATGCTAAAGTACGACTAGCTGGTTGTGCTTCCTCCACAGGAATAGGCGTACTAACTGGTGGAGTTGGGGTTCGCCGTGGTAGTACTCGCCCTTTGGGCACTGGAGCTGCCTTACTAACTGCTCTTGTTTGGGAGCTCTATGGTGGAGATGGTGTTGTGTCAACAGGAATTGGGTTACTATCTGCTGGGGTTGGGGTTAGAACGGGTGAAGCTGGTTCTCTGTCCATCGCAGTAGGGGTACAATCTGAGAGAGTTTGGGTTATGTGTGGTAGGGCTGGTTCTCGCCCATGTACAACCGGGGTGCTATCTCCACCAAGAGGTAGCACTGTTTTATTTGAAAACCGTGTTTTTAGTCCGCTAGATGCTGGCATCACCCGCTCCAATTCAAATGGCTGATAAACAGGAAACATAGTTGAATGTACAGATATTGTATGAGAGACAGATGCAATAGATAGTGTGGAAAAAAGAGGACATGAAATAGTTGACATGTATATTGTTTAACTAAAACGGATAGCATGACATAATTTCACATATATGATGTCTATCTAAACTGGATAGCATAGCATAACATAATTCAAAGATATGATGAATAACTAAAACATCGTGCCAAGTTAGAGCATACACCTCGGTGGGGGAATAAGACTGGTCATCTGTCTCTGAATCCATCTCTGAGGAGCTATCGGAACCCAACAAGAGATCTGCTTCGACAGGTAGCACTGTCTGCTCTGAAGGCCTTGTTTTCACTCCAGATTTTTCAATCTCCCACCCAAATGGCTGATTCACAGGAAGAGTAGTTTAATGTACAAACATTGTCGACAAAATGGAAATGTAATGAAGAAAAGGATGGGCAAGATATCGTTCAAATATATGATGCCTAGTTAAACAGGATGACATTGCACATTTCACATATATTATGGCTGGCTAAAAGACACGAGACTGCATAATTCCCATATATGATATAGAAACTAAACAGGTGGCGACAGAACATGTCTAAACTAAGCAGATGACATATATGATGTCAAAAGTAGGCACTGCAAGGCAACATATGCATGATATGACTAACATCATCATGCCAAGGTAGATCAAACACCTTGGGCGGTAAATAGGAGTGGTCAGCGACGTCTGAATCCACCTCAGAACAGATATCTTCCTCTGGATTACAATCTGGAGAGGGGTGGGGAGGGTTTGCCATTGAACTCTCCATGGAGCGATGTCTGCATGACATTGTATTGCCGCGCAAAACTCTTCTCTTTTTCTCTACATGTTCAGCATGACTGTGTACAATATCTGACATGCATACGAAAAAATATGGTGAGATTATGTAAGGAGAGCATGCAGAAATTTGGAGTGATGGTAATAACCAGTGGATGGATCCAAAAATAATGATAGCAGGCTGATGATTGCTTTAATTTAATAAAAAGACAGATGATTATTGCTTTACTATTTGTTTCCCACCCAAGATGAACAACATAGGCATACCCTAGGTGAACCAGATATTAGACAGAGATATTATTCATTGCTTCCTCGATGTGTGCCCCACAACTAATTTAGAACTCAAGTTTGAACATTAATTTGGACCCGACTTGGAGTCCAAGAGGTGAACAGGATGATAAAGTAGCAGGTAATTTTAAGCAATGCATAACATAAGCAGAATCAAAAGAGTGTGACCTCTCTTGTGGACCTGTGTACTCCTCAGGTTCATCTGCTGAGTCGATGATGGTGATGCTGTTGCGGTGGGTGTCGGCGGCAGGGAAGGAGATCTGATGCGGCAAAAGACGGTCAGGAGTCGTGATGTCTGGTTTGGTGGATGTTTCTGTCGATGGAGCACCTCAGGTGAGGTGGACGACGTCCTGGCAGGAGCAGGACAAACCACACAAAGTTCCCTTCGACACCTACATGTAACTGAAGTAATTCTGTAAGGGCTCATTTGGCTTGCATGATTATAAAATGCAGGGATAGGAAAAACACCGGAATAGGATAGGAATGCACATGGTAAACAGAGCATTTGTAAACACATGATTTCTGTCAACTTGGGTGTTTGGTTTACAGGAATTGGAAGGGCAGAGGAATGCAAAGAAACATGGCCAAAATAAAGTGAAACCATATGAAAGCGTGTACAGTTAGAATGTTATTCTGCCACTAAAGCACCTTGTCTTGTTTTCAAGCATAGGATTTTGAAAAGTAGGTCCAGGTGGATGTTTTGCTTCATTCCTTTCAACAAAATGCTTGAATAATTGAATAGTAGAGTGCCATTGGAAAATTCCCTATTGCTATATTTTTCCGTCGAACCAAAATAGCCCTAATGGATCGACATGAATGTGTAGTAATAAGTGATGCAACAAGTGTACAACCTCTTTGCCGTAGTCGTGTCGACCTCAGCATCATTGGGTTGGTCGCTGAAGCAGTTGAGGCAGAGGTGGCTGTCGGAGGTGTGGAGGAAGATCTGAGGATTTTGTAGACGACGTCCAGGGCACTGCTCTGTTGTGATGGATCGTTCCGTCGTTGGAGCAGCCCCGGTGAGCCGTAAGATGTCAAGGCTGAAGCATCACAAGACAGACATCGTTAATCTCAAGTGGGATTCTAATAGCATCTCCAATAGATGATGTAAAATAGATGTAAAATTTACATCACCAAAAACCACCTGACTACAACAGATGAGGTAAAAACTGTTGACTCAGAACTTAAATGTCGAAACTGAAATTTAATGTGGAATCTGAATGTTAATGTCGAAACTGAACGCAATGGTAGCAGAGAGGCACTTAACATGTAGTTTAGAGAGGGCATGTAGTTCAACTTCAACCTGCACCCCCCGAGCCGCCAGCCACCACGAGCCGAACCGCCTGCCCCAGCGTCGCCTCGCCTCCCCGAAACAACTCCCCACCACCGGTCCGTCGCTGCCCCGGCCAACCCTATAGCCCCCCCGCCCCACCCTGAACCCTAAGATAGATAGTGCGGTACCTCTCCGGCTAGCCCCCATCCCCGCTGCGGGTGTTTCTTCCTTAACTCGGGCGAGCCCCCCACCCCCTGAAAATCGACTAACCCAAAAGTGGATTCAGTCGATTGAAGTGTAGCTAAATCG
>LR738713.1:567388811-567412718 GCA_902687465.1 Secale cereale | reverse complement strand
CAGCAGCACGAGCGAGAGCCAGAGCAGCGGCAGCTTGGGGAGCGAGCGATCGAGCGAGAGCCGGAGCAGCAGCAGCTGGGCTAGCGAGCGAGCAATCGGGCGAGAGTCGCAGCAGCAGCAGCGCGAGCGAGTGAGAGCCAGAGTAGCAGCAGCAGATCCGGCTGGTATGGACGCCGCCACCGAAGGGGCCTCGCACTGGGAGAGCCGCCGTGGAGATGCCGCCCGCGGCACCGGCTTTTGGGTAGCCGCTCCATGGGGGTGCGGGATGGAGCACCATCGGCGCCGGGAGGTCGAGCTAAGGAGAAGGTGCGATGCGATGAGTGTACAACCTCTTTGGTGGCGCCAAGTAGGCCTCGGCTTCGTCCGAGGAGTCGGTGAGGATGCTGCCGTTCCAGCGGAGCAGGTTAAGGCGGCGCTGTGGGGATGTAGCAGCCGCGATAGACGAGGCGATCGTCGGAGCAGCTCCTTGGAGGTGGAGGACGGGGCGACTGAACTGGCCGGACGACGAGATGGACGACGGATCCTCATCCCGGGAGGTGGACGAGGGACGTCGAGTTGTTGCGGTGGACGACGTCGTCGGGGAAGAGGCTCCGACTGGGCAGCGGTGAGGTGGCGGACGGAGGAGGGTTGGGTTTCGCGGCTGGAGCGGAGATGTTATGGTGGCCTGGGATTTCGAATGGCAAAAAGGAGGCGATGGGAGGGGGTGAACCATGACTTAGGGACGTGCTTGTCCAAAATGTAGGGTGTGTTACAAAAGTACCACCCACCGATTTGAACTACCGACCCTTTCGGCTTAGGGTTAGAAGGGGGATTTCGCGTGTCGGGATTTGGCAGCTCGAGGGAGTTTTCACGCGCGTTGTAATTTCGGGATAGCAATGCGCGGGTTGTGAAGGCGCCAGTTTTGGGAGCACGATATCTGAATTTTCAGGATATAACAAGGCGCGGGTTGAATTTTAGGGACAAGCCTAACGTGTAATATTGTACTTGTACGTACCAAATCAATTCGCATTTCCCTCAACCAAAAAAAACGAAAAAATAAAACTATTCACACCACACAAAGAGAGAGTCTTGCCCCATTTTACTATAAAAATGCTATTCAAAGCTACTCCCTCCTTCCATCTATATAGGGCCTAATGCGTTTTTCGATGCTAACTTTGACCAAATATTAGAGCAATAATATATGACATGCAACTTACACAAAGCACACTGTTAAATTCATTTATGAAAGGTTCTTTCAACGATATAATTTTCATATTGTGCATGCCATGTACTATTAATCTTGTCAATAGTCAAAGGCGGTCTTAAAAAACGCATTATGCCCTATATAGATGGAAGGAGGAAGTATGAATCCATGTTATGTCCAATTAATTTTTTCGCTTGCTGTATAATGCATGTAACCTACTCATACCAACATTTTAGTGCATTCCAAATGTCTATACTACTGCTGCAATTCGAACTGAATTTGAATTTGTTTATCTATTTCAATAAGAATCTATAATCATGATTGTTGCCAACTTCAACCATCATTCGTGTATTACCTTAATAACACACCACATGATTACTATAGAGATAGATATGAACTATGTGTACTACATGAACTCGAATTCTATTTGATGAATACACTTGATGTTGATTCCAAATAATAGTACATTTGATGTACTAACTATATAGTCATAATCTAAACCATGTTCCATATGTGTACACCGTGTTTATCACACATAGTATAGTGCCCCTCCCCCTACATTATGACAAGTATTTAGACCTAAGATGCAAAAGCCACACATTAGCCCAAATTATGATCAATGTTCTATATGTTATACGTAGTACTAGCAAGATGACCATGCGTTCCACAGAACATCAACATGATCAAGGGGAGGCCTAATTTGCAAATATGGAGAGGGGTGTGGGTATCTTTTTTCAAAATTGCCATAGTTTCCTTCCTATTCGTCAGATATAAATTGGACACCCTATATTGCAGGATGGCACCATCATCAACAACTCCATTTTTTTATAAGAGTAGAGATAAAATATATTATATGTAGTATAACATGTTCATAACCACACCATGTGTATCACCGTTATATATATTCACACATGCGTCGGTTTAAAACACTATGATAAATTCTTCAAATATCCGAATTCGCTTTTTATAATGAAGTATGATCTCTATTCGTCTTTTACACCCACACAATCCTCTTATCTTTGTAGCTAGCTAGCGGTAACTTTGTCTCGTGCATGCAGACGCCCGCATCCCTCTCACCCTCCCTCAGCATTCTCTAGCTCCATCGCGCAAATTCGTATTTTCACTTTAGGTCTTTCACCCACGGTGTGTGTAGGACCCCCAGCTCCTTCTTTATGGCACACATCGATCGATATGCCTCTCTAGCCAGGTGTGCCTAGCACAAAACACAAGCTTCCCCTCTTCTCTTATCACCGTCCATGCCTCACTCCCACCACTCTTTTCATCGATCTCGTACTCGCACACTCCTCCCCCTCGATATAGTATGACTCTCGCACCACCTCCTAGATGCATCCCTCTCTCTCTATCATTCTCCCCGTGCCTCATTTGCTTTTAACACACACATGCATGTATACCGATCGATCTCCCAACATATACCTAGGTCGACTTTAGCTATTCCCCCCATCGGTCGACGTACCTCACAAGTTATGTCTCTCCTTTCTCTGACAAAGGACGATTGATCTTCCTATGTAGTTATCTCTGCTTACCACAGCCATATCCCCCCCCCTCATCATTCGTGCATGCCTCCTGACCCGTCTCTCACACACACGTGCACAGATAGGCAGCCATCCCCTCTCTTATTGATATTGCAGGTGTGCCCTCCGGTTGAGCAAGCATATCCCACCATTTGTTAGAAGCAACTCCACTATCACCCCCTCCAACAATTTAGCTTTCTCTCTCTCCCAACCTTATTCCTCTCCTACACATATGCATGGATGCCGATCGATCTCCCTTAATACATGAGGTAGATTTATCTCCCTTAATACATGAGGTAGATCGGTCTGCCTTAATACATGAGGTAGGCCTCTCTCCTCCTCCACACATATACCAACCATTGTACCTCTATAGTTAATTAGGCCTCCCTACCCCCACCACACACTGATAGTCGAGCGCTGTAGGTAGGTATCCACGCCACAGAGACAAACTGCACATGTCCCCTCTCACGTTCCAGTAGGCCAGCCACTCTATATCTTTGACGTGGGCACACACAAATTCAATGGCACTCCTTATCGATCGCGCGCGCACACACACACATCATCCCTCTCTTCGATTTTATGGACACCTCAAGCCGATGATACCTCCACTCTCGTCTCGTGGATCGCCCCCCCTCTCTCTCTCTCTCTATATATATATGATATATCCAGGACTCTATTTCACACACATTGCATATGTTACATTTTTTGATTGACCCCACCCCCAAAAAAAACTCTCACGAACCCATACACTATATCTCTCTACGTTTGTATCTCTCTCACACAACCCCACGTAGGTGGTGTACGTATACAAGAAGAGAATAGGTGCACCGTGCACGTACTCACGCTTCGTGCCCAGCCACACCCGCGCGGGTACACAGTGGAGCTCATTTCTGTACGAAATGGCAGCCCACGTGCTAATTTGAACGCATGTAGCGGTTGTTTACCTATGGAGGTCGTGTACCACGTGTGCACGAAACAAAGTTCGACTTGATGCGTTGGCGCTTATTTTTAAATAAAGTTATATCGCTCAATGGCATGTACACAGAATATAAAACAATTTTTATGGAGAAAAAGGTAGTCCGCTTCACTATATCAATGGAGCCTGCCTGCCTGGTTTGTCTCTCTTCAGAGTATCTCACACAAGGCTGCGGTGGCCTCCCTCTCTCTCTCACCGTTGGTCACTGATCCGGCCGCATCCCGTCCGCCGGCGGAAAGGGAGGACGTGCATCGTTTCTTTGTTCGACGGCGCCGATGCAGCACGTCTCGATCTGCGGTACACGTCGTTCTCTCTGACCAAGCTCCGGCGTGGTAGGGCCTACACCACCTGCTCGCTGCCGCAGTATGGGCAGAATCCGCCCGCTGCCGCTCACCTAGTTACATCCCGACGACCTCCAGGTATCCCCTCCGGCCTTGCTCCACTAGCCGTCTTCCCACGTCGCTGCATGTGGATCTTCCATAGTTCTTTGCCCAAAACGTAGCTCGTCCGGTGTACTTTCCATATTGCAATCTCGTCCTCACACCATTTTAGACAAACACAACCCTGTTGTTATCTTCTCTTAGGACAGGGAATATGGTTCTTTTTTGTCGTCGCATGTGTCATCAACTGTTATTGGCCAGTAATTGTTTCCTTTATACCTCTTTTTTTTGCAAACAGGGCTATCCATTTCACCCCGTTGCTATTGTGACCTTTTGGTGAACTGCACAAATCACTTTTTTCTTAAGAGTGTTTTGTGCAGTTCTACCAAAATGTCACACGGGCAACGTCTCAATATTTCAGTGCGACTGCACAACGGGAGATTGGTTTTGCTCTATCCTCCTCATCCAACTCCGAGCTTAATCTTCTCCAACTAGTTAGTCTTAAGAGAGACTGCAAAGGTGATTGGCTTCTATTTGTGTGTTTATTGTTTCATCAGCAGTGCTCTATTATCGTAATCACACTTAATATCTTTGGAACAGGGACGCTCAGCTCTATTTTAGTGGAGCTGCACAAAATGATCGGAACGTTGCATGCTCCGGACAACTACTTTTTTCCCAACATGCCTTGTTGATTTAGACAGAGCTGGGGGCGTTGCTGCCTATGAAAGCATGGATCAATTTTAATTTAACACCTTCTCACAACTTTATCTTCACTTGTGATGTAAATATTAGCTCTGATTAGCAAGGAAGTTAGTTTTTTATTGTTTCTGAAAGAGCATCGATGGCAAGACACACGAAACAAAAGCTGAAAGCTCACACCATTGTCCAATTTCAAGTCGCTGGAAAATTATTTGTATAGTACGTCAGTTATGTAAACAAATGCTGGAAGCTTGATAGCATTGCCAGAAGCCTCTTCGGCATCCGGGTCCATGTTGTTGGGGAACGTAGCATAATTCAAAAAAATTCCTACGCTTCACCAAGATCAATCTAAGGAGTCATCTAGCAATGAGCATAATGGAGTGCATCTACATACCCTTTTGTAGATCGCGAGCGGAAGCGTTCGAAGGAACGTGGATGAAGTAGTCGTACTCTTCACGATCCTGGTCACCGATTATCCCAGCGCCGAACGGACGGCACCTCCGTGTTCAACACACATACGGTACAGCGACGTCTCCTCCTTCTTGATCCAGCAAGGGCGGAGGAGAGGTTGTCGGAGATCCAGCAGCACGACGGCGTGGTGGTGGATGCAACAGGAAAACTTGCAGGGCTTCGCCGGCGCCTTGCGAGAGGAGATGGAAGTGTGACGGGAGGGGGAGAGGCGCCAGAGGCTTGGGGTGCAGCTGCCCTCTCCCCCCACTATATATAGGGGCCAAGGGGGGGGCGCCGGCCCTAGGGAGATCAGATCTCCTAGGGGGCGGCGGCCAGAGGGGGGAGACTTGCCCCCCAAGGCATAGGGGGCGCCCCCTCCCCCTAGGGTTTCAACCCTAGGCGCATGAAGGGGGGACCATGTGGTGCGCCAGCCCACCAGGGGCTGGCCTCCTTCCCCTTGAGGCCTACGGGACCCACCGGGATAGGTGGCCCCACCCGGTGGACCCCCAGGACCCCTCCGGTGGTCCCGGGACACTCCCGGTGACCCCCGGAATTCACCCGATGGCCGAAACTGGACTTCATATATATAATTCTTTACCTCCGGACCATTCCGGAACTCCTCGTGACATCCAGGATCTCATTTGGGACTCCGAACAACATTCGGGTTTCCATGTGCATGTATCTCTACAACCCTAGCGTCACTGAACCTTAAGTGTGTAGACCCTACGGGTTCGGGAGACACGCAGACATGACCGAGACGACTCTCCGGTCAATAACCAACAGCGGGATCTGGATACCCATGTTGGTTCCCACGTGTTCCTCGATGATCTCATCGGATGAACCACTGTGTCAAGGATTCACTCAATCCCGTATGTTATTCCCTTTGTCTATCGGTACGGTACTTGCCCGAGATTCGATCGTCGGTATACCCGATACCTTGTTCAATCTCGTCATGGCAAGTCTCTTTACTCGTTCCGTAATCCATCATCCCGTGACTAACTCATTAGTCACTTTGAGCTCATTATGATGATGTCTTACCGAGAGGGCCCAGAGGTACCTCTCCGTCATACGGAGTGACAATATCCCAGTCTTGGTTCGTACCAACTCAACAGACACTTTCGGAGATACCCGTTGCGTACCTTTATAGCGACCCAGTTACGTTGTGACGTTTGGCACACCCAAAGTATTCCTACGGTGTCCGGGAGTTGCACAACCTCATGGTCTAAGGAATAAATACTTGACACTAGAAAAGCTTATGCATTACGAACTATACGATCTCGTGCTAGGCTCAGGATTGGGTCTTGTCCATCACATCATTCTCCTAATGATGTGATCCCGTTATCAATGACATCCAATGTCCATGGTCAGGAAACCGTGACCATCTGTTGATCAACGAGCTAGTAACTAGAGGCTTACCAGGGACACGTTGTGGTCTATGTAATCACACATGTATCGCTGTTTCCGTACAATACAATTCAAGCATGAATAACAGACAATTATCATGAACAAGGAATAATAATCCTTTTATTATTGCCTCTAGGGCATATTTCCAACAGTCTCCCACTTGCACTAGAGTCAATAATCTAGTTACTTTGTGATGAATCGAACACCCATAGAGTTCTGGTGCTGATCATGTTTTGCCCGTGGAAGAGGTTTAGTCAACGGGTCTGCAACATTCAGATCCGTATGCACTTTACAAATATCTATGTGTCCATCTTGAACATAATTCCGGATGGAGTTGAAATGGCGCTTGATGTGCTTGGTCTTCTTGTGAAACCTGGGCTCCTTGGTAATGGCAATAGCTCCAGTGTTGTCACAGAAGAGAGTCATCGGGCTTGACGCGCTTGGAATGACTCCTAGGTCGGTGATGAACTCCTTCATCCAGACTCCTTCTTGTGCTGCTTCGCAAGCAGCTATGTACTCCGCTTCACATGTAGAATGCGCCATGACGCTCTGCTTGCAACTGCACCAGCTGACTGCTCCACCATTCAAAATATACACGTATCCGGTTTGTGACTTTGAGTCATCCAGATCTGTGTCGAAGCTAGCATCGACGTAACCCTTTACGACGAGCTCTTCGTCACCTCCATAGACGAGAAACATATCCTTAGTCCTCTTCAGGTACTTCAGGATGTTCTTGACCGCTGTCCAGTGTTCCATACCGGGATCACTTTGGTACCTCCCTACCAAACTTATGGCAAGGTTCACATCAGGTCTGGTACACAGCATGGCATACATGATAGAACCTATGGCTGAGGCATAGGGAATTACACTCATCTTTTCTCTATCACCTGCCGTGGTCGGGGACTGAGCCTTGCTCAATCTCATACCTTGCAAAACAGGCAAGAACCCTTTCTTGGACTGATACATATTGAACTTCTTCAATATCTTGTCAAGGTATGTGCTTTGTGAAAGACCAATGAGGCGTCTTGATCTATCTCTATAGATTTTGATGCCTAATATGTAAGCAGCTTCTCCAAGGTCCTTCACTGAAAAACTCTTATTCAAGTAGGCCTTTATGCTCTCCAAGAATTCTATATCATTTCCAATCAGCAATATGTCATCCACATATAATATGAGAAATGCTATAGAGCTCCCACTCACTTTCTTGTAAATACAGGCTTCTCCCCAAGTCTGTATAAAGCCAAACGCTTTGATCACATCATTAAAGCGAATATTCCAACTCCGAGATGCTTGCACCAGCCCGTATATCGAGCGCTGGAGCTTGCATACCTTGTTAGCATTCTCTAGATCGACAAAACCTTCCGGCTGCATCATATACAGCTCTTCCTTGAGGAAACCATTAAGGAATGCCGTTTTGACGTCCATTTGCCATATCTCATAATCATAGAATGCGGCAATTGGTAACATGATTCGGACGGACTTCAGCATCGCTACGAGAGAGAAAGTCTCGTCGTAGTCAATCCCTTGAACTTGTCGATAACCCTTAGCGACAAGCCGAGCCTTATAGATGGTCACATTACCATCCGCGTCTGTCTTCTTCTTAAATATCCATTTATTTTCTATGGCATGCCTATCATCGGGCAAGTCCACCAAAGTCCATACTTTGTTTTCATACATGGATTCTATCTCGGATTTCATGGCTCCAAGCCATTTATTGGAATCCGGGCCCGCCATCGCTTCTTCATAGTTCGAAGGTTCACCGTTGTCTAACAACATGATTTCCATGACAGGGTTGCCGTACCACTCTGGTGCGGAACGTGTCCTTGTGGACCTTCGAAGTTCAGTAGTAACTTGATCTGTATCTTCATGATCATCATCATTAACTTCCTCCCTTGTCGGTGCAGGCACCTCGGGAACAATTTCCTGCGCTGCGCTACTTTCCGGTTCGGGAGGGGTGACTGTCACCTCATCAAGTTCTACTTTCCTCCCACTCACTTCTTTCGAGAGAAACTCTTTCTCCAGAAAGGATCCATTCTTGGCAACAAAGACTTTGCCTTCGGATCTGTGGTAGAAGGTGTACCCAATCGTTTCCTTTGGGTATCCTATGAAGACGCATTTTTTCGATTTGGGTTTGAGCTTCTCAGGTTGAAGTTTCTTGACATAAGCATCGCAACCCCAAACTTTTAGAAACGATAACTTAGGTTTCTTGCCAAACCAAAGTTCATACGGTGTCGTCTCAACGGATTTCGACGGAGCCCTATTTAAAGTGAATGCGACAGTCTCTAAAGCATAACCCCAAAAAGATAGCGGTAAGTCGGTGAGAGACATCAAAGATCGCACCATGTCCAACAGGGTAGGATTTCGACGTTCGGACACACCGTTACGCTGAGGTGTTCCGGGCGGTGTCAATTGTGAAACAATTCCACAGTTCCTAAGGTGCGTGCCAAATTTATGACTTAAATATTCACCCCCACGATCCGATCGCAATAACTTTATTTTTCTGTCATGTTGATTCTCAGCCTCATTCTGAAATTCCTTGAACTTTTCAAAGGTCTCAGACTTGTGCTTCATCAAGTAGATATACCCATATCTACTCAAGTCATCTGTGAGGGTGAGAACATAACGATAGCCTCCGCGAGCCTCAACACTCATTGGACCGCACACATCGGTATGTATGATTTCCAATAAGTTGGTTGCTCGCTCCATTGTTCCGGAGAACAGAGTCTTGGTCATCTTGCCCAAGAGGCATGGTTCGCACGTGTCAAATGATTCATAATCAAGAGACTCCAGAAGTCCATCTGCATGAAGCTTCTTCATACGTTTGACACCAATAATGACCAAGGCGGCAATGCCACAAGTATGTGGGACTATCATTGTCAACTTTACATCTTTTGGCATTCACACTATGAATATGTGTACCATCACGATCGGGATTCATCAAAAATAAACCATTGACCAGCGGGGCATGACCATAAAACATATCTCTCAAATAAATAGAACAACCATTATTCTCGGATTTAAATGAGTAGCCATCTCGCATCAAACGAGATCCAGATACAATGTTCATGCTCAAAGCTGGTACTAAATAACAATTATTAAGGTTTAAAACTAATCCCGAGGGTAGATGTAGAGGCAGCTTGCCGACGGCGATCACATCGACCTTGGAACCATTCCCGACGCGCATCGTCACCTCGTCCTTCGCCAGTCTCCGTTTATTCTGCAGCTCCTGCTTTGAGTTACTAATAAGAGCAACTGCACCGGTATCAAACACCCAGGAGCTACTACGAGCGCTGGTAAGGTAGACATCAATAACATGTATATCACATATACCTTTGACGTTGCCGGCCTTCTTGTCTGCTAAGTATTTGGGGCAGTTCCGCTTCCAGTGACCCGTTCCCTTGCAATAAAAGCACTCAGTCTCAGGCTTGGGTCCATACTTTGGCTTCTTCCCGGCAACTGGCTTACCGGGCGCGGCAGCCCCTTGCCGTCCTTCTTGAAGTTCTTCTTACCCTTGCCCTTTCTCGGTGTACTAAAGTAGGGGTACCCTAGTATCCCGAACTTGTGCACGGGCAGTCGCAGCACCCCGCGGCAAGGCTTGCCGGGTGGCCGCCAAGGTCCTCCGTGGTTCCTTTGGAGCCATTCAAGAACAAAGTATTCAAGCCAAGGAGACAAGACCCCGGCAAGAGGAGCTTGCCGGGAAGGCCAACCAAGGCATCTCAAGGAACTTGTCGCGGCGCGCCACGCGTCCCGGCAAGGCCCGGTGAGCGGCAAGCTCCCGGACGCAACAAGACAACGACCGTGGCAAGGCGCTTGCCGCGGCAAGCTACCACTCTGTACCCACGCTCCAGCACACCCGCCCACGTGTCGCTCTAGGACCCTTCCAATCGTACGTGGCGGGAGGCTGTGCAGCCAGGGGTACGCGGTGGCAAGCGGCGCTGACAAGGTTGCCATCGTGGCGAACGGTGGCGCCCCTGACGGCCCCTTTTTGCACTGTTTGGGCGATGTCGATGGGCATTCAATGCCCTTGTCCCTTGCCGTCAGGGTTAGGTATGATACACTGTACAGGTAGTTGTACCAACCGCAACACCTTTTCCATTTTTGCCCTCATCTGCGTTGCCACCTGTCGGTGACCCCTTGAGCATATAAAAGGAGGCCCATGCGCAACGTAGAGGGAGGAGGGACTCATTCACGCTCGGTCTCGCTAGCCTCTGGTGTGTACTATAGCACTCAGCGCTCCCGAGCAAGAACTCAATACAAACCACAAAGTAGGATTAGGGTTTTACGCATCCGTGCGGCCCGAACCTGGGTAAACTGCTCGTGTGCTTCGCCTCGATCTGCTCTTCGCGCGATCTCCGTCCCTGCCGAATCGAAAGGGACTCGGTCCCATAGGTGTTCGTGGATCAGTTTCCCCGACATCTTTGGCGCGCCAGGTAGGGGGTGCGTCGAGGTTGTGTGAACCTGATCCGGCCTGCACACGACCTAGATCTTCATCATCTTCATCGACATGCCGTCGAAGAAGAAGGCTTCGGAGGCGGTTGCTCCGTCCGCGTCGATCCCACCACCGCCGGAGCCAACGGCTGGTGGGGTAGATGCCGGCGGAAGAATGGGCGTCGACGAGGGAGCTCATGGTGCCGCCAAGTCCAAGGACAAAGCTGCGCTGCCCGTCGGCGGTGTAGTCGACTCCCACAACGACCGGGCGCACTCCAAGACCTCGGCGTCCATACATGCACCGCGCCCCTCTCAGGAGGCGCGGGACCGGCAGCGTCATGGTACTCACGGTACCATACGTTTGCTAGACCAAGATCGAGCTGGTGGATCTCGAGATGCTCAAGACCAGCATGCACGCCAACATGCCGGCACGAGCAAGGCACGGTCGCCTGGACGGGATACTGCTCCTTCTAACATAGTTAGAAGTCTGAGCATATCCCGCTCCTCACACCGTTCACCACCGCTACCCACCATTCCAGCAGAAGCTTTGGCACGAGCTCAACTGCTCCTAGACTACCCTCCAACGGCAGACAAGGCCGACGACTGGAGGGCCACCATTCAGAGTCTCATCGCCTTCGCCAACGGCGACACTCCACGGCAGCCGAGCACATCGCAGCCGTGGCAAGTCAGCCAGGCACGGGCCGATGGCGACAAGACCGGTGGAGGTGCAACCACCGTGCACTCTCCGCCCCGAAGACCACGATCGCCGACTCGCCGAATCCACCTCGACAGCGACTCCACCGCGTCATTGGATCCACGAGCTCGTCGCGATCAGCGCCAAGTTCTTCACAAACGACGGCAAGAGGACGCTCGTACCCGCATTGAGCGCCGAAGAGAAGCTCGGCATCAATCAGACCAGCGCGGTGGGCCAACTGTCAACATGCATGCGCCAGGGGAACCAGGCGACTTGCCGTACGCGGTAGGTTGCCCTGCGTTCACTCGTGAGCTGCGGCAAGTCCAGTGGCCCAGCATGAAGAATTTCAAGCCAGACGTACCAGATAAGTACGACGGCAAGACGCATCCGTCGGAGTTCCTCAGCATCTACACCATCGCGGTGCAAGCTGCCGGGGGGCAGGACGACAAGATCCTTGCCAACTACTTCCCGCTGGTACTCAAACCCAACGTCAGATCCTGGCTCATGCACTTGCCGGACAACTCCATATCCTCCTGGGCAGACCTGTGCCATCAGTTTGTCGGCGCCTTTATAGGCGGCCACAAACCTCATGGCCAAGGGAGTGACCTTCACCTGCTCGCCCAGAAGGAAGAAGAGCCCCTGCGCAAATATATCCAGAGGTTTAGCCGTGTACAACACAACATCCCAGACGTCCACCCTGCCGTAGTTATCAGCGCGTTCCATCAGAACGTGCGTAACCGCAGGATGCGGGAGGAGATGGCGATGTGTAAAATTAGAGATGTCAGTGAGCTGTACGCCTTGGCCAACAAATGTGCACGTGCTGAGGAAGGGAGGAAACTCCCCGGAGAGGATGTAGGAGCAGGAGGATCTGACAGTGAGGATGCTGCCCCGGCAAAGAAAAACCGGCGGCGGAACAACAGGAAAAATAAAGGCAAAGATGTGCTAGTCGTCGAGCAGTCCGGCAACCAAGGTGGCGCCACGACAGCCAAAGTTGGTAGCTCCGGCAAGGAGACTGCCGCATGCACCAACTGCCAGGCTGTGGCGGCCGCCAACAGGCAGGACGGCACCGACAAGCAGTACTGCAAGATCCACCGCACCAAGGGTCATGACCTCCAGAACTGCAAGAGGGTCGAGAAGCTCGTCGAGCAGCAGAAGGCTGAGTTCGAGCGACGCGACAAGGAGAAGGCCCAAGGAGGTACCGGAGGATCCGACACGAAGCGCCCCGGCCGGGGAGGACGCCGCGGCAAGGCCAAGCAGCGGCAAGGAGACAGACCTCCCCGCGGCCGCGACAAGGATGGAGATGACGACGACGACGAAGATATGGATGATGCCGAGACCAGTGAGCAGGAGTTCCAGAAAGCCATAGAGGTTTTGTGCGTTGACGGCGGTGCTTCTCTGCATACTTCACACCGCCAATGCAAACAGTGGGTGCGGGAAGTTAATGCAGCAGAACCACCTGTCGAATCGTGCAAGCTTCTGAAATGGTCCAGCACGCCTATCATCTTTGATATTGAGGATCACCCTGATCGCACAACTGCGGTCGGGTGCGTGCCGATGTTGGTTTCACCAACTATCCGCAACCTCAAGGTCACTAAGATGCTAGTTGATGGCGGGGCCGGCTTGAACCTGATCTCCTCCGCTGTACTCCAGAAACTCCAGATCCCTGACAGCGAGCTCGAAGAGACCGGCACATTCCAAGGAATCAACCCGGGAAGGAGCAAGCCGAAGGGGAAGATCACTTTGCCAGTGACGTTTGGCGGCGAGCTGAACTTCAGGACTGAGAGGGTCACTTTTGACGTTGCCGATTTTCCATTGCCTTACAATGGGATACTCGGCCGTCCAGCACTCGCCAAGTTCATGGCAGCCTCTCACTACGCCTACAACATGCTGAAGATGTCAGGCCCGATAAGCGTCATCTATGTCCCTGGCGACAAGAAGGATGCTCTTATCTGCGCCGACAAGATCTACCGGGAAGCAGCAGCCGCAACAGATCGCAAGACACTTGCCGCTGAAGCTCCCGAGGGGAAGAAGAAGACCAAGTCCCGCAATAGTTCTGATGCCCACTCCGGCAAGCGCACCTCTTCGGAGTGCTGCGCTACCGTCGAGGACGCACCATCGAGTTCCACCGGCAAGTGTAAGAAGACCATGGCAGCTCCGCCAGAGACCATGAAGGTGTCCGCCAAGGAGGACAGCACTGGTGGTACCTTCACCATCAGTGCCACTCTTGACCCTAAATAGGAAAGCGCGCTCATTGCTTTCCTGCGGGCGAACGTCGACGTGTTTGCGTGGCAACCGTCTGACATCCCCGGTGTTCCCAGGAAAGTAATTGAGCACCACCTTGCCGTCTGTCCTCATGCGCGGCCCGTCAAGCAGAAAGTCAGGAAACAAGCAGTGGAGCGCCAGGAATTCATCGCAGAAGAGATCAAGAAGTTGGAAGCAGGAGGCCTTGTCAGAGGAGTGCTCCATCCTACGTGGTTGGCCAATCCTGTAGTCGTGTGCAAGGCAAACGGGAAATGGAGGCTTTGTATCAACTTTACCGATGACAATAAAGCTTGTCCCAAAGACCCATTTCCCTTGCCGCGCATTGACCAGATTGTTGACTCCACGGCCGGATGTGACCTGCTTTCATTTCTTGACGCATACTCAGGATACCATCAAATCTTCATGGCAGAAGAGGATGAAGAGAAGACCGCATTCATCACTCCATGTGGCACATACTGTTTCATACGGATGCCTTTCGGTTTGAAGAATGCTGGTTCAACATTTGCAAGGGTGGTCCATACAGCTTTTGAGCCACAAATTCACAGAAATGTGGCAGCCTAAATGGATGACATAGTGGTCAAGAGCAGGGACAGGGCGACCCTGATTCAAGATTTAGGCGAGACCTTTGCAAATCTGCGCAAGATCCAGCTCAAGCTCAACCCCGAGAAGTGTGTGTTTGGAGTCCCTTCCGGCAAGCTTCTCGGGTTCTTCGTGTCTCAAAGGGGAATTGAAGCCAATCCCGAAAAGATCAAGGCCATTGAGCAGATCGAAGCACCGAAGTGCGTCAAGGATGTACAAAGACTTGTCGGTTGCGTGGCTGCTCTCAGCAGGTTTATCTCGAAGTCTGCTGAGCGCGCCCTGGCGTTTTTCAAAATTTTGAAAAAGGCAGGTCCAATGAAATGGACTCCGGAAGCGAAGGCTGCGCTGCAAGACTTGAAGAGATACCTGTCCTCCACTCCAATACTTGTCGCACCTAAGCCACAAGAGAAGTTGCTGCTGTATCTAGCGGCAACTAATCAAGTGGTTAGTGCTGCGTTAGTAGCGGAGAGGGAGGCAGACGATGAGCCAGCAACCGCGGCAAGCGCATCCAGCGACAAGCAGGGGGCTTCCCCGACAAGCTCTGGTCCCGACAAAGATGGATCTGCGCAGGAGATACAGAAGAAAATGGTGCAGCGGCCGGTTTACTTTGTCAGTTCCCTCCTGCAGGGAGCTAGGTCAAGGTACTCTGGTGTGCAGAAATTGCTTTTCGGCCTTCTCATGGCCTCGAGAAAGCTGCGCCATTACTTCCAAGCACATGAGATCACAGTTGTCACTCGCTTTCCGCTGAAGAGGATACTGCAGAATCTAGAAGCAACAGGCAGGATTGTTGAGTGGGCACTGGAACTGTCAAGCTTTAGCCTCAAGTTTGAGAGCACTTCAACTATCCAGAGCAGAGCATTGGCAGAATTCATAGCAGAGTGGACACCAACACCAGATGAAGAAATTCCAGAAACGAGCATCCCCGTCAAGGAAGCAAGCAAAGAGTGGCTGATGTACTTTGATGGTGCTTTCTCGCTGTCAGGCGCCGGTGCTGGCGTGCTGCTTGTCGCACCCATCGGAGAGCACCTCAAGTACGTATTCCAGATGCACTTTCCCAAGGAGCAAGCAACGAACAATACCGCAGAGTATGAAGGTTTGCTTGCCGGTCTCAGGATCGCGGCAGACCTTGGGATCAAGAAGCTCATTGTCAGGGGTGACTCGCAGCTTGTCGTCCACCAAGTGAACAAGAATTATCAGAGTCCGTTGATGGAAGCTTACGTCGATGAAGTGAGAAAGCTAGAAGAGCAGTTTGACGGCCTACAGATGGAGCATGTTCCAAGAGCTCAGAACGACATCGCAGATGGCCTGTCAAAGTGCGCCGCACTTAAGTTACCTATGGAACCAGGGATCTTTGTGCTCAAGCTGACTCAACCATCCGTAACACCATCAACTGGACAGAGCAAGAAGAGGAAGTTGATTTCTGGTGACTATTTTCCGGCGGAGCTTCCCGAAGCCGCCGCCAAGAAGGTCCCCAAGATCAACTCCAACAGCGCTGAGGAGCAGTCTGCTCCGGCAAGCCCTAGGGTTTGTTCCGTTGAAGCAAACGCTCCCAACAAGTTTTGTTCCGGCAAGCTTGCCGGGGAACATCAAGCTCCGGCATGTAGATGACGCTAACTGTGTTTTATGTCTTCTACCCCATCTTGAGGACCGGGGGCATCTCTTCTTTGCCTGTAACTTTAGCCAGCGAGTTTGGAATTATCTTGGAATATCCTGGACATCAGATGGTCACCACTCCACATACTCCATGGCTTTAGCAGCTCGACAGGAATTTGGTCAACCATTCTTCACTGAGGTAGTTTTTACTGCCTCTTGGAATATTTGGACTCAAAGGAATGGCAAAATTTTCAGAAATGAGCAGCCCAGCTTCAGATCGTGGAAACGAAATTTTGTATATGATATTTCTTTACTTGCTCATAGAATCAAATGTGAATATAGAGATAAGCTTCTCTCTTGGATAGCCTCCCTCCAGTAGCTTAGTTGTAAGTAAACTCCCTCCTTTCTTCCTTGTATTCATTTGTTTCTTTGTAACTTCACCCTTTTTGGGTTATTTTATTAATAAAACACTGTGAGCCTGTTGCCTTGCAGTACATAGTCAAAAAACATCAAGCTCCGGCTGAGCCGCAAGTTCTTGCTGTAGAAGCGGATGTTCCCGCAGCAGCAGACGTGCCTTTAGTCCTTGTTGTCGAGCCACAAGCTCCAGCATGGGCACAACAGATTGTCCGTTTCCTTCAGACAGGAGAACTTCCCGAAGAGCAAGAAGAAGCTGAAACGGTAGCCCGGCAGTCAAGTATGTACCAGTTTGTTGACAACACACTGTATAGAAGAAGACTCAACGGTGTGAAATTGAAGTGTATTCTCCGGGAAGATGGACAAAAGCTGTTGGCAGAGATACATGGAGGCACATGTGGTCATCACATTGGTGCAAGAGCACTTGCCGTCAAAGCGTTCCGGCAAGGTTTCTTTTGGCCGACAGCCCTCCAGGATGCAACTGCACAAGTAACCAAGTGTGAAGCGTGCCAGTTCCATTCCAAGCAGATATACCAGCCAGCTCAAGCTCTCCAGACAATCCCTTTATCCTGGCCATTTTCGGTCTGGGGGCTCGACATCCTTGGCCCCTTTCCCCGCGCAGCCGGGGGCTTTGAGTACTTGTACGTTGCAATCGACAAGTTCACAAAGTGGCCAGAAGTGGAACCAGTGAGAAAGGTGACAGCACAGTCAGCAGTCAAGTTCTTCAGGTCGATTGTTTGCCATTTCGGGATCCCTAACAGGATCATCACCGACAACGGTACGCAATTCACTAGCCGCACCTTCATGCAGTACGTCCAAGATCTTGGCGCCAAGGTCTGCTTCGCTTCTGTTGCTCACCCGAGAAGCAACGGTCAAGCGGAGAGGGCAAATGCTGAAGTGCTGCGTGACTCAAGACCAGAACTTTCGACAGACTGCACAAGTGCGGAAGAAACTGGATCGAGGAGCTGCCGGTGGTTCTTTGGTTGATCAGGATGACGCCAAATCGAGCCACTGGACAGACACCTTTCGCTCTAGTCTATGGAGCAGAGGCAGTTCTCCCCATGGAACTCGTATACGGGTCACCTCGAGTGCTCGCTTATGATGAGCTCGAGCAAGAGCAGCTGCAACAAGATGACGCGCTGCTCCTTGAGGAAGACCGTCTTCAGGCCGCTGTACGAGATGCTCGCTACCAGCAAGCTTTGCGCCGCTACCATAGCCGCAAAGTTAATGCCAGAAGTCTCGAGGAAGGCGACCTTGTTCTTCGGCGCGTTCAGTCCGCCAAGAATTCCAACAAGTTGACGCCGAAGTGGGAAGGCCCTTATCGGGTGAAACGAGTCACTAGGCCTGGCGCTGTCCGCCTTGAGACCGAAGATGGCTTTCCGGTGAGCAACTCCTGGAACATCGAGCATCTTCGTAAGTTTTACCCTTAAGGCGCGGTTGCCGGACCCTGTTCCGGCAACCACCTTTTGTACAAATCTTGCTGTTGTTGCATGTAATCCTTTGTACAAAGCCGGGCGCAGACCCAGTGCATAAGTAAAGCTAATGTGCTCCGCACATCCTGTCAATTTCATGCTTTCTATTTTTTGCATGTGTTATCTGACACTTTGTGCAGCACCTACCCCCGGTAAGCAGTAACGAGCCGTAAGGCTCCATATCTTTGTTTTCTCCTCTTTCTTTTTCTCAAGGAGAAGAAGGTTCCCTCGCCCACAAGTTTGCCGGGGGGGAAGGAGAAGATAATGGTATGGACCAGGCGTCGTTCAAGAAAGTTTCGCCTTGCCGGGAAGCAAACAACAGAAAAGCTAAGTTGCCAAAGTTTGAGCGATCAGATTTTTAAATTTTTAAGTTATCTTCCTTGAACGACTGTGCTTTGTATGGAAAACCTGTGCACGGAGGAACCAACTCGTAGCTAGTTGCGCGCTTACTTTGTCTTAAGTGCGATGCGACTAGAGTCGCGCCCTTACTTTGTTTCAAGTCCGCTCAACAACTTAAGTGTGCTACAACTAGTTGCGGCAAGGTTTCTTGTCGGTAGCGACACCGCCAGCAGGCTGCTGACGTTCCGCACTCAGCGCTCGCGGCAAAGGTGCCTGCGCCGGCAAGTTCCCTAAAAGTGTAGGGCAAGAACATACAAAGGAAGGGACCAAGTAAAGGAAATAATGTTGCAATCACTACCCAAAATAGAGTTATATTACGAAGTAGCTTGTCGCAGCTCTAACAGATTGTTCTCCTAACATGACAAGCAGCGACAAGGGAAGAAGAAAACGGGCGGCCTAATCTACGCGATCGCCCTCAACCCTCTTGATCCCGCTCACCTTGTCCACAATGGGAGCGACAAGGGCCTTGAGCGCCTCCAGATCAGCATCCGGCGGCAGGGACTTGAGGACGTTGGTGAGGTTGAGGCCCGGGTTGCGGAAGGCCACCTTCACCAACACCTTTTGAAGGGCTCCCGCGCAGAGCTTGCGTGACTCGTCCGCCAGCTGCTTTGGGATTCTCTCCCGGAGTCGCGGGAGGGCCGTCGCCACGCCTCTGAAGAACAGGGTGAGCTTGGCGGTGGGGTGGAGGTTCTCGTCGGAGGAATACCCGAGATACTCCGCCCCCAGCTGCACCAGCTCCCTGTCGATATCTGTAGTAGCGTTCACAAGACCCTCCGTCCAGTGCTCGACAGTCTCCCTAAAGGTGTTCTGGACGACAGCAGCACTCGCCAGCAGCGCCTTCTCGGCCTTGATCTCCTCCTTCAAGGCCGCCTCCCGCTCCTTGGCGCCGTCCAACGTCTTGGTCAAAGTGGTCAGCTTGAACTCAAGATCGGCGTTGGAGTCCTTGGCAGCGGCAAGCTCCTTGCCCTTCTCGGCAAGGCGGACCTACAGCTCCGAGTTGCTGTGGGCGTCCTTCTCCCGCTCATGCTTGAGCGCGGCGATTTCTTCACCTCTCGCCTTGAGGTCGGCCTCCAGCTGCGTCACCTTTGTCTCCAGCTCCTTCTTGGCGACCTCGGCAGCTGCGGCAGTGTCCTTTGCTTCCTGGAGGGCCCCACCAAGTGATTGCTCACGCGCGGCAAGCTCCTCCTCGTGGCTGTCGAGGTTGACTTTCCACTACGCCAGCTCACCCTCCCGCGTGGACAGCTTCTCAGCGGCAAGCCGCTGCTGTTCTTCCACTTCAGCCTTCTCGAGGAAGAAGGCCTGCTGCTCCTCGGCAAGTTGCTCCCGCTCCTCTGCTAGGGACCGGAGATTTGCCTGGTTGAGGGCCCGGAGCTCCTCCACGCGCTTCTCGATGTCAGCTCCCGCCTTCACGGCAAGAGCCTCTCGGGACTCCAGTTTGGCCTGCCGGGCGCGGTAGAGCGACAGCAGCTTCCGCAGCAGCCGCTCCTCCTCAGGCTCGCCACTGCTGCTGCTCGGTGCATCGCCTAGCGTCAGCCCGGCAGAGGCGAGCACCTCTCCGTCGAAGATTTCTCCCTCGATCGGCGCCCTGGAGCTTGAGGCCCAGGGGAGTTTGATGAAGACACCGTCGCCGGCCTTCAAGTAGGCGCCTTGCTCGGGCTCTTCGGAGCCTGGGGCTGCGGCAGCGGCGGAAGGCTCGGCGGTCGGTGTAACTTCTGGCGCTCCTGCGGCCTCAGGGCAGTCAGTACGATCGCCAGACCCCTCGCCAGCCGCTGCCGTGGCAACCTTGGCGGCCTCGTTGCCGGCGGGATCGTCAGCACCGGCCGCTTCTTCGGTGGCAGCGGCGTCGCCGGTGTTGCCATGCGTATTCTCCTCGACAGCAGCCTCCGTCTCCATCGGCTCCGTAGCAGATGGGTCTGACGGCGGGAAAGGGGAGAAAAACAGTCAAGCAAATATCCAAAAAGAAGAATCAAAAGAAGAAAAGTCCAAGGGAAGTTTGAAGCAAAGGGATTACCTCCGCGAGCCGGCTCCTCGGCAGTGTCCCTTGCCGGGGAACTCTCCCTTGGCGGCATAGTCATGGTCTCCGCCGGCGGAGGGCTGCTGGTGCTGTCCCTCGCCGGAGAACTCTCCCTTGCCGGAGAGACCCTTGCCGGAGAACTTTCCCTTGGCGGCGTAGTTGAAGCAGATGGCACGTCGGGGGCGGTCTCCAGACGCTCCTGGTGTGGCTGCTCTGCTCCTACACAAACCAACAATCAGGATATCAGCAAAGATAGAACACCCACGCGCGCCTAACAGCGGATAGTGAACCATACACTTACGCTGGGGGCTGCACTGGGGGCTGCTCTGAAGATCAGTCGCCGGGTCCGGCAAGTTTGTCTCAGGCGCACCCCCTGCTGTCACGGTGGGCTCATCCTCGATGACAATCACCGGGACCTTGGCTCTCTTTGCCGCCCTCTGGGCCAGAGTTCTAAAAAGGAACAAGTTCAGAGTAAGGCAAATGAGATACAAGACAAAACAGCAAGAATTGAAGCAATGCAAGAACAACAAGAATCTTACTCTTCTTCTTCCTCGTCGGAGCTGAGCGCGGAGAAGTCAAAGTATGGCTCACGCCTGGCGCGAGGAGGCGGAGGAGTAGGCTCCCTTGGCCGCTTGGCGGGAGCAGTGGCGGTGGTCTGAGACGACCCCGCTCCGGCTGCCGCCGTGGCGTGAGGAGCGGCATGAACAGAAGCGGCTGTCCCGGAAGACCCCGCTCCAGTTGCCGCAGAAGCGCGAGGTGCTCCCGCGGCGACCTTGCTTGCCGCGGTGGAGCATGTTGCGCGGCGCGGCGGCTGTTGACCTACCTACCGCTCCGTTACGTCCGCGGCCTTGCGGAGACGCCTTCTTGGTCGAGCTGGAGGCTCTACTGGCGGCGAGCTGCCTGAAGATGAGGAGGAAGAGGAGTCGATCTCCAGCAAGCCGCTCGTATCCTCGGCGGGCCCGCTCGACTTGACGCCCTGCTCGGCGGGCTCGCTTCACTTGGCGTCTTGCCCGGCAAGCTCCCCCTCGCCAGCAAATTCCCCTCGCTCGGCAAGGCTTGCCGCCTTTGCTGCCTCTGCCTCCTCCACGGTGAATCCGAACTCACCCGCGGCTGCGGCTGCCACCGCCTCTTCCAGCCTACTGGCGATGTACGCCATCCCCTTATCAGTGGTGTCACGGGTGAGGCCTTTCTTCTCGTCGGAGCGGATCGGCACTTCTTCGAAGCTGTCAAAGAACGCTTGCACGACGTCATCTGCAGGCTCTTGCCAAGTTGGGTCGATCCCATGAGAGTCGCACAACGGCATCATTGCGCGGATGCGGCTGAGCGCGGAGTTGTTGCACAGCGAAACGACGCCCCTCGGCAACCTGAACACTTCGGGATGATCGGGGTCGTACTTCAACAGCTCCTGGAGCATCGCGTTAAGCTCCAGGACAGTGAAGTTGAAGTTGAGGCCCGGACGCAGCCTCATGATGTCCGCCGCATTCTCGAACTCCCAGGCGGGTCTCTTCCTGTCCTGCAGGGGGGCGATGCGGCGGCGAAGGAAATCTGCGCCAACTGCGCCTAGAGTGAGCCCGGCAAGCCTGAGGTGTTGGATCCGGGTGACGGCGATTTTCAGCCTACCGTCCACCGGGGCCAAGTCGCTCCAATCATTGCCGCGTACTACAGGGGCTTGGCGCCGGGTGGTAAATGGCTGTGGGTTCTCCTCGACAATCCAGCACCAGTTGGCTCTCCATTCCTCCCATTTGCTGCGGAGCTCTCCCTCCAGATAAGCCTCCTTCTTGTGGGCTCTCGAGATCCAGGAGACTCCGCCGGATAAAGGCTCTCCTCTCTCAACTCGAGGCGTAAAGAAGTGGCGGAAAAGAGCTACATTGGGCTGGACTCCGATAAAGTTTTCGCAGAGATGTGCGAAAACTGCCATGGTCAGAATGGCATTGGGGGTGAAGTCAAGGAGGTGGAACCCGTAGGTGTTCATAAGGTCGCAGAAGAATTCAGAGAAAGGCGGGCAGAGCCCGTAGTAGAAGAACAAGGCGAAGAACGGGTATCCATTCGGAGCCATTTTACAAGCGGCGGCTGGGAGTACCTTCGTGCGCGGGTGCGCCCGCGTCTCCCCCGACTAGAAGAGGTAGTAGTTCTCCATCAGCTCCCTCGCGGCAAGCTTGGGGGGGAAGACAGCCCCCGCCTTTCGCAGCGCCACGAGCCGCTGCGCCTCGGCCGACTTCACGCCCTTCCCCTTCTCGGCTTTCGGAGCCATGGCGGAAGTGGTGAGGGAGGTCGACGGCGTTGGTGGTGCTGGTGGCGACGGGGGGCGGAGCACTGCTCTCTTTCAGCTTTGGGAAAAGGGGAGCGGCGGAGGTTTTCGAGGATTGAAGTAGCAACGGGTGGATGGATGAACTGCCCCTATTTCCCCTGCTTATAAGGAGGGAGGGGGCGGACGTTCCACATTTCCGAATAAACAAACAGCCCACGATCTCTCCCACGATGCCGCATTAAACACGTGTCATTAAGGGAGGGCGCGGTGGATACGGAGTAAGATACGGCGCAACCCAGGCCGCGCGTGCCCATGCACTGTTTTGGGCCTGGCCCAACAGCGCTCGGCACCGTGTATGGCCCATGCCCAGGGGCTCCTGTCGGTGTACTAAAGTAGGGGTACCCTAGTATCCCGAACTTGTGCACGGGCAGTCGTAGCACCCCGCGGCAAGGCTTGTCGGGTGGCCGCCAAGGTCCTCCGTGGTTCCTTTGGAGCCATTCAAGAACAAAGTATTCAAGCCAAGGAGACAAGACCCCGGCAAGAGGAGCTTGCCGGGAAGGCCAACCACGGCATCTCAAGGAACTTGCCGCGACGCGCCACGCGTCCCAGCAAGGCCCGGTGAGCGGCAAGCTCCCAGACGCGACAGGACAACGACCACGGCAAGGCGCTTGCCGCGGCAAGCTACCACTCTGTACCCACGCTCCAGCACACCCGCCCACGTGTCGCTCTGGGACCCTTCCAAGCGTACGTGGCGGGAGGCTGTGCAGCCAGGGGTACGCGGTGGCAAGCGGCGCTGACAAGGTTGCCATCGTGGCGAACGGTGGCGCCCCTGACGGCCCCTTTTTGCACTGTTTGGGCGACGTCGATGGGCATTCAATGCCCTTGTCCCCTGCCGTCAGGGTTAGGTATGATACACTGTACAGGTAGCTGTACCAACCGCAACACCTTTTCCATTTTTGCCCTCATCTGCGTTGCCACCTGTCGGTGATCCATTGAGCATATAAAAGGAGGCCCATGCGCAACGTAGAGGGAGGAGGGACTCATTCACGCTCGGTCTCGCTAGCCGCTGGTGTGTACTGTAGCACTCAGCGCTCCCGAGCAAGAACTCAATACAAACCACAAAGCAGGAGTAGGGTTTTACGCATCCGTGCGGCCCGAACCTGGGTAAACTGCTCGTGTG
>LR738713.1:567301742-567388801 GCA_902687465.1 Secale cereale | reverse complement strand
CAAGGTTGCCATCGTGGCGAACGGTGGCGCCCCTGACGGCCCCTTTTTGCACTGTTTGGGCGACGTCGATGGGCATTCAATGCCCTTGTCCCCTGCCGTCAGGGTTAGGTATGATACACTGTACAGGTAGCTGTACCAACCGCAACACCTTTTCCATTTTTGCCCTCATCTGCGTTGCCACCTGTCGGTGACCCATTGAGCATATAAAAGGAGGCCCATGCGCAACGTAGAGGGAGGAGGGACTCATTCACGCTCGGTCTCGCTAGCCGCTGGTGTGTACTGTAGCACTCAGCGCTCCCGAGCAAGAACTCAATACAAACCACAAAGCAGGAGTAGGGTTTTACGCATCCGTGCGGCCCGAACCTGGGTAAACTGCTCGTGTGCTTTGCCTCGATCTGCTCTTCGCGCGATCTCCGCCCCCGTCGAATCGAAAGGGACTCGGTCCCATAGGTGTTCGTGGATCAGTTTCCCCGACACCCTTCTTAAACTTAGTGGTTTTATTGACCATCAACACTTGATGCTCTTTCTTGATCTCCACCTCCGCTGATTTCAGCATTGAATACACCTCGGGAATGGACTTCTCCATCCCTTGCATATTGAAGTTCAACACGAAGCTCTTGTAGCTAGGTGGGAGCGACTGGAGGATTATGTCAACGACCGCTTCGTCCAGGAGATTCATTCCCAATTGAGACAAGCGGTTGTGCAACCCAGAAATCTTGAGTATGTGCTCACTGACAGAACTGTTTTCCTCCATCTTACAGCTATAGAATGCGTTGGAGACATCATATCTCTCAACTCGGGCATGAGCCTGGAAAACCATTTCTAGCTCTTGGAACATCTCATATGCCCCATGGTGCTCAAAACACTTTTGGAGCCCCGATTCTAAGCTGTAGAGCATGCCGCACTGAACCAGGGAGTAATCATCACAACGCGACTGCGAAGTGTTCATAACATCTTGGTTTGCCGGGGCGGGAGCGTCACCTAGCGGTGCTTCTAGGACATAAGTTTTCTTGGCAGCTATGAGGATGATCCTCAGGTTACGGACCCAGTTCGTATAGTTGCTACCATCGTCTTTCAGCTTGGATTTCTCTAGGAACGCGTTAAAGTTGAGGGTGACATGAGCATGGGCCATTTGATCTACAAGACATATTGTAAAGAATTTAGACTAAGTTCATGATAATTAAGTTCATCTTAATCAAATTTTAATGAACTCCCACTCAGATTGACATCTCTCTAGTCATCTAAGTGATACATGATCCGAATCGACTAGCCCGTGTCCGATCATCACGTGAGACGGACTAGTCATCAACGGTGAACATCTTCATGTTGATCGTATCTTCTATACGACTCATGTTCGACCTTTCGGTCTTCCGTGTTCCGAGGCCATGTCTGTACATGCTAGGCTCGTCAAGTGAACCCTAAGTGTATTGCGTGTGTAAATCTGGCTTACACCCGTTGTATGCGAACGTTAGAACCTATCACACCCGATCATCACGTGGTGCTTCGGAACAACGATCCTTAGCAACTGTGCACAGTTAGGGGGAACACAATTCTTGAAATTTTAGTGAGAGATCATCTTATTTACTACCGTCGTTCTAAGTAAACAAGATGCATAAACATGATAAACATCACATGCAATCAATTAAAGTGACATGATATGGCCAATATCATCTTGCTCCTTCGATCTCCATCTTCGGGGCACCATGATCATCTTTGTCACCGGCTCGACACCATGATCTCCATCATCATGATCTCCATCATCGTGTCTTCATGAAGTCGTCACGCCAACTATTACTTCTACTACTATGGCTAACGTTTAGCAATAAAGTAAAGTAATTACATGGCGTTATTCAGTGAAACGCAGGTCATACAATAATTAAGACAACTCCTATGGCTCCTGCCGGTTGTCATTATCATTGACATGCAAGTAGTGATTCCCTATTACAAGAACATGATCAATCTCATACATCACATATATCATTCATCACATCTTCTTGGCCATACCACATCACATAGCACATGCTGCAAGAACAAGTTAGACGACCTCTAATTGTTGTTGCAAGTTTTACGTGGCTTCTATAGGTTTTCTAGCAAGAACGTTTCTTACCTACGCCAAAACCACAACATGATTTGTCAATTTCTATTTACCCTTCATAAGGACCCTGTTCATCGAATCCGATCCTACTAAAGTGGGAGAGACAGACACCCGCCAGCCACCTTATGCATCTAGTGCATGTCTGTCGGTGGAACCAGTCTCACGTAAGCGTACGTGTAAGGTCGGTCCGGGCCGCTTCAGCCCACGATGCCGCCGAATCAAGATTGGACTAGTAACGGCAAGAAAATTGAGCAAACTCAACGCACACAACTTGTTTATGTTATACTCGTGCAAGATGCTATGCAAAGACCTAGCTCTGATACCACGGTTGGGGAACGTAGCATAATTCATAAAATTTCCTACGCTTCACCAAGATCAATCTAAGGAGTCATCTAGCAAGGAGCATAATGGAGTGCATCTACATACCCTTTTGTAGATCGCGAGCGGAAGCGTTCGAAGGAACGTGGATGAAGTAGTCGTACTCTTCACGATCCTCATCACCGATGATCCCAGCGCCGAACGGACGGCACCTCCGCATTCAACACACGTATGGTATAGCGACGTCTCCTCCTTGATCCAGCAAGGGCGGAGGAGAGGTTGTTGGAGATCCAGCAGCAAGACGGCGTGGTGGTGGATGCAACAGGAAAACCTGCAGGGCTTCGCCGGCCCCCTGCGAGAGGAGATGGAAGTGTGACGGGAGGGGGAGAGGCGCCAGAGGCTTGGGGTGCGGCTGCCCTCTCCCCCCACTATATATAGGGGCCAAGGGGGAGCGCCGGCCCTAGGGAGATCAGATCTCCTAGGGGGCGGCGACCAGAGGGGGGAGACTTGCCCCCCATGGCATAGGGGGCGCCCCCTCCCCCTAGGGTTTCAACCCTAGGCGCATGGAGGGGGGCCCATGTGGTGCGCCAGCCCACCAGGGGCTGGCCCCTTCCCCTTTCGGCCTACGGGACCCACCGGGATAGGTGGCCCCACCCGGTGGACCCTCGGGACCCCTCCGGTGGTCCCGGGACACTCCCGGTGACCCTCGGAATTCACCCGATGGCCGAAACTGGACTTCCTATATATCATTCTTTACCTCCGGACCGTTCCGAAACTCCTCGTGACGTCCGGGATCTCATCCGGGACTCCGAACAACATTCGGGTTTCCATGTGCATGTATCTCTACAACCCTAGCGTCACTGAACCTTAAGTGTGTAGACCCTACGGGTTCGGGAGACACGCAGACATGACCGAGACGACTCTCCGGTCAATAACCAATAGCGGGATCTGGATACCCATGTTGGTTCCCACGTGTTCCTCAATGATCTCATCGGATGAACCACTGTGTCAAGGATTCACTCAATCCCGTATGTTATTCCCTTTGTCTATCGGTACGGTACTTGCCCGAGATTCGATCGTCGGTATACCCGATACCTTGTTCAATCTCGTCATGGCAAGTCTCTTTACTCGTTCCGTAATCCATCATCCCGTGACTAACTCATTAGTCACTTTGAGCTCATTATGATGATGTCTTACCGAGAGGGCCCAGAGGTACCTCTCCGTCATACGGAGTGACAATATCCCAGTCTTGGTTCGTACCAACTCAACAGACACTTTCAGAGATACCCGTTGTGTACCTTTATAGCCACCCAGTTACGTTGTGACGTTTGGCACACCCAAAGTATTCCTACGGTGTCCGGGAGTTGCACAACCTCATGGTCTAAGGAATAAATACTTGACACTAGAAAAGCTTATGCATTACGAACTATACGATCTCGTGCTAGGCTCAGGATTGGGTCTTGTCCATCACATCATTCTCCTAATGATGTGATCCCGTTATCAATGACATCCAATGTCCATGGTCAGGAAACCGTGACCATCTGTTGATCAACGAGCTAGTAACTAGAGGCTTACCAGGGACACGTTGTGGTCTATGTATTCACACATGTATCACTGTTTCCGTACAATACAATTCAAGCATGAATAACAGACTGAAAGCACATTTGCTCCCTGGGTGGTTTTGGTAATTAATGACAACATACTTTGTGGTTGGACTAATGCTTTTATCAAGTATGTTTCAGGAAATTCAATCACATTGGAATGGCAAGATGACTGAAGAAGTGGACCCCTCAAATGCTAAGGCAAGCATTGGCAAAAGCTCAAGACTCCATTTTTGGTTTAGTGATCAAAGATCACATTGAGTCCATAGGAAAAGCCAATACTATTAAAAGGGGATGAGGTTGTGTTGATGATCTGGTTGCTCAAGTGCTTAGTGATTTAGCTCCTTCAACTATCAGCACCTTTCACTACTATACACACCCATAAGTAATCTCAGACAAACCGATTCTTCCAACTCAGTCCCACCGAGATGAACCACTTCAGCCATATTCCAAACCCTAGAAAAATCGGTCATTCCGAGTTTGAGATCGGTCTCACCGAAACTGGACTGCCAACCTTCTGTAACCATTTCACATCATTTCGGAATAACCGAGTTTGTATTATCGGTCTCACCGAAATGGGCAAGCTTCTGTCTTGGCTCAAATCGGTCTCACCGATATTACATTTTCGGTCCCACCGATTCTGGCATGTTCCTGTCTTTTCTCAAATCGGTCTAACCGAGTTTTCTTTCTTGGTCCCACCGAAAATCCCAACGTTCATATCATTTACACTTTCGGTCTCACCGAGATGGTATTTTCGGTCCCACCGAAAATCCCAACGTTCACTATATTTGAACTTTCGGTCTGACCGAGTTTTCACTTCGGTCTCACCGAGATTGCTCAAATATGTGTGTAACGGTTGGATTTTGTGTGGAGGCTATATATACCCCTCCACCCCCTCTTCATTCGTGGAGAGAGCCATCAGAAAGTACTACCACTCCTACCTTACACTTTCTGAGAAGAGAACTACCTACCCTTGTGTTGAGATCAAGTCATTCCATTCCTACCATATGAAACTTGATTTCTAGCCTTCCCAAGTTGCTTTCCACTCAATCCTTTCTTCCACCACAGCCATATCAGTGAGGAGAGTTGAGTGTTGGGGAGATTATCATTTGAAGCACAAGAGCAAGGAGTTCATCATCATCAACACCATCTATTACCTTTTGGAGGGTGGTGCCTCCTAGATTGGTTAGGTGTCGCTTGGGAGCCTCCGTCTTTGAGATGTGGAGTTGAACCAAGAAGTTTGTAAGGGCAAGGAGATCGCCTACTTCGTGAAGATCTACCCCGAGTAAGGCTAGTCCTCCGTGGGCGTAGGCCATGATGGAATAGACAAGGTTGCTTCTTCGTGGACCCTTCGTGGGTGGAGCCCTCCGTGGACTCGCGCAGCCGTTACCCTCCATGGGTTGAAGTCTCCATCAACGTGGATGTACGATAGCACCACCTATCGGAACCACGACAAAAATCTCCGTGTCTCCAAACTGCGTTTGATCATCTCCACCTCTCTTTACTATATGTGCAATTTACTTTCCGCTGCCCATACTCTAGAATTGCATGTGTAGTGTGATACTTGATTTGATCTTAATTGTGAAACTGCCTAAAACTTTGCATAATCAAAAGGCAGATTTTTTATATTGTCAAGTAGTCTAATCACCCCCCCCCTCTAGACATACTTCTTCGATCCTACACAGACAATTATCATGAACAAGGAATAATAATCCTTTTATTATTGCCTCTAGGGCATATTTCCAACACATGTGCCATGCATAAAATTATACAACTTCGTTCCTAAATATTTGTCTTTTTACAAATTTACAATGGGCATATTTTAGAGTGTAGATTCACTCATTTTGCTTCGTATGTGCACTCCCTCTGTTCCTAAATATTTGTCTTTCTAAAGATTTCAACAAGTGACTACATACGGTGTAAAATGAGTGAATATACACTCTAAAAATGTCTATATACATCCGTATGTAGTAGTCCATTTGAATCTCTAAGAAGACAAATATTTGAGTAGTCACTCGTTGAAATCTCTAGAAAGACAAATACTCCGGAGTATATTTAAGAACCGAGGGGGTAATGCACAGCCGCATGGGAGACTCGGACCGGTCGTTGCGCCGCATTAATAGTGAGTAATGAGCAGTCAAATCATAAGCCCCACCTTTCCCACTGTAAGTTTCTCGGAAGAAGCAACCATCAATACACTCTTCTTTGAATCCACACATACTACTCCATCCATCACTGTTTATAGAGCGCGCTTCAAAAAAAGAGAAAATCTCTGGGACCAAGGCGACTAGCAATCGGCCTGAAAAATAGCATTGGTAGTTATAGCACGGCGTCTATTATTAGAGGAAATAATGCGTACACACATGCATGCAGTGCTTCCACCCCGGGTACACACATGCATGCACTTACTCCGCTTCGTAGTACTACATCGAGAGAAAATTGTGGTTACCACGCCCTAATTAATTGAGCATTAAACCAAACGCGTTTAAAGTCTCTCTGGTGGTGGAAATGCATTGAGAGAAATGCATCATAATGAAGCGCGCTTTGTAAACTATGACAGTGGGAGGAGTAGTATGAAGGTGCAAAACCAAGTACGCGTATGTCCAGTCGGTCAACGCACCTCCTCTTGGCATATCACTAACATGTGGGACCGGAGTGTGAGCAAACCGATCTCAATTGATGGCAAAATGACCAACCCACCGTTCCTTGAGAGAGACGAGAAGCGAGAACACACAGATGGGCTCGCACGGAGGCCAAGATATATCCGAGCATGGTTGATCGATATCATCATTACATGTTGGGCTGCCGTTTTTCGCCATTCTCCGGAATAAATGTGTACTTTATCATGATTAAGAAAAATAAGAGTACAGAGGCTCCACCATGCGGTTCTAGTAGTAGTACTACTCGTACTACTAAACCTTGTGCTTGGCTCTTCGCCTCTTAGTGAAGTCGAACAATGATGGTACTCCGCATGTTCGGTACTACAGTGTATGCCTCTGGCAATCTGACACCGAATGAACTGATGCATGTCCACTGCCTGGGCAAGGGTACGTTGCATTAGTCAGAAGGTGTAAGCGAGCTTCACCTTGTCCTGCAAGCTTCTCCTCGTTCTGCGAGTTGACGGGACACACCAACAAGTAGTGCTAGTCCATACTCCCTCCTTTCTGGTTAATATGGCTTAATCTTTTTTTGCGGGTAAATGAGAGAGCTTTATTCATATATAAGCATTCTTAGGACGACCAGCCCAGACACTGGTCACTAGGAAGCGAGGTACCCCGCAAAAGAAGAAGTAGGAAGAGAGGTGTTTCATCAAGCCAGCTCTCGGCCACATTCAAAGTGCAGCAAGCATGGTTCGCACAAAGATGCGCCGCAAGGTTTGCTGACCTGTTTACATGCTGAATAACAAAAAAAGAGGAAATATTACCGAGCGCTCCTATTTGTAATAAGATATGAGCCAGAATTAAGCGAGAATTGTGGTGAGTGTTCCATGCAATTAACTTCCATTATCACATGCGAGAACAAGAGAACCAAATGTGTTGAAGATTGCTTTATCACATTTAAAAAATATAATAAGAGTGCAAACGCTCCTCCATCCGGTTCCTAGTACTAGTATAGTACCTCTATAGACTATAGTACTAGTACTAGTACTAGTAAACTTTGCGCTTGGCTGTTCACCTCTTCAAGAAGTGCAACAATAATAGTACTAGTATAGTGTATGCTTCTGGCAATCTGACACCGAATTAACTGTTGCACGTCCACCACCTGAGCGAAGGACAGCTTGCATTAGTCAAAAGTTTCTCCTTGTCCAGCGAGTCACCGCGCGCAAGCTTCTCCCGTCCTGCAATCTTCTCCTCGTTCGGCAAGTTGACGGGACACAACAAAGTAATGCTACTCCATACTGCCTCCTCTCCGGTTAATATGGCTTAATTTCAAACGAGATAAATACACTGTCTGAAACTATATATTTGTAAAAATACGGTATAGTGAACTTTATAATACGCTCATTGCGCTCAATATATACATTTTCCGATGTTTATACGGTCACTAGCTCACCCTCGCTGAGTATTGGTGTGCATGCATGTTTAGGTTGAGCACTTGAGCGTGACCGTGTGTGTTCCGTCGTGTGCTCGGACATGCATGCATTAGGGCATCACGCACGTTTTTGCGTCCATGTGTACGTGTGACTGTTGCATACATGTAGGGGCCACTAAAGGGGCAGTCAAATCACACAGTAAGTTAGTCGGAAGAAGCAACCATCATTTCACTCTTCAATGACACGTACGCAATATAAAATGGTTGATATGGAGAGAAAAATAAAACCGCTATATATACACTAGCAGGAGCCTAAGCTACAAGCCTGCTTGCTTGGGTTGCTCTCTTCACAAGCATAGAACGACGGTGGCCACACCGCTGGTCACATATTCGGCCTGATCCCGCAGCTGGGGGAAGGGAACAATGTTTTGCATAGACGCCGTTGACATCGACGAGGGAGAAAATTCACAGTCGGTGCGTCCTAATCGGAGGTCACCGCGGTGTGGGCTGATGCCGCATCCCTACCGCCCTTCTAGCTACAGCCCGACGTCCCAGGTAGTCCATCTTCCTTTTGGAGCCGGCTTGCTCCACTGTCGCAGCTCCCCACGTAGCTCCATATCCATGTCGATCTTTCTCTACTTCTACCGGCTTCTACTTGTGATGAGTTTGTCTCATCAACTAGTGCCAGTACTATTATTCTAATTACACTTCTTCAATATCTTTGCCATCAGGTGTCAGGACCGGTTTTCCAGTAAAATAATTACCGAGAGAACCGACCTTTTTATCAAACCAGCACAGAAGAATACTTCTTACTGGTAAACAATTTCTTGATACTGAATTCTAGAGTACTGAATATTATACATGGTTGAGCTGAAGTTGCTCAACGATTTATTACAAGCACGCCAATATAATACATAAGGGCGGATATGACACAATGGTAGGGTGGCATAGCTACTAACTCGTAATAAAAAGAGGTGGTGGATATGTCACAGTGTAGACATGACTCCAATATCTTATAGTTCATCGAGTGTCGGAGTGAGACCCGATGAATTTAATTGGTGGGTGGCGGAAGCGGTTATAAAACACTGATCAACTCCAGGATCGCAGGAGACTGACTGGGACTCCACTAGACGTCAGACTCGCTATCGAACTCTTCATCCATGAGATCGCCTTCGTCAACATCTGGCCAAATCAACAAGCCAGGTGAGTACTTTAAATGTACTCGCAAGACAGTTTGGACATAAGATATAACAAACGCAAACATGATGCATATGAGTAATCTAGCAATATGTATCCGAATAATATAGTTTGCGCTGCAGGTAAAAATGGAAGTCGGGCGGTAGTCCTCCCAAAATCCATAAGAGAAATAAAAGCAAAACCCAAACGAGTGTCTGAGCGACGCCTCATGAGGAAAAATGAATAAAAACATGCCACAGTCGGACGTCTATGCGACATCACATAAAGGGCTTATATTCAAAAGTAAATAACAAATATGCCACAGGCGGACGTTTGAGCGACATCACATAAAGGGCTTATAACGAAAGTAAATAATAAGAATGCCACAATCGGACGTCTGAGCGACATCACATAAAGGGCTTATAACGGAACTAAATAATAAGAATGCCACAGTCGGACGTCTGAGCGACATCACATAAAGGGCTTATATCAAAAGTAAATAACAAGAATGCCACAGTCGGACGTTTGAGCGACATCACATAAAGGGCTTATAACAAAAGTAAATAACAAGAATGCCATAGTCGGACGTCTGCGCGACATCTCATAAAGGGCTTATATAATCTCTGACATAACGGTAAAATATTTCAAGAGGTTTATCAGTGCAGAAATAACTGGTTAGTTCATCTACCAAAATGACCCTTGACAAAATCACCACTCTTATTACTATCATGAATTTTCCGAGACGGTCACTGGGGTTGACACGAAGATTTACACTAGGTCATAAACATGGCTACTCGGAAGATTTTGACTCTGCAGAGCTTGTACTTTTAGATCACAGCCAACGGATTTTTACTAGCCATGAGGACTAGTTCCGTTTACGGTGTTTTAGCAGAAAACACAACTGACCTATACACACCCATTTCACATCCTATTGCCCGGAATCACCCGAGCCAACATTCACGAAAAACTTTAAGACAGGGAGGCTACAACCTCGAATAGCATGGGATCAAATTTATATATGCGCGCTCTAAGGGGTGCCTCCCTCTCGGTCCCAACCGGAAACACCCATGCCCCCTGACCGGATGACAGGCTTTAATCCAGGGCCATGGAACCCTCATCCCGGCCCCTCTATTTGGTGTGTACATGGAAAGAGGTTTGCAACTGACTAAACCATATTCTTTGCAAAAGGCAAGTGATAGTACCAAAAAGGAGACGAACGGGATCATGACTTGATCCACGTTGATACTAGAGATAACAGATGACTGGCATGCTCCAACAATACCAGTTCACAACCCATCATGTCACCACATGCTCGGGGTGGTTCAATCATCATCATTCGGGCTCACCCGAAGCTTGCTTGCATGAAATATAATCATCCACAAATGCTTATATGACCATGCTATGAAGAAGAACTACTCAAGCAAACATGCAACACACTCATCATATCAAAGGTTCAAACATGCTTGCCTGGTTCGGAGTAGTCGGAGTCTAACTCGGTGAAGTTCGCGGCTCCGTCACTTCCGTCGGTATCTATGTATTCAAATAAAAGAGTACTAACATAAATACCGCGCGTGCATAAAAGTTGTCCCAAATATTTTTCAAATAAATATGGAAAACAAAACTAGACAGAAAACTAAAGAGGACAGAAAAAGAATCAACTCAAAATCACTTTTTGTTTAAAAGTTATTAGAGTTTCTGTCCAGGGACTTGTCTGTAACGAAACAGAAAGTTTCCAGGGGCTAGAATATAAAAATAGAAAACGATTCGGTACGCAGTACGCCAGCCGAAAAGGAAAACGTACTTTGCCCGAAGGCGCCTTCCAGGAAAACGTTTCGGAAGACATTGAGAGGTTGACGAGGGGGTCCCACTCGTCAGGTTTAAAAAACAGAAACAGAGTCGCGCCGGCGCCAGAGAGCTGCGGTGGTCGCCGGCGCTGATCCACGGCGAGGTAGGGTGAGTGAGTTGTACCTACGGGTTCCTGGTGCTCTTCCGCATCGGTGGGTGGTGGAGTTGAGCATCGGCGAGCACCACGTCGACGGCGGCCCTATCTCCGGCGGACGGCGGCTTGGGTGGTCGTGGGCCTCGTCGGAGAGAGTTGCTGGGGTCGAATTGGAGTTGGGGTTAGTCTCCTAGAGGTGTCAGGAGGCTACGGACGAGTCTAGGGCGGTGGAGGAGCTCTAACCAATGAGAACGTTGCCGGAGCCCGAAGCGGACGGAGGTGGCCGGAGTTGAGGAAGAAGGGCCCCTTGAGGCTCTTCCAGTGGCTGGGCGGGGTCTACTGAGGTGGTGGAGATGTGCGGGGTCAAGAGCGAGCTCGGGGGTGCTATTTATAGCCGGCCCGAGGCGGTTGCCGTGAACGGGATAAGTCCGGCGAGCGATTATGGCGGCGCTGTGGCTGGACAGGTGGTTTAGGTGCTCGAGCACCGACTAGGAGGTGCACTGATTCCATTTCGGTGCCTAACTCAGCAAGGCAGGGGCGGTTACGGCCTGTCCCCAACGGAATGGCCGTGCGGCACGTCGGTGGCAGAGAGTGTGCCCTGTGCGTGCCAGGCCACGACGACGGTGCTGCAGGCGTGCGCTGGCAAGGAGATGTCCACGCGGAGCTTCCAGGCAGCTTGGGCGGTGCCGAATGGCGTTGTGCTGCAGGGTGCCTCCTGTCGGCCGCCACGGGTGGCTCTGCCACCGCAGAAGATGCCGGCGCAGGCGGGCCAGGGTGCCACCGATGCCAGGAACCAGCCAAATGAGCGTGCGGCGCTCGGGATAAGTGCGAGGTGCAGTGCAGCAATGATCCAAAGTGGCACTGCTGAGATTGACGAACGTTCTATGACGAAACTGACGAAGCTGCACTGTCGCCTGTTAACTTTGGTTAACTTTTCTGAAACTGACAGAGACAATGCACGCCAGGTGTTTGTTGAAATGATTTTGGCATGTGGAAAATCTTTCTGGAGCTGATATTTGGTGGAGTGGTCTCTTGATGCATCTAGAGGCTGCCTAAATTTTCACATTTTTAGGAAGAAGAAAAATGTGAATTTCACCAAAATTTGCAAATCTGTTCCAAACTTGCAGCAAGTGAAATTTGAAAATTTTGAACTATGGACCAGTGAAACAAGATGGATCTAGGTTGTGGGCACTAAGGACTATCCAGGGGAGTTGGTTTGGAATCAAATATCAAAATGAACATGGTGGTTCCTTTGTAAATCACCAAAGTTCATTTTAAAAGACAGAAATTGATTTTGGTATAAAATAATTGGAAGAAAAATCCCAATAAGGTTGAAACCTACTGGATTTGTTGAGAGACTTGTTTCAAGGTGAAGAGGAGGTCTTGGAGAGAATTACTTTCATTGGGTGTCATGGCAAGAAAATGTTTGAAAGGGAAGACAAGTCCAAGATTCTTATATGAGGGATAGTCAAGGAGGGAAAAGAATCAAACAAACCCTTTTTGAGAAAAAACAACTTGTGTTGAGCTAACACAAGTGGAAAACCTTCAAGACCAGAACCAAGTTTGAGAAAACACACAAACTTTGGTCAGAAAAGTTTTTAGAAATGGGTTTCAAGAGAAGATCAAATATCCCCCTTCCAAAAGACCAAAAAGTTGGAAGAAAACCAAATCCAAAAATTTGGAGTGTTACAACACCTACCCCATTAGGAAAAATCTTGTCCCCGAGATTTCAGCTGATCCTGAAATAGGTGTGGGTACTCTGTCCGAAGGAAATCTTCCCTTTCCCATGTTGCCTCATCCTCGGTGTGATTGCTCCACTGAACCTTGAGAAATTTAATTGTCTTCTGACGGGTTCTTCTTTCAGACTCTTCCAATATTTTTATTGGGCGTTCCCGGTAGGTGAGGTCTGGTTGCACATCATGATTTTCATGCGACACATGCTTCTCCAGGTTGCTTACACATTTCCTTAGCTGTGAAACGTGGAACACGTCATGGACGTCTGATAGTTCCTTGGGAAGGTCCAACTGGTAGGCTACTGTGCCTCTCCGTGCAACTATACGAAAGGGTCCAATAAATCGTGGTGCTAGCTTTCCTTTGACTTTGAACCGTTGCAGGCCCCTCATAGGAGATACACGTAGATACACGTTTTCACCGGGTTCAAAACTCACTTCCCGATGTTTTTTATCGTAATAACTCTTCTATCGGCTTTGGGCTGTCTTGAGTCGATCCCGAATTAGTCTAACTTTTTCCTCAGCTTCCTTGAGCATGTCTGGGCCGAAGATACGACTGTCCCCTGTTTCTGACCAGTTTAATGGGGTACGGCATCTTCGTCCGTACAAGGCTTCGAAAGGTGCCATTTTCAGACTGGCTTAGTAACTATTGTTGTATGCGAACTCGGCGTACGGCAAGCTTGCTTCCCAACTGGTCCCATAGGTGAGGACACATGCCCTTAGCATGTCTTCTAGAATTTGATTTACTCGTTCCGTTTGTCCTCCAGTCTAGGGGTGATAGGCCGTACTAAATGCTAGTTGCATCCCCAGGGCTTGATGTAAATGATCCCAAAATTTGGAGACGAACTAAGTGCCTTTGTCGAATATTATAGTCTTTGGAACTCCATGCAGGCACACTATACGGGCGAGGTAAAGTTTGGCAAGCTTCTGGGTGGTGTGGGTTGTCTTGACTGGAATGAAGTGTGCCACCTTAGTTAGTCTATCTATGATGACCCATATGGCATCATTTCCGTGCTGTGACCGTGGCAGTCCAACAATAAAATCCATCCCAATATCGTCCCATTTCCACTCAGGTATCTTGTTTGGCTGTAACAGTCCCACGGGTTTTTGGTGCTCGACTTTAATGCGTTGGCATGAATCACAACATGCAATGTACATGGCTATATCCCTCTTCATACCGTGCCACCAAAATCTTTCCTGGATGTCCTTGTACATTTTGGTCCCTCCAGGGTGAATTGAATATGGAGCGGTGTGGCTCTCTGCTAGTATTTGCTACTTGAGGTCTTCGTTATTAGGTACGCAAAGCCTGTCTCCGAACCATAATATTCCCTCACTGTCTATGGTAAATTCTGAGGCCTTGTCCAGACTCACTTTTCTTTTTATACCTTCAATGCTGGGGTGTCCATGTTGAGCCTTCTCAATTTGTTCTAATAGTGTAGGCCGTATTTCCATATTTGACACTTCACCTTCAGTGACCATCATTAAGTTGAGCTTGGCGAATTCCTGCTGGAACTCAGGTCTCAAATTTTGTAGGCTGCCGTTGTCCGAGCTGGGATTACGGCTGAGAGCATCTGCTACTACGTTTGCCTTTCCTGGGTGATAGTGGATGCCAACGTCATAATCTTTTACCACTTCCAACCAGCGTCGTTGTCGTAAATTGAGTTCTGGTTGGGTGAAAATATATTTGAGACTCTTATGGTCCGTATATATTTCACAACGATTCCCAAGCAAAAAGTGCCTCCACTCTTTGAGTGCATGAATGACTGCTTCCAATTCCAAGTCGTGAGTAGGATAATTTTCTTCATGTTTCCGTAGTTGCCGGGAAGCGTATGCGACTACCTTGCCTTCTTGCATTAGTACGCATCTGAGGCCCTTCCGGGATGCGTCACAATATACTTCAAATTTTTTGTGTATGTCTGGTACGACCAATACTGGGGTTGTTGTTAATTTCTTTTGAGTTCTTGGAAGCTTTTCTCACAAGCTTTAGTCCACACAAATTTCTTATCCTTCTTGAGTAACTGTGTCATTGGTTTGGCTATGGTGGAAAATCCCTCAATAAACCTCCGGTAATATCCAGCCATTCCGAGGAAACTTCATACATCTGTTACATTGGCCAGTGGCTTCCAACCAAGTACAGCCTTGACTTTTTCCGGGTCCACAACAACTCCTTCTTGTGTCAATAAGTGGCCTAGAAAACCAACCTGTCTCAACCAAAATTCACATTTGCTGAATTTGGCGTAGAGTTGATGTTTCCTTAATTCTCCCAGTACAATACGGAGATGTTTAGCATGCTCTTCTGGTGTCTCTGAATATACCAAGATATCATCAATAAATACCACAAGAAATTTGTCCATAAATTTCATAAACACTTTGTTCATGAGGTGGACTAAATATGCGGGGGCGTTGGTCAGTCCAAATGACATTACTGTAAATTCATATAGTCCGTATCTGGAGGTGAATGCTGTTTTCGGGATATCTTCTGTCCGTACTTTTAATTGATGGTAACACGACCTTAAATAATTTTTTGAGAAAACCTTGGCTTGCGCGAGCTGGTCAAATAAATCATTTATCCGTGGCATCAGATATTTGTTCTTGACGGTGACCATGTTGCGCGCTCGGTAGTCTATACACAATCTCATAGTCCAATCCTTCTTTTTGGCGAATAATACCGGCGAACCCCAGGGTGAGGAGCTGGCCCGTATAAATCCTTTGTCCAGTAATTCCTTTATTTGCTTCTTCGGTTCAACCAGTTCGGACGGTGCCATTCTGTATGGTTTCTTGTAAATGGGTGTGGTTCCAGGTGATAGCTCAATGATGAATTCTATTTCTCTGTCTGGTGGCATGCCTGGCAGTTCTTTGGGAAATACATCCGGAAATTCACATACTACTGGAACTTTGCTTAACTCAGAAGTGTCTACCTTGTTCAATTTTGGTTGCCGCCATACTGGTCTTTCTTGAGCTGTGACTCTTATTGTCTTCCTGTGATGATGAGTAAGAATAACAGTTCGGTTGAAACAGTCGATGAATCCTTTGTTGGTGGTTAGCCAGTCCATACCCAGGATAACATCCAGTCCCTTGTTTTCCAACACGATGAGGTTTGCGTGAAACTTTAATCCTTCAATTTCGATGGTTGTACCTTGGCAGTAATTTTGAGTGGTCTGCTTACTTCCGGGGGACTTGATGGTCGTTGATTTTCCCAAGGGAAGCATCGAAAAATCATGTTGCAAAGCAAAGCTCTTCGAAATGAACGAATGAGAAGCTCCAGAATCAAACAATACCGTGGCAGGTATTGTGTTGACAGGGAACGTACCAAGTACGATATCCGGGGCATCCTGTGCTTGCTCCTTGGTCACATGGTTCAGGTGGCCTTTCTTGTGGTTGTTATTGGGGTTGAAGTTGTTACGCTTGGGCGCTGAATTGTTTCCATTGCTGTTTGGCTTCGGGGTTGAGTTCCTTGGTTTTGGGCACTGTTTGGCATAGTGTCTCTCTTCTCCACAAGCATAGCAAGTAACACCTGGGCGATACGTGAAATCCTTGTCCCTTGCATGCAAATTTTTGCTCGGGCACGTGTCGTTGGTCATGGATTTGTTTGCCCCATTTTTCTGAAAATTTATCTTATTCCTGTTGTTGCGAGTGTGGGTGGTCTGATCCCTTTTTCGCTTGCGAATGTCTTCCAGACTGCGACGCTCATTTTCCAAAGTAATAGCCTTGTCCACAAGTGTCTTGAAATATGAAAAAGTGTGTACGACTAGCTGGCATTTAAGTGTTGGTGCCAGACCGTCCAGGAATTTTTCCATCTTCTTGTTTTCAGTCATACGCTCTTCGTTGGCATAACGAGATAATTGAGTAAACTGGCTGTTGTACTCAGTCACTGTCATGCCCCTTTGCTTGAGGTCATCAAATTCCCTTTTATTGATCTTCATAATGCTTCTAGGGATGTGCGCCCCACGAAAACCTTCTTTAAAATCTTCCCAAGTGATATCATTTTCGTTGGGGTGCATATGCAGAAAATTTTCCCACCATGATGCGGCTGCTCCAGTAAGATAGTGCGGTGCATAAAGTACCTTTTCAGGATCTGAGCATTGTGTCACTGTCAACTTCCTTTCAATGTCTCGAAGCCAATCATCGGCCTCAAGAGGTCTGTCAGTGTGAGAAAATGTTGGCGGACGTGTCTTCTGTAATTCAAATAATTTTGAATGGTGCTGGTGTGGCTCACGGTGATTCCCCATATTAATAACATGGTTCATCATTTCCTGATGCTGCTGCTGGCTTTGCTCGTAAAGACGGCATACTTGAGAAAATGTTGTTTCGCTGCCCCGCTAACTTGACTGCCCCTATGTGAAATTGTTACCTGTTTGTGTGCCATAATTTTCCTCTGGCGGACTTGGCATGGAACGTGTCCAGGGACGAGTCATTTTTCACTCTTGTGTAATATTGCAGAAATCATGAGAAAACTGAGCGGCAAAAAATAAACCAAGATTTGCCAAAGCAGCAAAAACACAAACTCCAAGGGTTTTTTTAAATAAAAACTTGGTTGCGCACGGAGAAGGACCGCTTAGTACATATCTTACACGCGAGTCATAATTATACATACGTCACTTAGGATGCGCATACACATTCCTGACATGTTATTTATGCTAGTGCACTTCTCCAAGATCCTATATGATGCGCAAGCAGACTACTTCCCATCAACCTATTTTACATATAGTACAAATCATACAAGCGAACACAACGCGTCGCGGACAGGTGCACTAGTCGGAGATGTTGATGACTTCCCTCGGCCTTCCGAGGGTAAGGCCCATTGGTTATGGGGACTCAACCTCCTCCTCACTAATAGGCTCCAGGCGTGGAGTACTGGTACGACGGGTCGGTGCGGGCGCGGCATGTGGCGCAGCTCTGACTGGAGTAGGAGCAATGACCTGGTCAAACTCCTTAGTGGTAGGTAGACGGCGAGCGGTGGCTAAGATGGCATGTGCATAAGATGCCGAGGACGAGACAAATGTCAGTGGTGGTGAAGTATGGAGCAGCTCCCTCCTGTTGGCGGAACCACTCTGAACTAAATCCATATGAGCAGCCACCAAGTCGTCCACAAGGTTATCAAAGGCTGCCTCAAGAGCCTTGAGGTACTCAACCAATGATTCGATGGCTTCATCACGTTCTCCCCTTGCGCAAGCAAACGCATAGTGGCACGTGTAAGGCACGTGGCATGGGACGTAACGGTAGCGACGAGTCTTCATCGAAGGAAGAGCATCCCGGAGACAAGCTATCGCCTCAGGAGCAGCCATTTGCATGGCAGGCCTCTCCGTAGGCATGGCCCTACCCACAAAACGGAAACGACATGCTTCAGAATGCCCTCCCTTGAATTGCACCGCGGCCTAGTGCATCGACACGCTGTCGTTGATCTTGTGCCGGTAGAGTGTGAACTCGGGACAGGTCGATGGCCCGATCGCGGCCTTGGTTATGGCGACGAGGAGCTTGATAAACCCCTCAGGAATGTTGGCGAACACTTGTGAATCGCAGTCACCGCTGGCCATCTACAAAAGTAGACAAAAAGTTTGAATAGTCAAATCATAAATTTATGATGACTAACAGAAATTTGCTACAAATGCAAAAATGCTGAAATAGCATTCAATATGCTAATAACCGATTAGCGATCACACCTAGTGGCTTCCTACAGTCAGCCTAGCTCTGGTACCAAGGTTGTCAGGACCGGTTTTCTAGTAAAATAATTACCGAGAGAACCGACCTTTTTATCGAACCAGCACAGAAGAATACTTCTTACTGGTAGACAATTCCTTGATACTGAATTCCAGAGTACTGAATATTATACATGGTTGAGCTGAGGTTGCTCAACGATTTATTACAAGCACGCCGATATAATACATAAGGGCGGATATGACACAATGGTAGGGTGGCATAGCTACTAACTCGTAATAAAAAGAGGTGGTGGATATATCACAGTGTAGACATGACTCCAATATCTTACAGTTCATCGAGTGTCGGAGTGAGACCCGATGAATTTATTTGGTGGGTGGCGGAAGCGGTTGTAAAACAGTGATCAACTCCAGGATCGCAGGAGATTGACAGGGACTCCACTGGACATCGGACTCGCTATCGAACTCTTCATCCATGAGATCGCCTTCGTCAACATCTGGCCAAATCAACAAGCCAGGTGAGTACTTTGAATGTACTCGCAAGACAGTTCGGACATAAGATATAACAAATGCAAACATGATGCATATGAGTAATCTAGCAATATGTATCTGAATAATATAGTTTGCGCTGCAGGTAAAAATGGAAGTCGGGTGGTAGTCCTCCCAAAATCCATAAGAGAAATAAAAGCAAAACCCAAACGAGTGTCTGAGCGACGCCTCGTGAGGAAAAATGAATAAAAACATGCCACAGTCGGACGTCTATGCGACATCACATAAAGGGCTTATATTCAAAAGTAAATAACAAAAATGCCACAGTCGGACGTTTGAGCGACATCACATAAAGGGCTTATAACGAAAGTAAATAATAAGAATGCCACAGTCGGATGTCTGAGCGACATCACATAAAGGGCTTATAATGGAAGTAAATAATAAGAATGCCACAGTCGGATGTCTGAGCGACATCACATAAAGGGCTTATATCTAAAGTAAATAACAAGAATGCCACAGTTGGACGTCTGAGCGACATCACATAAAGGGCTTATAACAAAAGTAAATAACAGGAATGCCACAGTCGGACGTCTGCGCGACATCTCATAAAGGGCTTATATAATCTCTGACATAACGGTAAAATATTTCAAGAGGTTTATCAGTGCAGAAATTACTGGTTAGTTCATCTACCAAAATGACCCTTGACAAAATCAGCACTCTTATTACTATCATGAATTTTCCGAGACGGTCACTGGGGTTGACACGAAGATTTGCACTAGGCCATAAACATGGCTACTCGGAAGATTTTGACTCTGCAGAGCTTGTAGTTATAGATCACAGCCAACGGATTTTTACTAGCCACGAGGACTAGTTCCGTCTACGATGTTTTAGTAGAAACACAACTGACCTGTACACACCCAATTCACATCCTGCTGCCCGGAATCACCCGAGCCAACATTCACGAAAAACTTTAAGACGGGGAGGCTACAACCTCGAATAGCATGGGATCAAATTTATATCTGCGCGCTCTAAGGGGTGCCCCCCCTCTCGGTCCCAATCGGAAACACCCATGCCCCCTGACCGGATGACGGGCTTTAATCCAGGGCCATGGAACCCTCATCCCGGCCCCTCTATTTGGTGTGTACACGGAAAGAGGTTTGCAACAGACTAAACCGTATTCTTTGTAGAAGGCAAGTGACACTACCAAAAAGGAGACGAACGGGATCATTACTTGATCCACGTTGATACAAGAGATAACAGATGACTGGCATGCTCCAACAATACCAGTTCACAACCCATCATGTCACCACATGCTCGGGGTGGTTCAATCATCATCATTCGGGCTCACCCGAAGATTGCTTGCATGAAATATAATCATCCACAAATGCTTATATGACCATGCTATGAAGAAAAACTACTCAAGAAAACATGAAACACACTCATCATATCAAAGGTTCAAACATGCTTGCCTGGTTCGGAGTAGTCGGAGTCTAACTCGGTGAAGTTCGCGGCTCCGTCACTTCCGTCGGTATCTATGCATTCAAATAAAAGAGTACTAACATAAATACCGCGAGTGCATAAAAGTTGTCCCAAATATTTTTCAAATAAATATGACAAAAAATACTAGACAGAAAACTAAAGAGGACAGAAAAAGAATCAACTCAAAATCACTTTTTGTTTAAAAGTTATTAGAGTTTCTGTCCAGGGACTTGTCTGTAATGAAACAAAAAGTTTCCAGGGGCTAGAATATAAAAATAGAAAACGATTCGGTACGCAGTACACCAGCCGAAAAGGAAAACGTACTTTGCCCGAAGGCGCCTTCTAGGAAAACGTTTCGGAAGAGATTGAGAGGCTGACGAGGGGGTTCCACTCGTCAGGTTTAAAAAATACAAACAGAGTCGCGCCGGCGCTAGAGAGCTGCGGTGGTCGCCGGCGCCGATCCACGGCGAGGTAGGCTGAGTGAGTGGTACCTACGGGTTCCTGGTGCTCTTCCGCGTCGGTGGGTGGTGGAGTTGAGCGTCGACGAGAACCACGTCGACAGCAGCCCTATCTCCGATGGACAGCGGCTCGGGTGGTCATGGGCCTCGTTGGAGAGAGTTGCTGGGGTCGAATTGGAGTGGGGGTTAGTCTCCTAGAGGTGTCAGGAGGCTACGGACGAGTCTAGGGCGGTGGAGGAGCTCTAACCAACGAGAACATTGCCGAACCCGAAGCGGACGGAGGTGGCCGGAGTTGAGGAAGAAGGGCCCCTCGAGGCTCTTCTAGTGGCTGGGCGGGGTCTAGTGAGGTGGTGGAGATGTGCGGGGTCGAGAGCGAGCTCGGGGGTGCTATTTATAGCCGGCCCGAGGCGGTTGCCGTGAACGGGATAAGTCCGGCGAGCGATTACGGCGGCGCTGTGGCTGGACAGGTGGTTTAGGTGCTCGAGCACCAACTAGGTGGTGCACTGATTTCATTTCGGTGCCTAACTCAGCAAGGCAGGGGCGGTTATGCCCTGTCCCCAATGGAACGGCCGTGCGGCACGTCGGCGGCAGAGAGCGCGCCCTGTGCGTGCCAGGCCACGGCGACGGTGCTGCAGGCGTGCGCTGCCAAGGAGATGTCCACGCGGAGCTTCGAAGCGGCTTGGGCGGTGCTGAACGACATTATGCCGCAGGGTGCCTCCTGTTGGCCACCACGGGTGGATTTGCCGCCGCGGAAGACGCCGGCGCAGGCGGGCCAGGGTGCCACCGACGCTAGGAACCAGCCAAGTGAGCGTGCGGCTCTCTGGATAAGTGCGAGGTGCAGTGCAGCAATGATCCAAAGTGGTACTGGTGAGATTGACGAACGTTCTCTGACGAAGCTGACGAAGCTGCATTGTCGCCTGTTAACTTCAGTTAACTTTTCTGAAACTGACAGAGACAGTGCACGCCAGGTGTTTGTTGAAATGATTTTGGCATGTGGAAAATCTTTTTGGAGCTGATATTTGGTGGAGTGGTCTCTTCATGCATCTAGAGGCTGCCTGAATTTTCACAGATTTTTAGGAAGAAGAAAAATATGAATTTCACCAAAATTTGCAAATCTGGTCCAAACTTGCAGCAAGTGAAATTTGAAAATTTTGAACTGTGGACCAGTGAAACAAGATGGATCTAGGTTGTGGGCACTAAGGACTATCCAGGGGAGTTGGTTTGGAATCAAATATCAAAATGAACATGGGGGTTCCTTTGTAAATCACCAAAGTTCATTTTAAAAGACAGAAATTGATTTTGGTATAAAATAATTGGAAGAAAAATCCCAATAAGGTTGATACCTACTGGATTTGTTGAGAGACTTGTTTCAAGGTGAAGAGGAGGTCTTGGAGAGAATTACTTTCATTGGGTGTCATGGCAAGAAAATGTTTGAAAGGGAAGACAAGTCCAAGATTCTTATATGAGGGATAGTCAAGGAGGGAAAAGAATCAAACAAACCCTTTTTGAGAAAAAACAACTTGTGTTGAGCTAACACAAGTGGAAAACCTTCAAGACCAGAACCAAGTTTGAGAAAACACACAAACTTTGGTCAGAAAAGTTTTTAGAAATGGGTTTCAAGAGAAGATCAAATATCCCCCTTCCAAAAGACCAAAAAGTTGGAAGAAAACCAAATCCAAAAATTTGGAGTGTTACATCAGGGATGCTCAGCTCGATTTTAGTGGAACTGCACAAAAGCATCGTATGATCCGAGGGTGCGAGCCGTCTTTCCTTCGACAGGTTCTACCTGGCCAGGAAATTAAATCCTATTTAGGGTTTAGGGTTTAAGTCGTAGTGACCCCATCAGTAGTTTTTCTTTCATACACGCTCTCACAACGTTTGTCTTTAGTTGTGAAGTAAATATTGGCTATGATCTGTGAATCATTGAGATGCATCAGCATGCATGTTAGTTTTCCTTTGTATTTGATGGAATGTTGTAACGGGGCAACCTTGGAGTAGGAATGAAAATAGAGTGGAAAATTTTCATTTTTCCAGATAAAAAATGGAAACGGAGAGAAACCAACGTTTCGTTTCGTTGGATCGTGCCATCGAGCAAAACCAACGTTTAAATCACGTCTGTCACATTCGTGTCTCACCCTCCTCCACGGCTCGACCCCACACGGTCGCACGGCATGCCACTCACCGCAAACCGAGTATACGATAACTTTCCCACCTGCTTGTCGATGGATTGTGCCATGGAGTACTAGTACTATTGGAAGAGATTGATGAGTTGGGGAGGACAGCTAGCTGTAGCACGGACTCCCAAGAAATTTTTACATGCATGTTGTGGCCGGCTATTGCGACCTTTGAAGGTGGAGCAGTCGCGTGCACCAGGAAGCGGCGCGGGCGACGCTCTCTCGGCCGGCGCGCCGCTTCAATGCCGACGCCAGTTAGAGGTCGCGTCCGCTCTGGCCGAGCATGAATGCAGCACTGACCGTTTCGGGCGGCAAGCACACGCGGGTGATGAAGAGGGTTCTGGTTGGTCAGGAGCGGCCGGGGCAGCGGTCCAGACACTCGCAAACAAGATATTTTGTACGTTAATATTGCCGCGTATATAATTAACAACGTAAATAATGTGCCAGTTCGACAAATATGATTGGGGATGGAGATGGAACTGGAATTTTACGTGAACACGGATATGCATGTCTATGTCTATGTGTGAGTGCGCGACAACTCTCGTGACCAAGAAGCGGGGGCGTGTTTTTGATCGAGTTTTCTTTCTTGGTACGTTAAAAAATTGTCCGCCATTTTTTGTTTCTTTTTTCCGGGAACGTGCGTATTCTATTTAAAACCACTTCTATGGAGAGATTGTTTTACTCCATTATAGCCTCTTGTTTGATAGAGTTTCTCGCGTCTCGCTCTCTCACCCTCTCCATATCGAAACAAGATGGCAGTATCCACACTATCTCTCTCCTCACCGGTGGTCACAAATCTGGCCGAATCTCGTCCGCTGCGGGAGGTGAGGAGGTGCAGCATTGACGTTGTCGCCGTCGGCGATGGAGGAAGCCGATGCGCGCTGTCCTCTTGGAGCCGGCGCTGGCACGGAAGAAGGTCCTCCGCGCCCTTGTTCGCTGCCGTCGTGTGGGCAGATCTCGCCCGCCCGCCTAAGCGACATCTCGCCCACCTGAGGTATAGCTTCTTGTACTGGTTCAGCTCCCAAGGTCGCTGCATGCGGGGTTTCTTCTATGCGACTACTCCTCAGCTCGCCATGTATAGTAGCTAGGGTTCGTCGGCTGGTCCAACATCACCTACTATGATAGAGGAAATGCCACTCGAAAAGTTGTCCTAATTTATAACTCGGTGGAGGTATACATGTTGTTTCGACAAAAAGTACATGGTGGTTGTGCGGTCATTGTCCATATGCTCCTATTGCTGCTGCTAATCTAATACTATCACTGGTTAAATGAGGAAATTCTTTTTTTCTCGGGTATCCTGGTTTAGTTCCCATCAAGATAATCATGATGCTTTTGTTTGTTGGTGTACTTTTCATAATTCTTATTGACAATTGAGATGTCATTGTTAATCTTATAAAACAAAGTAACAACACTATATCCCTTTTTTATATTTTTGGAAACAGCAATGTGTATCTCCATACCCAGGCATGTCTTCCTCAATTTTAGTGGAACTGCACAACATTGGATGGCCATTGTTGTTCCGCCTCACTATCCTCTGCCATGTGGTTCTTCCTTCCTCGAGCTTGACTACTGAGAAGAAACAGACCACAGTGAGGATTTGTCCAACTTCATAGGTGCCTCACCCAAACTTGATGCCAAATGGATGATGCATCACCACGATGACCTATCGATGCTCATGGTTGTGCCTCATGGCTGCATCGGCTAGTGAAGCTGATCGATTTTCAATGAAAAACAAGTTTTCTTCCATCAGTGCTCTTTGCTTGTTACCCACAAAGATGATATCCTTCATCAGTTCACCTTGGTTGCGTTGGAGACGCAGTCGTCTTTCACCTTGGTGCAATTTTATCACACAATTGGCTATGAACCAAATGTTTCCTCGAAGAAGGATCGATGTTGGTACTAAGAGCATAAGTTTTGTATTGATTTCTAAGCCTTCTCACAACTTTGTCTCCAACTCCCATGTAATTTTATTGTCCAGCTATTAACTTTGATTAAAAAAATGGTGTGGACTAAAAACCTGGATGGACGTAGTAGCCCTCCATTTTTATTTACTCCGCATATTAGATTTGATTGAAGTCAAACTTTGTAAAGTTTGACCCAGTTTAGGGTGAACACAACAAACCATAATTATTAGAGAGGGCAAACTGTACATACTCTCAAACCTTTCTGATAATTGAAATTAAAATTCTTTATTTGTACACACTCTCACACGTTTTCGATAATTTGGCGCATGTGTGGTTGTTCACTTAAGGGAGGGTAGTGTACCACACGTGAAGGACAGGAAGTGCGAGCAGGACGCGTGGATCGTTAGTTCATCGGAAGTACTTACCCCATTCCTAGATATTTGTCTTTCAAGTGGTTTGCAATGGACTACCACATACGAATGTATATAGACATTTTTTACAGTGTAGATTCACTCATTTTGCTCCGTATGTAGTCATTTGTTGAAATCTCTAGAAAGACAAATATTTAGGAACATAGGGGGTAGTAGTTTTCTTCACTGGTACGTTAAATAAAGAGTTACGTTTTGTACTTACACAATTTAAAACGATTGTTATGGGGAGAATAGGAAAACCACTCCACAATATATTAGTCGTATACACGAGTACTATATGGACGCGGCTTCATTGACTTTAGTGCACCTGCCTTTGGGCTTATGACAGATGGGCCCAAAATGTGGCTGCCCACCTGTCATACAGCCAAAAGCAGGTGCAGTTAAGGCACCGGAGCTCAGTCCATACTATAGTATATATATAAGCTGGAGCCTCAACGCTTGTTCGCTAGGGTTTGCACTCTCCACACTCTCGCCGCACTACATATATGTGCACGCTGGAGGCTCAACGTTCCTTTGCTAGGGTTTGCTATATTCACTGTCTCTCACCCTCTTCACCAGATCTAAACAAGACTCCGTTGTGGCCTCTGTCTCTCTTACCCCCCTCACAGCTGGCGAAGGAGGCATCTGGATCCCGTCGCACCGGGAAGGGGAGGAGGTGCAGCGTTCACTCTATCGCCTTCGGCGAGGGAGGCAATCCAGTACCGGCTGCGCTTTTCTCTTTCACCCAGCGCCTCTGCGGGAGGGCCAACGACCCCTTCTTCCTCGCTGCCGTACGTAGTGTGGGCAGATCCGACCTCCCGCCGCACGCCTTGCCACATCCCGACGACCCTAAGGTATAAGTTTCTTTGAAACCGTCATTGGTCTAGCTGCATGCTGATCTTTTTTGATTCTGTAGTCGAATCTAGGTCTTGATTCAAAGAGGAAAGAAGGGTACGGTGGGGTGGAGCATGAATCTAGGACGTGGTTCAATGAGGAAAGGAGGGAGGGAAAATAGTATAGACTAGCTATCCAGCTGCTTTGTTGGTCGAAAAGGGAAAAATGGGTAACCCAGCACGCACATCTGTAAGGAACCGAACTCTTTGTTGAAAAGGGAAAGAAACTGGGGGGTCGGGTAGTTTGTGCAGGACTACATTTTCTGCCCTCACATTGGAAAAAGTTTCAAAGAGAACAAATATGGGACCAACGCAGATATGCTGCTCGGCTACATACTCTACATCACCCATTTATACGTGTGGACGCACATGGTGCTGGCATGTCCCATGTCCCATCCACATGATCGTGCAGTGTGTTTTGAGATGTTGTGCTACTTGTATTGGTACTATTTTAAATAAACTCTGAATCACCCCCTTTATAAGTAGATGGAAGCACATGTTGTTGTTGCGCCCACTCTCCCCTGGAACAGTTTATGCTTTTTGTTAATCTAATGCCGCTGGTAAAATTAAGCAATGCAACTCTCAGAATTAACTACCGAATCTTATTTCAAAACTGCAACACTTGTTAGGGATTGGCGGGATTACCATTTTTGTGTCCGCATGTTTCATCCTCCTTTATTGGCCAGTAATTGATTCCTTTTTTGCCACTGTTAAACAGGGATATCTATTCAAATTGTTGCTATTGCGACATTTTGCTTCGCTTAATTTTGGTGGAACTGCACAAAATGAGACCGGATTTCCATATATGTGTTGAGATCTGTTTAAGGTCTTCCTCACGATTTATTTCAAATCTTGGTCTTGAAAGGTCAGTACCGACTTTCCTCGGAATTAACTAGTGAATCCTAGTTCAAAACTGCATTACTTGTTAGGGATCGGCGGGAGTACCATTTCTGTTAGGGATCGGCCGGAGTACATGTTTAAGAAATGTATTGTTCAGATAATGTCTCTGTTATTATATATTAGTTACAGCATTTTACAAATGGTACTATCCTGCTTTGTAGTTCTTTCTACATGTTTAACCAAGGTATTGTTAAGATAATGTCTCTGTTAAAATGAATCCATCGTGTTGTTTTAGGAATGATACTTTTCTGCTTTGTCGTTCTTTATACATGTTGAAACAAGGCATTGTTAAGATAATAACTGAGTTAATATGAAGGAATCACACTGATTGAGAATTGCTACTCTCCTGCTTTGTTTCCCATTAAGATCAGGTAGATCAGCAGATGTTTTTTTTCTGGGAGTACAAGTCATCAACCGTTATTTCTCAGTAATTGTTTCCCTTATACCTTTTGTTGCTTACAGGGATATCAAAATTAAAGCTCGGTTTTATTCCAACTTTGATTTTAGAACTGCACAAAAGGAGCCAATGTTCAGATGGTTCGTGTCCTCCATAATTATACTTCATACTGCACAATACATCGAATGGTTCTCTAATCATTCCTCGTCACCTTGAGCCACCGGACTATCAGATGACAAACTGATGACAAACCCTGCCCGTTCCACAATCATAGGCATTACATATTATGAATGGGAAAAGCTTGTCAAAGTTGACATTAGTTTAATATATTGGAATTGGAAAACCTTGTCAATTTTTGCTCATTGATGTTAGCTAGAACATGCATTTGATATTTTTGAGTGTGGCGCCCTTTGCTGTGAGCAACGTCGATCGTTTTTTCCTATTCCTATCTTCAGTTCAGAAGTAAATATTTACTCTACTGAGATGCATAGTCACATGAATGTTGACTTATGTAAGATATTTTAAGAGTTTGTTCTGAATATTGTCTATGTAATGCCAGGCCTTGTGTTTGATTGCAAAGTTGAGCTTCGAATGTTGTGGCATGCGGCATCACGAGCTGTTCACCGTGCCTCCTCAGAATAACGCTTCGTATTGTTTTGCATGTCGATCTAATGCCAGTGATTTGCTTGTTAGTAAGATCATCCTATTCTGTTGTTTCCGTGCTTAAGAAGTTCATCGTCTTATGTTTCATTCATAGCCTATATGACAAGTGGGGTAGGTTAGACATGAAACCATATGATCTTCCGACCAACTCATCATCTTAGGCCGTGATTGCATCGTCGTTTTCCAGCCAAAACCGCTTGTAAAACTGACGCTTGTAAATAAAAGTAGATGGTCTCGGGCGAAGCGCATGGTTGGTCGATTTTGACTAGTAAAATATACACCAGTCTCTCAAATTACACGCGTAACCCGCCGGTTTTACTTACAGACCTCGGGCCCTTGGTTTCATTACGCCTGTATTTTACGCGTTGTTTCCGATGACGAGTAAATTACACTTCTATCTTATTACAAGTGTGAAATAAACCAGATCTCCCAAGTGCGGCCTTACCGTTTCATGTTGTCTCAGTCTCTCGAAGGTGCTCATAGGTGTCTGATGATCCTGGCTTCCTGATTGAGCAGCGGGTGTTGTATCAGACGATCCGTAGGGCCCGCGAGGCCCTCTTCATCGTCCTTCGAGTTGTTGCGCTCGCTGTGACGCCGAGCATTGTTAACATGGTCAATGAACATGAGGATTCAGGAGACGACTTTATTTTGACTGTTTGACAGTAGGGACCCACTAGGGCCATAGTCGTACATACGCAAGTGCCTCCTTATTATGTACAACTATATTTTTTTGCTTCCTCCTAGTTTCCTGACATCACGGTCCCACACCATTGTCAACCTATGTAGTCAATATAAACGAGAGAATTGCACAAGGTGCGGCCGACAGCTGGGACCAAGCAGCTCGAGCAGTATTTGTGTTTTTGAGGCGTGAGCACTGCAGAGTTTTTCTTGGCGATGTTTTTGTTGTTGTTCAGAGGAGAGCAGGGTATTAACTGGGCGGGCTGTGGCCCCTCTAGCCCAGGACAGATATCCAATCTAAATATTAAATTTTTCCAAGATGAAAATGGCTAGCCCAGCTATACGTTTTTTTGAGGAATACCTAGGCAAGGTCAACTTGTTATTCTCCGCCCCGCTAGGGTGCAAATCTTTCCTTGGAAGGATGCATTAGGCTTTACAGGAAATTGGGCTTTAAAAATAATAAATGGGATGTAATTATAAAACTTGGCAGTAACTATAAAAAAATGCACCAAGCACGAAATTATTTTATAAAATATTATTTACGGATTTTGAAAATCTCAATTTTTAATTATTGCACGCGCAATGTTTTGTTAGATTTTTACGTAATACAAATTTATATTTAACCTGACTAGAAATTTCAGGATAAAAATATGTCGGATCCCATCGAAATGTGGGAAATTTTATTGAATTCTGTCTTGAACGGTTGGTTGAAATTATTAATCGTTGTCCTAGCTAGAAAATGGGTTGTACTTTTAACAAACTGTAAAATGAGCCCAATTTATTTTTTCTGAAGAATACCCAATCCAGGCCTATTTATTTTTCTACGCCCTAATGGGCTGCAACTCTTTCAAGACGCCTGCAAATCTTGAAAGTAATATGAAATTGGTTGTAAATATAAAAACAAATGACAAATTGGCATCTACTTTATAATTTCTGAATTTTTTCATATTTTCAGATTCCTATTTCACTGGGCATTAACCTAATTTAAATATATCTTCAAAGTACTTTAAATCTGGCTCGACATTTCGGTATTAAAAATAGTTTGGAACCCACAGAAATATGCGAAACTGGCCCTGGCCAACCAAAAATAACGGATTGCAATAAATTGCATAAGAAGTCGCAATGAGCTATATATAAATTATTAAAAAAAGGGAATGGTGTGACTTATGGGCCTATTAAGTTGACGTGAATGCAAGATTTTTTTAGTTATTATATACGTCAACAAACGATTCTAGCAGACGTAACTGTTGGATGTCAATCCAACGGCCATCGTGTTTCTTCAATCTCTGATCTTCTTGCTCCAGCCGCCAAATCCAGCGCCGACGGGACCGTCTGCTCCCACCTCCCGTGCAGGCCTCACCGCCCCCTACTACTCCCACCGCTGGCCAGGGCATCCCTCTACTCACCCACACCCCTTGTTATTCTGCGGCGACGACACCCTCACACCGCAGCCGAACCAGTGAACCCTCCTTCTCCTCTCCGCGTGGGCATCCACTGCCGCGTCTTCCCCGGCTCCGTGTCTTCCCCTTCCTAGGCCTCGCCGTCGTCCACCACCCTGGTGCTCTCGGCGCGGCGTGGTCAACGTGGTCAAGGAACGACTTCCATCGGAAGAGTACTGTCGTGGAGAGGCTGATAGCTGGGTCCACGGCAGTCGCAAGGAAGTTCCTCCTTATTACGCGGCAAATAATTATCCCTCCTCCTGACAACAGGGACCCACCGGACGGGCCACCGTATTTGGCGAAAAAAAGTTACCCCCTGACTGCTGGGACCCGCCGGACGGGCCACCGTATTTCGCAAAAAAACGTTCCCCCCGCTGTCAGGTCGGACCCGCCGGAAGTGCTTCCTTATTACACAAAAAAAATGAATACTCTCCCTGCTAGTTGGGACCCAGTATAGTGGGAGGCTGACTTGTGGGCCTACTAAGTTGACGGGGACGGAGGGCTTTGTCAACTTAGTCAGTATGCACGATTCTAGCTCCATTGACCATACGATGTCCATCCAACGGCCGTAGTGCTTCTTCAACCTCTGGTCTTCTTGCTCTAGCCGCCCAAACCAGTGTCGGTCGTGCCACGTGCTCCTGCCTCCCATGGTCGACTGCGATGCCGCGGAGGCCTCAGCGCCCCCTACTACTCCCACCGCTGGCCAGGCCATCCCTCTAATCACCCACACCCCCTGTTATTCTGAAGCGACGACAGCCTCACACCGCAGCCGAACCAGTAAACCCTCGTACTCCTCTTCGCGTGGGCATCCACTGTCACGTCTTCCCTGGCTCTGCCTCGTCCCCTTCCTAGGCCTCGCCGTCGTCCACCGCCTTGGTGCTCTCGGCGCGGCGTGGTCAATGTGGTCAATGACTGACTTCCATCGGAAGAGTGCTATACGTGGAGACGCTGACAGCTGGGTCCACGGTCGCAGTAAGGAAGTGCCTCCTTATTACGTGCAAAATAATTATTCCTCCACCTGACAGCAGGGACCCACCGGATGGGCCACCGTATTTCGCGAAAAAATGTTTCCCCTGACTGCTGGGACCCACAGCTACATCTTCGCACGCAAGGAAGTGCGTCCAGGCAAAAAAAAACGATTCGCCCCCCTGACTACTGGGATCCACCAGCTACATCTTCGCACGCAAGGAAGTGCCTGACAGTTGGGACCCACCTGGTCGAAGCCTACGTAGCATTGTCATTTTGGTCGCGAACGTGTACGTACATACTGGTCGATGTAGGGGCGCGCACGTGTCGTAGTAGAGGCGCGCACGTAGCATGTACACGTACGTACAACGGCCAATGTGCAAGAAAGAAAATACGTCCACGTATGTACATATGGGCAGGGTCTCGAACGCCTACTCGTGCATACATATGGCCAGGGCTCGTGTACATGGCTGGGTTGGAATGGAGAAACAATGTCGTCGTCGTGTTCATGGGGAGCCAACCGGCTGGGTCGGAACGGAATGCGTCGTCGTGTTCATCGGGAGGGCTTGGACGGAACAGCCGATGGAAACTGGGCATGGCGTACCGCAGAACGGAGGAAACGGCCTTGTGTTCGACCGGCCACATTCGAAACGGGATCCTGTTTATCGGGAGGGGTCTGGCGTACCACAAAACGAAGGAAACGGACCTCCTATGGTCGAAACGGGGGTCCTGTTGATCGGGAGGGGTGTGGCGTACCGCAAAACGGAGGAAACAGACTTGTGTTGGAGCACTACGATCGAAACGGGGGTCCTGTTCATCGGGAAGGGTGTGGCGTACCGCAAAACATGACTCCACGGGATACTGTTCATCTCCACCGTCGACCCCCTCCAGCCTCCACGGGCTACTGTTCATCCACCGTCGACCTCCTCCAGCCTCCACATGCGACTGCTTATCCACGGGCTCCTGTTCATCCAGCCTCCATCGTGCGCTACTCCACTGGCTACTGTTCAACCAGCCCTCTCCACAGGCTCCTTTTCAACCACCCCTCCACGGGCTACAGTTCATCCAGCCCTCCATCGTCTACTATTCATCCTGCCCTCCACGGGGTGGTCTTGTTCATCCAGCCCTCCACGGGGTCATGTTCATCCAACCCCAACCAGCTCGATCGATCGGGGTCCTGTTCATCCAGAGGCAACACCACGGGGTCATGTTCATCCAGAGGCAACACCACGGGGTCCTGTTCATCCACCCCCACCGGGAACTGTTCATCCAAACCCCCTAGCAACGATCACTGTTCATCCAGAGGTAGCATCGATCGGCTTCAGTTAGCAACAGTAGCGAAGGAATCGCTCGATCGGGTTAAGTTAACAACCATCGATCGATCGCTCGGGTTCAGTAACGCATAGCCTGCAGTGCAATCGCTCGGGTTCAGTTAGAGTCCAACGCCTCGCACCCACACGCGTGCGTGTACGAGAGAAACACACATCGCTCTGCCCCAACCACCCACCATAACTGGGAACACCCCGATGTTTTCCTCGCCCTCGCTTCTACCACGGTTTTTTCCGTTATGGACGGCCCAAAGAATGTCATGCAGCTGCGTCTCCGGCCCGCCTAGGATGAAAAGCCCATTTTCTGTCATGATTTTTTGTCATAGAAGTAGGACCCCACCACATCTATGATGATACCGGGTTTTGTCACAATTATCGTCATAGAAGTGTCATAAGTATGACAGAATAAAAATCATTCGGCCCAAATGTCACGGATGTGTCTTTTTTTGTAGTGTAGTGATCATGATGTAGGTGTTGTTCTAGGACAAAGAGTTGAAAAGAAATTGAATGTTATCCAATATGCTAGTACAACTCTAGACAGTGCCCAGAGAAATTATGCAACTACTGAGAAAGAATTTTTAGCAGTTGTATTTGCATGTGATAAGTTTAGACCTTATATTGTTGATTCTAAAGTAACTATTCACACTGATCATGCTACTATCAAATACCTTATGGATAAGAAAGATGCTAAACCTAGACTTATTAGATGGGTTCTCCTGCTGAATTTGATTTGCATATTATTGATAGAAAGGGTGCTGAGAACCCCGTTGCAGACAACTTGTCTAGGCTAGAGAATATTTTTGATGACCCACAACCTATTGATGATAGCTTTCCTGATGAACAATTAGCTGTCATAAATGCTTCTCGTACTACTCCATGGTATGCTAATTATGCTAATTACATTGTTGCTAAGTTTATACCACCTAGTTTCACATACTAGCAAAAGAAAAGTTCTTCTATGCTTTGAGACATTACTTCTGGGCTGATCCACACCAGTATAAAGAAGGAGTAGATGGTATTATTGGACGTTGTGTACCTAAGCATGAACATGAACAGATCATACGCAAGTGCCACTCCGAAGCTTATGGAGGACACCATGCTGGAGATAGAACTGCACATAAGGTATTGCAATCTAGTTTTTATTGGCCTACTCTCTTCAAGGATGCTCGTAAGTTTGTCTTATCTTGTGATGAATGTCAAAGAATTAGTAATATTAGTAGATGTCAAGAAATGCCTATGAATTATTCACTTGTTATTGAACCGTTTGATGTCTGGAACTTTGATTATATGGGACCGTTTCCTTCCTCCAATGGGTATACACATATTTTAGTTGCTGCTGATTACGTTACTAAGTGGGTAGAAGATATTCCAACTAGTAGTGCTGATCACAACACCTCTATTAAGATGCTTAAAGAAGTTATTTTTCCGAGGTTTGGAGTCCCTAGACACTTAATGACTAATGGTGGTTCACACTTTATTCATGGTGCTTTCCATAAAACACTTGCTAAGTATGATGTTAACCATAGAATTGCATACCCTTATCACCCATAGTCTAGTGGTCAAGTAGAATTAAGTAATAGAGATCTGAAATTAATTTTGCAAAAGACAGTTAATAGGTCTAGAAAGAATTAGTCCAAAATATTTGATGATGCATTATGGGCCTATAAAACTGCATATAAAAATCCTATGGGTATGTCTCCATATAAAATGGTTTATGGAAAAGCATGTCACTTACCTCTCAAGCTAGAACATAAGGCATATTGGGCTATCAAAGAGCTAAATTATGATTTCTTGTCGGTGAGAAGAGGTTATTTGACATTAGCTCGCTTGATGAATGGAGAACCCAAGCTTATGAGAATGCCAAGCTGTTTAAAGAAAAGTTAAAAAGATGGCATGACAAAAGGATACAAAAACGTGAGTTTAACGTAGGTGATTATGTCTTGCTATTCAACTCTCGTTTAAGATTTTTTGCAGGAAAAATTCTCTCTAAATGGGAAGGTCCTTACGTTATCGAGGAGGTCTATCATTCCGTTGCCATAAAAATCAACAACTTCGAAGGCACAAATCCGAAGGTGGTGAACGGTCAAAGAATCAAACATTATATCTCAGGTAACCCTATAAATGTTGAAACCAATGTTATTGAAACCGTAACCCCGGAGGAATACATAAGGGACACTTTCCAGAATGAACCAGACCCTGAAAAGGAAGAGGTATGTGGTATGGTAAGTAAACCGACTCCAAAACAGTTGTAATAGAAAATTTTCACCGTTTTGGAATATTTAGAAAACTAGAAAAATAAGAGGCAGTCCAGAAAGGACACGAGGCATCCATGAGGGTGGAGGGCGCGCCCCCTGCCTCGTGGGCACCTCGTGTGCCTCCCGAACTCCGATTTCTTGCATGTTACTTCTTTTGGTCGGTAAAAAATCACTATATATCCTCCCAAAGGTTTTGACCACCGTATCATGCAAAAATCCTCTGTTTACGTTTCGAGCTGTTTCTGTCGTAGATAAGAGCAGGATGTCTTCTCAGGAGTCAGCTGAAGAGAGTCGGGTGTCTCATCCAACACTTGGCCCAGGAGTAAATAGCGATGCTAATCACTTTGGTTCATCAACGGAGAAAGAGATGGAGGCTGACCTGAAGAGGATAGATGCCATGGAGGAAGACCAAGAAGTTACTTCTCGGTTTCGAGCTGGATTCACGATGGGGGAACTACAGAGCTCAGCTATTCCAAACTCAGTCATCCCTACCAGTGTCAGGTTTCTTTCTCATGAAAATATGAATAAGAGTGTTACCTGTTCTCCCGCAGCTATGCAGCATCCTTGGGTGAAAGGAGCTTTAGCCGTCACGGGCAAGCTTCGCAAAGAAATTATGGACCTTTAGCAACAAGTTAACAAGCTCGAGGAGGAGAATCGCATCCTGAGGGGTATCATCCCCAAGAATATCACATCACCAACTTCGAAAAAGGAGACATAATCATATGGGTATGGGCACTCCCCTTGGCAACTGCCAAGCTTGGGGGAGGTGCCCCGGTATCGTATCACCATCACACACCTATCTTTACCATTTTTCTTAGTTCGATCCTTTTGGCAATACCTTGATATAGTAGAATAAAGTTAGCATGATCTATTTGTGAGCTTTTGCTTTATGATCTTTACCTTTGTAATCGAGTCCGTGAGCTATATAATAAAGACTAGTGTTGAGTCAAGGGCTTGATTTCCTTGCTATGGTCATGAGAGAATAAAATAAAATATAAAAAGTATCAAAGAGATCATATTGACCTTATGGAAAGTAATGACTTCACACATAAAGAGTATGATGAATAAATAGGAAGTGTCGGTGTACAAAAAGGGGGGTACACTTTTTGTACCCCTATGACTGTGCACGGGCAGTCTGAGCCACGGGCACCGCGGCACCAAGCAAGGCCAAGAAGGTAAGCCGGGGTAAGGCTGAAGCCCAAAGCCAAGACCACAAAGAGCAAAGGGACGAAGCAGGTTCCCCGGCAAGATCCTTGCCGGGAGCCGGCTTTAGCAGCCCTGGCAAGACCCTCGCCGCGGCCACTCGCCCCACGCCTATGGGGCAAGTCACCCTTGAGTCCGCTGCCCCCAATGGGGCAAGGATTCGGGAGATATCCCCGTAGTGGCATGCAAATCTTTGTGAAGACATTCGAGATCAGATACACACTAAGAAGACGACGACCCTTGGCAGGATCCCAGCCAAGGAAGACCACGAGACCTCCGGCAAGCACCTTGCCGGGGATGACAGCAGGCGCCGCGGCAAGACCCTTGTCGGGGCCCCGGCAAGTCCATTGCCGAGGTCATCCGCACGGCCACCATTAGGCCCACGCCAACTAAGCTTCCACCGCCCTATGCAGCTGCCGACCCAACCAGCTGGGCAAGCACCTGCGTGGCGGCATGCAGATCTTCGTGAAGACCCATTGTTGCGCCGCCTCAGCTGCCTGCCTACCTACATGGCATCTCAGGCATCGCTGGCCAGGGCACGTGTCGACACAAGAAGGAGGGGCGACGGACAAGATGGATATCTCCCCCGTCCCCGATAAAGCAAGGACACCTAAGCAAGGCGCATTAAATGTGCCTTGTCATGTAATGCGAGGGATAACCTCGCATCATTGTACCCTTTCCACCTCCTGTGTGCCACTGTGGCGACCCCTTTTCCCTATAAAAAGAGGCCCGAGGCGACCAGGAGGGTGATTCGGATTTTTGGAGCTCCTCACGCCCCATAGCTAGCTGAAAAACACAAATATACAATCCACCAAAGCAGGAGTAGGGTTTTACGCATCCTCGCGGCCCGAACCTGGGTAAACGAACCGTGTGCTATCTGTTTGATCCGCTCTTCTCTCAACCCCACGCCCCGCAATCGTAGTAGGGATTCTTGTGATCCCATAGGTGTCGATCCAATGCACCGACATCTTTGGCGCGCCAGGTAGGGGGCGCAGTTGCGAGAATCGGCTCTAGCAGTTGGCCCGGCGCTCCTTCGTCTTTGTGGCCCTTTGAGAGGGAAGGAGGCCGGAAGATCAGCACTCGAGCGGCTACAAATAGAAGCTAAGTTACATTGAACCCTGGATATTTCCATTATATTATATAAAGTTGTTATCCTCGGAGTTGTCGTTCTTTGTACAAAAAGAAACCTGCATGCAAATGGGGCCCCGATCGGCAATGCCTTTGTTCCGTTTCGAGTCCGCTCAACGGTTCAAACGGCTGCGTTGGAAACGGTAGGGCAGCCTTCCGCAATTGGCAAGGCTCTCGACTCTGACTCGAGTCAAACTCAAGCGGCTGCGTTAAGGGCGGTAAGGTGGCTCACCCGGCAACACGGTCGCCCGACAGGCCAATGGGGACCCGTCCCCAAGACGCCGCCCTGGGTTTCCGCGCCGGCAAGCCTACCAGCGAGCGTAGGGTGGACATACAAAGAGGCAACAAACAGGGAAATAGCATGCATCATCCCAAAAATATTTCAAAGTTATATTACATCACATCATTGCTGCGGTTCTAACTAAAGATAAAACTTGTCTTGGTCATGAACCCGCAGCGGCGAAGAAGAATGGGATGCCTAATCCCGGCGCTGGCCTTCCACCCTCTTGAATTCGTCGATGCAGCTGATGACGGGCTTGATGCGCTCCTTGAGCACCGTCAGGTCAGTACCCTCCGCCAAGCTATCCATCGCGGCTTCGAAGTCAAGATCGGGATTCCAGTACGCCATCTTGGTAAGGACCTTGGTCATGACCCCCCGGCAGAGTCGCCGGGCCTCCCCGGCCAACGTGGCCGCTCTTTTGGAGTGAAGATCAGCCAAGGCTTCAAGGACGCCCTCGAAGAACTGGGTCAGCTTGGCGTTGACGGTCCGGCTCCACTCAGGGGCATACCTCACGTTTGGCATCCCCATGAGGGCCAACTGCGAGGTGACCCTGCCGGCGATGTCCTCCAGCCGGCTGATCCATTTGTTCTCGCCCGCCACATATTCCTAGTGGGAGGCGGCCTCGTCCGCCCGCAGCTGCTTCTCCTCCTCCAAGCTCCTGGTCAAGGTCTCCTCCCGAGCCGAGCTCTCCGACAACATCTTCTCGAGATTCTCCAGCTTTAGCTTGAGATCTCTGATGGAGTTTTGCGCTTCGGAGAGCTCCCCAGCTCTGCTGATGACCGCTCCTTGCGCCTCTACCAAGGCGCAGTTGAGTGTGTTCTTCTCATCGGACAGCTTGAGGGCCTGTTCCTTCAGCTCGTCCCGCTCTACCTCCAGCTCCTTCACCTTGCCGGCATGGACCAGAGCCTGGGCATCGAGTGCCTCTTTGTGCCTCTGCTCCAGCTCGCGAGTCCGCCGCGCGACAAGGGCATCGAGCCCCTCATCCTTGCTGCGGAGCGTTGCGGAAAGCTTCGCCTCACGCGTGGAGAGGTCTTCTTCCTGGGAATCCAAGGCGGCTTGAAGCTGGTTCCGGGCGGCCTCGGCCGCGGCAGCCAAATTCGTTGCCTCTTCCCGGGCCTTCTCGATGTCAGACATCTTCATGGTGAGCTCTACATCGCGCTTGGCCAATTCAACCTGGAAGGCCCTCTGCTCCTCGCGGGTCTGGTGAAACCAGGTCTGCGCCTCAGCAACGTGCACCTTGAAGTCCACCTCCGCCTCGTCCACCGTTGCCATCCTGGATTTAACCTTGTCTAGACGGGCACGGTAGATCGCTTGGAGCTTTCGGAAATTGGCCCCCATATCACGGAAGAGCTGCTCTTCTGAGGAACCATCGCCGCCGACGCCTGGTTCATCGACCACCTCGAGCCCGGTGGCGGCGAGCACCTTGCCGTCGAAGACTTCCCCTCTGGCGGGTGCTCGGGAACTTGACGCCCCTGCAAGATGGACAAAGATATCGTCGCCCACCTTCAGATATCTGCCGGGGCCTGAGGTTGTGGAGGAAGAAGGCTGATCATCAACCACCTTTTCCTCGGCTGTGGCCTTGCCGGCCTCCCCGGCAGGCCCATCGCTGGCACCCTCGGCAGAAGCATCGCCGGTCGCCTTGGCGGCACCCGCAGCGGTGTCTTCGTCAGCATCCTTGGCGGCCTCCTCGGCGGCGATCATGTCGGCCTCCGCCGCGGCCTCCTCAGCAATGTTCCCGACAACGGCGTCCACGTCCTCCATATCTGAAGGAGGGCCTGGGCAGTAATGGGAGCAATGAAGCCAAGAAAAAGAATAAGGGAAAAACAGAGACAGAGGACAGGCGACTCACCAGTGCCAGGCTGTGAAGCAGAAGTCCCCCTCCCCGCCAGTATTTGGCGTCATGGCGGAGCCACCACCGCCCAAGGTCCTCTCTTCCTCCATGGGTGTGGGCTCTGTGCTTGGTGCCCTTGCCGGGGACGCCCCTCGCGGCGGCGTAGTCGATGGGGGTGGTGTGTTGGGGGTAGCCCTCTGCGGCTCCTCCTGCTGCTGCTCCCTTCCTACGAGCCCGGCAAGGTCAGCACCATAGCATCCAACACCTACCACATGTCGAGTAAGAGGAGGGTGACGAACTTACGCTGGGGGCTGTGCCGGGGGCTGCTGTCCGGGCTGCTCAACACCACCAGTGGCGTCTCTGAAGCCCCAGCCGAGGGCTGACCGCTCGCCGAGGCCCTCGCCCTCTTCACCTGCTGGGCCAACGTCTCTGCATCCCTGCAAAAGCGAAAATGGATCAAGATGAGTGGCTTAATTCAGGGGAGTGGAAATGGCAGTAAGGAACGAAGTACTTACTCGTCATCCATCTCCTCCTCTTCCACCACTTTCCTTTTCTTCTTCGGGCTGAGAGGCCCTAGATCAAAAGGGAGCTCCGCGTCAACATCCGAGTCGATGTTTGCCGGAGGAGGCGAAGAAGGCGGGGTTTGTGCGCGCCCAGATGGAGAAGGGGTTGTTGCCTTCTTCTTCTCAGCGGCCCTCGTCAGCCTCTTCGATGCCGTGGCCCTCGTGTGACGCCCGGACCCCTCCAGGGTCAATTGAGGCTGCGTGGCCCTGCCGGGCCGGACCGGCTCGCCGGAACTAGCCCGCCGCAGGACTCGCCTCTTCCTGGCTGGCGTCGAGCCCGCCACCACGTCCTCCTCCGACGACGACTCGTCGGCCGCATCTTCGACAAGCGGAGCTCCGGTGCCGGCGCTGCTAGCCTCCCCGGCGGCCGCCGCCCACTGGGCGAGCTCCTACTCCTCCGCAGCCATTGCGGCCTTGTCCTCCACACCCCCGGCACTGCCGGCCTCCATGGCAAGCTGCGCCTCCCTCGCCCTAGTGGCGATGTAGTCCAGCTCTGCCTGGGTGGTGTCCATGACAATCCACCGCTCGGCGTTAGCATTGACATACACCTCAACCAGAGAGTCGAAGAATCGCTATACATCCGCGTCCGCTCGCTCCTTCCAGCTCGGGACAGGGTCGTGCGCGTTGCAGTCCGGCATCATGGCGATGATCTCAGACCGGCATGAATTATTACACAGCAGGACCACCCCCGCTGGCAGCTTGAAAAACGGCCCCTTGATGGCCTTGCCGGTGTTCACGGCAGCCCTCACGGCCTTGCCGGTCCGTTCGACCTCGCCATCGCAACCCACATCAAGCTGGAAAAGCCGCTGGCAGAAATGGGCATGTGCCATCACCGTGAAGTTGTGGTCGAGGCTAGGGCGGAGTCGCATAACATCAGCCGGATTCTTAAAGAGCCAGGCTGGGTTCCCCTTGTTGTGCAACGGGGCGATCCGACGACGAATGAAGTCTGCCCCGATCATCTCAAGGGTGAGTCCGGCCTGGGTGAGCTGGAGAATCCTGGTGGTGGCGACAGTGAGCCTCCCGTCGGTGACGTCGACATCGCTCCAATCACTGCCATGGACGGGCGGCACTCGGCGGACCTTGCAGAATCTTGGCGGGTCTTCGTCTTCAATCCAGCACCACCGGCCACGCCATTCATCCCACCTCTCCTTCACGGCGCCGTCCGGGTACGCCCCCTTGGATCTTGGGATCCAGGCGATGCATCCAGAGATGGCACCTCCCGGCTGGATCCGAGGGGAGAAATAATGGCAGAAGAGCGCCGTGTTGGGCTGCACCCCGACGAAGCCTTCGCAAAGGTGCGCAAAGAAAGCCATGCACGCCACCGCATTCGGAGTAAAATTCAAGAGGCGGAAGCCGAAGGTGTGCATGATATCGCAGAAGAAATCGGAGAAAGGGGGACATAACCCGCAAGAAAAGTAGTCGACGAAGAAGGGTTACCGATTTGGGCCAGGTTCGGCACAAGCGGCAGGAATGACTGATACGTCTCAAACGTATCTACTTTTCCAAACACTTTTGGTATTGTTTTGACCTCATTCTTGCACGATTTGAACTAAACTAACCCGGACTGACGCTGTTTTCAGCAGAGCTGCCTGTATGGTTTTATTGTGTGCAGGAAAACGGATTTTTAGGTATCTCAGAAAATTCCACGAAAAATCACAGAAAATCCACGCACCCGAAGGAACCTGGTGCCAGAAGAGGGGCTAGAGGGGGGCCAGGGGGCTCCAGGCGCCCTGGTGGCGCGGCCCACCCCCTGACCACGCCGGGAGGCCGCCTGGGTGGGCCCCACCTCCCCTGGTGCCCTACTTTGACCCGTATTTTAGCTCGTGACGAGAAAATCCCAGATCAGAAGTTCTTTTCCCAGTTTTCGTCACGGAGCCGCCGCCACCCTCTGTTCTTCTTCGGGAGGGCTAATCTAGAGGCTGATTTGGCCTCCGGAGAGAGGAGATCATCGTCGTCGTCATCATCATCACCACTCCATCCTCCCTCCATGACTTATCCTTCCATGTGTGAGTAATCCCCTGCTGTAGGCGAAGGGATGGTAGGGATTGGATGAGTTAGATCATGTAATAGTTTATCAGATCGTTGGGGGCATGTTGCCTATCATCTACTATGGTGTTTATCATCTTTGCTTCAACTTGTTATTCTTAATGCTTGTCACTTAGGGCCCGAGTGCCATGATTTCAGATCTGAACCATATGTGTTTGCATGAATATATTTGTGTTCTTGATCCTATCTACGAGTTGTTTGCACCTATTACGGTTCGGAACCGGTGATCCCAAAAGTGACAGCTTGGGACACCAAAGGGGATGGTCCGTAGTTTGAGGATTACATGTATCCATTGAGTTTATTGCTTTGTTCCGGTGCTCTTTCACAGGAGCACCTTAATCTCCATAAGTTCCTTTTGGCCCCGTTCGTAGCGGGATGGTAGGACAAAAGATGTTGTGCAAGTTCTTATTGCAAGCACGTACTACTACCTATGGGATACATGCCTAATGTTTGATATTTGCCTAGATGATCATTACTTTTCCATGTGCCTTGCCCCAAGTTAGAATCATGAAATATCTCATCCATGCAGCGCCCAGCCATCCGTCTCCCTAGCCTATAGTGTTTTAAATCCTGCTGGTTACTAGTTGCTACTTTTGCTATTTACTTTTGTTGTTTACTTTTACTACCATCATCATCACTATCATATCACCGTTACCACTTATCTTTTGTTTCAAGTAAGTATATTTCAGGTGCGGTTGAATTGACAACTCAACTGTCAAAGCTTATAAATACTCTTCGGCTCCCCGTGTGTCGAATCAATAAATTGGGTTATTCTTACCCGTGAAGACTATCTCGATCCCTTACGGTTGAGGGTTATTGATACGTCTCAAACGTATCTACTTTTCCAAACACTTTTGATATTGTTTTGACCTCATTCTTGCATGATTTGAACTAAACTAACCCGGACTGACGCTGTTTTCAGCAGAGCTGTCTGTATGCTTTTATTGTGTGCAGGAAAACGGATTTTTAGGTATCCCAGAAAAATACACGAAAAATCACAGAAAATCCACGCACCCGAAGGAACCCGGAGCCAGAAGAGGGACCAGGGGGACCAGGGGGGCCCCAGGCGCCCTGGTGGCGCGGCCCAGCCCCTGGCCGTGCCGGGGGGTCGCCTGGGTGGGCCCCACCTCCCATGGTGCCCTACTTTGACTCGTATTTTAGCTCGTGACGGAGAAATCCCAGATCAGAAGTTCTTTTCCCAGTTTTCGTCGCGGAGCCGCCGCCACCCTCTGTTCTTCTTCGGGAGGGCTAATCTGGAGGCTGAATAGGCCTCCGAAGAGGGGAGATCGTCGCCATCGTCATCATCATCACCACTCCATCGTCCCTCCATGGCTTCTCCTTCCATGTGTGAGTAATCCCCTACTGTAGGCGAAGGGGATGGTAGGGATTGGATGAGTTAGATCATGTAATAGTTTGTCAGATCGTTGCGGGCATGTTGCCTATCATCTACTATGGTGTTTATCATCTTTGCTTCAACTTGCTATTCTTAATGCTTGACACTTAGGGCCCGAGTGCCATGATTTCAGATCTGAACCATATGTGTTTGCATGAATATATTTGTGTTCTTGATCCTACCTATGAGTTGTTTGCACCTATTACGGTTCGGAACCGGCGATCCCAAAAGTGACAGCTTGGGACACCAAAGGGGATGGTCCATAGTTTGAGGATTACATGTATCCATTGAGTTCATTGCTTTGTTCCCGTGCTCTTTGACAGGAGCACCTTAATCTCCATAAGTTCCTTTTGGCCCCGTTCATAGCGGGATGGTAGGACAAAAGATGTTGTGCAAGTTCTTATTGCAAGCACGCACAACTACCTACGGGATACATGCCTAATGTTTGATATTTGCCTAGATGATCATTACTTTTCCGTGTGCCGTGCCCCAAGTTAGAATCATGATATATCTCATCCATGCAGCGCCCAACCATCCGTCTCCCTAGCCTACAGTGTTTTAAATCCTGCTTGTCACTAGTTGCTACTTTTGCCATTTACCTTTACTATTTACTTTTGTTGTTTACTTTTACTATCACTATCATCACTATCATATCACTGTTACCACTTATCTTTTGTTGCAAGTAAGTATATTTCAGGTGCGGTTGAATTGACAACTCAACTATCAAAGCTTATAAATACTCTTTGGCTCCCCGTGTGTCGAATCAATAAATTGGGTTATTCTTACCCGCGAAGACTATCTCGATCCCTTACGGTTGAGGGTTATCAAGTACCGTTTTCTGGCGCAGTTGCCGGGGAGCATAGCAATATTTACAAGTCTACTTGAAGTATCCTACCTGCTGCACTTCATCCGCTATGGGTAAGAAAGGAGACCCCAAGGTTCCGATCTTACTATCCACTACAAGAAGAGGTACTGTTCTGAGCACTAGTGCTACACTTGATTCACCTTCTGTTATGAGTAAGTTTGCCTCACCACCACCACATGACGCTCATAATGAATCTGTTACTATGTCCGATACTCTTGATGATGCTTCTACTACTGTTGATGATATTAGTTCACTTGGTTATGCTCTTGAGAAACAGATCGCTGCTGCTGCTAAAAATTCTGGAATTGATATTCCTGTTACTCGCTACCCTATTGGTGAAACTTATGATTATCCTGATTTGAGTAAACTCAAGGAGAGACTCCTTGATGATGATTACTATATGCTTGATGAAGATTTATGCAGGGAACTGACAGAGTTTTCTGGCTCTGACCCTGAAGTTATTAAGAAACTGTTTGAAAAACACTCTTTGAAGAACAAAACCGTTCCTGATCCTGAATTTGCTACATCTCCTATATGCATTGATGATCCTGATTATGATTTCTCTGTTGATCTTTCACTTATACCTATGGTTGAAGCTGACCCCTTTTATGGCAGAGAAAATGATGATGCTATTGCACACCTAACTAAACTCGGTGAGTTGGGTGGCCTGTTTACCACAGATGAGAAGATATGATACTTTTATGTGACCAAGCTTCTTCCTTTCTCCTTGAAGGAAGGTGCTAAAGCATGGTATGATTCACTCCCATGAGGTTCCATTAAGAGTCCTCAAGACTTAGCTCACTCTTTTGTTGATAAGTACTTTCCTGCTCACATGCAACATGCTGCTTTACAAAGAATTTATAACTTGAAACAGTTGCAGGATGAGTCCCTCCCTAAAGCTTGAGGGAGGTACTGCGGTCTGATTCGGGCTAGACCAGGACATGAAGTCCCTAAGAACCAACTAATCGATATATTCTATGCTGGTCTAACTGATGAATCCAGGTCCTATTTGGACAGTTGTGCTGGTTGTGTTTTCAGGAAAAGGACACCGGACGATGCAGAAGATTTGATGGGCAGGATTGCCAAAAACCATGAAGATTGGTCCGTCCCGGAACCACCTCCACCACCAAAGAAGAGGGGCATGTTTGTTCTAAGCCCCGAAGATATGCGAGAAGCAAAGAAGTCTATTAAAGAGAAAGGTATTAAAGCTGAAGACGTGAAGAATCTACCCCCTATTGAGAAGCTGTGTGAGCCTACCACTCACCCTCCTATGGTAGAGGTACACTCTCTTTTAGATTTCAATGCAAGTGACACCCCTCATGGTAAGCCTCCTGATCAATGTTTAGATGAGTTTGATAATTTTATTATGAAACAAAATCATTTTAATGAGAGGATACAAAGTCAGTTGCATGATAATTCCCTTGCTATCAAAAGTCTGCTTGATGTTCTAGGTAGAACGGTTAATGATGTTCAATGTCTTGTGAAACATTTTCATATGGTTCAAACTCAGCTTGACCAAATTTCTAATGTGCAAAAAGATTTGCTTGCTAACAATGCCAAAAAAGATAATTTGCAGGCTTTCGGGATTAAGACCCGAGGAGGAACTAGCACTCAAGATCCTCTCTATCCAGAGGGGCATCCGAGGAGAATCGAGCATGATTCTCAAATGCAGGAAGAAGAAATTGTTGGCTCTCCAAAGAAGAAGAAGAAACATAAGGACACTGACAATTCTAATGATCCTATTGCAGATGAAGAGCCAGCTGTTGATCCCAACAGTGTATCCATCTCCGATGCTGAGACTGAAGACGGTGCTGAACCTGAAGGTAAGGATAATGAGAAGAATGATCCGCCTGAAGTTCAAGAAGAAGCAGCACCTGACAAACGTAAGAGGTACACTAAAGAAGACTTCATCGCAAGAAAACATGGGAAGGATAGAGAACAATGGGTACAGAAACCCATGCCCTTTCCAGGTAAGTCCGTCAAATCTAAAGAAGAAGAGCATTACAATAAGTTTTGTGAGTGGATTAAACCTCTTTTTCTTCAAATCCCTTTGACTGATGCTATTAAGTTACCTCCTTATTCAAAATATATGAAATATATTGTCACTAATAAAAGAGAAGTTCCTAATGAAGCAATATCTACTATGCTTGCTAACTACTCTTTCAGTGGCAAGATTCTTGAGAATCACGGTGATCCAGGTATACCCACCATTCCTTGCTCCATAAAGAACAATTATGTCAAAACTGCTTTATGTGATCTTGGGGCAGGAGTGAGTGTTATGCCTCTCTCTCTTTATGAGAGGCTCTGTTTAGAGAAACTAATTCCTACAGATATCTCCCTTCAGATGGCTGACAAGTCAACCGCCGTTCCGATAGGTATTTGTGAGGATGTTCCCGTAGAAGTTGCTAATTGTTTGATTCTTACTGAATTTGTTGTGCTTGACATGCCCGAGGATGGAAGCATGTCCATTATTCTTGGTAGACCTTTTCTTAACACCGCAGGTGCTACTATTGATTGCAATAAAGGGAAGGTTACCTTCCATGTGAATGATCAAGAACACACGGTATATTTTCCAAAGAAGACCGACAGGAGGCATGGCCTCAACTCTATAGAAAATAACGAGACCGTGAAGATTGGAGAATGGGATTGTCCACTACATGTGCCTCACAAATACAAAACTATCATGGTGGGGACAATGTCCATCAAAATAAAGGATCAGTGATTACATCGTAAGAGGTGAGACTTTTTGCTCTATATATCGCCTGTTTGTTGGTAAGACTTGATCAACCTTACTAGTAAACATGTTTTATATAGATAAAAAGTTGAGCTTGTTATGTTTTCATTTGTTTTTAGCTTTTGTCCTACTTGCTGTACCTAGTGTTTATGTTTTGAAGCTTCACAATACTACTCACTGCTTCAAGTTTTCAGAGAGTTTCGCAGCTTTTTGAACTTCAAAAAAATTTCAAAAGTGAAGTTTTCAGAAAAATTCCAGAAAAATTAAAATTAAAATTTCCACGTCGGGAGTGACCCAGAGGGACCTGGGGCCAGCCAGGGGGACCCACCAGTGGCCCAGGCGGCCAGCTGGCGCGGCCCAGCCCCTGGTCGCGCCCACGGGGTGCCTGGGGCCCACATGGCCCCCCTCCAGGTATGTCTTCTTCCTCCCTCTCTCTTTTTCTCCAAAAACGCGAGTTCTGCACTTGTTCTTGTGTTCTTGCTGTTCTTGGAGGCGATTCTTCGATCTCTCTCTATAGCCCACCATTTGAGTTGAGATTTTGAACAAATACTCCCTGAAATGAGTTTGTTTGGAAGGGCAAAAGGGTGGCTTGAGAAGAGGAGGCCCGCACACTCCGATCGAGTTACTAGAGCCGCAACTTCACCCTCGACTGCTAGGGTAAGCTATAATGAAGATCATGTGCCCCTGGAGTTGTTGGAAGACACAAGTCCAGCACGTGCAATGACGTTTCCATGTGATGAATTCCTTGAAGCTGCGGGAATCAAGGATGGGATTTATAATCTTTGTGCTAATGCAGGTCTGACACGGCTCGTCACGTGTCGTGTTACTCAGTATCAAAAACTCACCTCCAGTTTCATTAACAGTTTTAGATATAATCCTGATTCAGGTGCTATAGAGTTTAAAATTTACAATGATCTTATCACCATGACTTTGGGAAGGTTTTGTGAAATAATAGGTGTGCCAAACGTTGGGAGGACGGCTAGGATGACCACTCAGCCCTCCGAGCTGAAAACCGTCATCAACTCTCTCTGCAGCATGGGTACGAGGGATATTCATCGGTCGAAGATCTCCAGCATCTTATTTCCTCACCTCAGGTATTTTGCATATTATGTTGCTAGAGGGGTGTTAGCTCGTGACAACACGAGCAACATTTCTGCTCCGGATATTGCTATCTTGGCAGCAGCCCTCTCAGGGAGGTCTGATTATAATCTGGGTGCCTTAATTGCTCGACGCCTTGCTATGAACGGTAACAAGGGGGACTTATATGGTGGCATTTATGCCACACATATCTTAGAACATCTTGGAGGCACCCCACACCCTGATGATAATCCTTTTACTTATGTAAGCTTTGATCTTGCTGCTATGAAAAGGCATAAGTTTGTTACCATGGCTTTTGAGCTGGATAATCTTGTTTATATCTTGCATTTCGGAACAACCGCGGAACGCGAGATCCGTCTACCTGAACCTCTTTTGTTTGATTTTTCTCGCAGGAACGGATGGTCCTTTGATGTTGTCCAGTTCGATGAGTTCATGGCCCAGTATCAGTTTCATAACCCCATGGAGGGGGTTGTGCCCGACGAGGAGGAGCATGGTGAGTTACCACCTTTTCAGGGAGATACCGCCACCGAGTTTGGTGAAGGGTCTTCCTTTGCTTGGCGTACGGACCCTTCCTCGTGGGAGACTCTGAGGAGTTCGGTATACGCGCCGGCATCCTCCTACGACCCTTGGACTCACCACCATACCCCCGGAGCAGGAGGCTCCTGGGGGCAGTAGCTGCTACCAACTTAGGCCAAAAGCCTAAGCTTGGGGGAGTACGTGCCCCTCTCGCTTTTCCATTGCATTATCCTTTTTATTCGCTTTGATCTTTTCGAAGCTTTTGCCCGTTCTTCTTTATTTCTCTCTTTGCAAAAACAACAAAAAGATTTTCTCTTTCTTTTGCTTTCGTTCAAACTTTGAAATAATCCAAAAAGATTTCCTTTTCTCTTTAGTTTGCTTTGTTTTCAGAGTTCAGCTCGAGTCCATGATGGCATTTAATTATATTTCCTACGTTCGATCGTGCAAGTGACAAGCAGTAATGACGAAGATCGACTAAAGGGAAGCAACAAGGAAGACCGGTATGAACTCTTTTTGTTTCTACTTTTGTACATATGCATGTACTTATGATCTAGAGACCAGCTTGTAGCGACATAGTGCTATGTTTACAATGCTCTTCCAGTGGTTCATGCTTTCCTTGTGGCTAGTCTCGAATAACTAGAGTGTATAATGTGTTACTGAAATGATCTACATGCATTGCACTGTTCATAGTTCGGTATACTAAGGTGGTATTTCCCTTTAGAGAATTTTTGGATTGACTTGGCACATGTTTACACATGCTTAAGACTAAAAAGTCTGCTCTGCCTTGATGATCTTTGAGTTTCAGAATAGTTATATCACTTTCATGCCCGATTCAATGTTGCTTTGTCGCTCTGCATGATTATGGCCGTTATTGCTCTCTAGTTGGTCGCTTCCCAGTCTTTTGCTAACCTCCACCTGTACTAAGCGGACTGACTGCTTGTGCATCCAAAATCCTTAAAACCTGTTATGCCATATGAGTCCACCATACCTTCCTATACATGGTATTTACGTGCCATTCCTAACGAAGACTTTCGTGTGCCATCTCGAAATTAATCAAAAGCATTTCTCTTTTTGTGCCTCTGTTTTAGCTCATGAGGAAGTAGTAGTTAATTCATGATCTTTTTAAGTTGGACAAGTTTCACCCCTGGATTGCATGTCTAATGTGCAAGCCCCTAATACGAGAAGGAACTGGCATAGAGTGCGCCCGGCTCATAAAAGATAATACAACAAACAAACCCTCCTTCATGCTTTGTTCATGAGAAATCAGAAAACTTTGGCAGTGATAAACAAAGGAGATTAAGAGGATGTGATCATCCTCATGCGGGAGCCGTTCCTTGAGACTTGTCCAGCTCAAGAAGTGATTGAGTTATCTGCTAGCATTCGTTGACGAAATATGCACCTCTCAAAAACGTTTTTACCTCTGTTTTTAAAACCAAGAGCTCTGGTACATGTTTAGTTTTTGTTTCCGATCACGGGTTTTCAACCTTGCCAACAAAAGCCACGGTTCGAGAGTCTCCACCTTCTTTCTTCAAAGCACCAACTAGGAGAGCATAATTGTCATTCTGAGTGTAATGTGCATTGTCCCAAAGTATTACATTGTCTTCTGCATGCTTGTGGTATGGTTTATTCTGAAATTCTTAGTTCTAGTCTCCTTTAAAACTCTGGAGGAGTTTCTGATTTATGTTTTGCTTCACTCATGGAGGCTAGCGAGATACCACCCTAATATGCTCAAGCTATGTGCAATGTGATCTTGTCTTGATTTTCAGTAGTATATTATTTACTTATAGGAATTTGTGATTGGTCACTTGAAAGAAGGATTGCTCCGTGCATTGTCCTCATAGTACTGTTTCAATACTTGCTAGACTCTTTTCGTAGTACATGCTTATATACATCTAATGAAGCAAAAGAGTTAGTCAAAGTTTTCTTTGTCGCGTCCAGTTCGTTGAACTAAATTGCTTGAGGACAAGCAATATGCTAAGCTTGGGGGAGTTGATACGTCTCAAATGTATCTACTTTTCCAAACACTTTTGATATTGTTTTGACCTCATTCTTGCATGATTTGAACTAAACTAACCCGGACTGACGCTGTTTTCAGCAGAGCTGCCTGTATGGTTTTATTGTGTGCAGGAAAACGAATTTTTAGGTATCTCAGAAAAATCCACAAAAAATCACAGAAAATCCACGCACCCGAAGGAACCCGGAGCCAGAAGAGGGACCAGGGGGGCAGGGGGGCCCCAGGCGCCTTGGTGGCGCGGCCCAGCCCCTGGCCACGCCGGGGGGTCGCCTGGGTGGGCCCCACCTCCCCTGGTGCCCTACTTTGACTCGTATTTTAGCTCGTGACGGAGAAATCCCAGATCATAAGTTATTTTCCAAGTTTTCGTCGCGGAGCCGCCGCCACCCTCTGTTCTTCTTCGGGAGGGCTAATCTGGAGGCTGAATTGGCCTCCGGAGAGGGGAGATCGTCGCCATCGTCATCATCATCACCACTCCATCATCCCTCCATGGCTTCTCCTTCCATGTGTGAGTAATCCCCTGCTGTAGGCGAAGGGGATGGTAGGGATTGGATGAGTTAGATCATGTAATAGTTTGTCAGATCGTTGGGGGCATGTTGCCTATCATCTACTATGGTGTTTATCATCTTTGCTTCAACTTGTTATTCTTAATGCTTGACACTTAGGGCCCGAGTGCCATGATTTCACATCTGAACCATATGTGTTTGCATGAATATATTTGTGTTCTTGATCCTACCTATGAGTTGTTTGCACCTATTACGGTTCGGAACCGGCGATCCCAAAAGTGACAGCTTGGGACACCAAAGGGGATGGTCCGTAGTTTGAGGATTACATGTATCCATTGAGTTCATTGCTTTGTTCCGGTGCTCTTTGACAGGAGCACCTTAATCTCCATAAGTTCCTTTTGGCCCCGTTCGTAGCGGGATGGTAGGACAAAAGATGTTGTGCAAGTTCTTATTGCAAGCACGCACAACTACCTACGGGATACATGCCTAATGTTTGATATTTGCCTATATGATCATTACTTTTCCGTGTGCCTTGCCCCAAGTTAGAATCATGATATATCTCATCCATGCAGCGCCCAACCATCCGTCTCCCTAGCCTACAGTGTTTTAAATCCTGCTTGTCACTAGTTGCTACTTTTGCCATTTACCTTTACTATTTACTTTTCCTGTTTACTTTTACTATCACTATCATCACTATCATATCACTGTTACCAATTATCTTTTGTTGCAAGTAAGTATATTTCAGGTGCGGTTGAATTGACAACTCAACTGTCAAAGCTTATAAATACTCTTTGGCTCCCCGTGTGTCGAATCAATAAATTGGGTTATTCTTACCCGCGAAGAATATCTCGATCCCTTACGGTTGAGGGTTATCAGTTATCAAGTACCATTTTCTGGCGCCGTTGCCGGGGAGCATAGCAATATTTACAAGTCTACTTGAAGTATCCTACCTGCTGCACTTCATCCGCTATGGGTAAGAAAGGAGACCCCCAAGGTTCCGATCTTACTATCCACTACAAGAAGAGGTACTGTTCTAAACACTAGTGCTACACTTGATTCACCTTCTGTTATGAGTAAGTTTGCTTCACCGCCACCACATGATGCTCCTACTGAATCTGTTACTATGTCCGATACTCTTGATGATGCCTCTACTACTCTTGATGATATTAGTTCACTTGGTTATGCTCTTGAGAAACAGATCGCTGCTGCTGCAAAAAAGTCTGGAATTGAAATTCCTGTTACTCGCTACCCTATTGGTGGAACTTACGATTATCCTGATTTGAGTAAACTCAAGGAGAGACTCCTTGATGATGATTACTATATGCTTGATGATGATTTATGCAGGGAACTGACAGAGTTTGCCGGCTCTGACCCTGAAGCTATTAAGAAGTTGTTTGAAAAAGAATCTTTGAAGAACAAAATCGTTCCTGATCCTGAATTTGCTACATCTCCTATATGCATTGATGATCCTGATTATGATTTCTCTGTTGATCTTTCACTTATACCTATGGTTGAAGCTGACCCCTTTTATGGCAGAGAAAATGATGATGCTATTGCACACCTGACTAAACTCACTAAGTTGGGTGGCTTGTTTACCACGGATGAGAAGATACGAAACTTTTATGTGACCAAGCTTCTTCCTTTCTCTTTGAAGGGAGGTGCTAAAACATGGTATGATTCACTCCCATGTGGTTCCATTAAGAGTCCTCAAGACTTAGCTTACTCTTTTGTTGATAAGTACTTTCCTGCTCATATGCAACATGCTGCTTTACAAAGAACTTATAACTTTAAACAGTTGTAGGATGAGCACCTCCCTAAAGCTTGGGGGAGGTACTGCAGTCTGATTCGGGCTACTCCAGGACATGAAGTCCCTAAGAACGAATTAATTGATATATTTTATGCTGGTCTAACTGATGAATTCAGGTCCTATTTGGACAGTTGTGCTGGTTGTGTTTTCAGGAAAAGAACGCCGGACGATGCAGAGGATTTGATGGGCAGGATTGCCAAAAACCATGAAGATTGGTCCGTCCCTGAACCACCTCCACCACCAAAGAAGAGGCGCATGTTTGTTCTAAGCCCCGAAGATATGCGAGAAGCAAAGAAGTCTATTAAGGAGAAGGGTATTAAAACTAAGCACGTGAAGAATCTACCCCCTATTGAGAAGTTGTGTGAGCCTACCACTCACCCTCCTATGGTAGAGGTACACTCTCTTTTAGATTTCAACGCAAGTGACATCCCTCATGGTAAGCCTCCTGATCAATGTTTAGATGAGTTTGATAATTTTATTATGAAACAAAAGCATTTTAATGAGAGGATACAAAGTCAATTGCATGATAATTCCCTTGCTATCAAAAGTTTGCTTGATGTTCTAGGTAGAACAGTTAATGATGTTCAATGTCTTGTGAAGCATTTTCATATGGTTCAAACTCAGCTTGAACAAATTTCTAATGTGCAAAAAGATTTGCTTGCTAACAATCCCAAACAAGATGATTTGCAGGCCTTCGGGATTAAGACCCGAGGAGGAACTAGCACTCAAGATCCTCTCTATCCAGAGCGGCATCCGAGGAGGATCGAGCAAGATTCTCAAATGCAGGAAGAAGAAATTGTTGGCTCTCCAAAGAAGAAGAAGAAACATAAGGAGGCTGACAATTCCAATGATCCTATTACAGATGAAGAGCCAGCTGTTGATCCCAACAGTGTATCTATCTCCGATGCTGAGACTGAAGACGGTGCCGAACCTGAAGGTAAGGATAATGAGAAGAATGATCGGCCTGAAGTTCGAGAAGAAGAAGCACCTGACAAACGTAAGAGGTACACTAGAGAAGACTTCATCACAAGAAAACATGGGAAGGAAAGAGAACCGTGGATACAGAAACCCATGCCCTTTCCAGGTAAGTCCATCAAATCTAAAGAAGAAGAGCATTACAATAAGTTTTGTGAGTGGATTAAACCTCTTTTTCTTCAAATCCCTTTGACTGATGCTATTAAGTTACCTCCCTATTCAAAATATATGAAAGATATTGTCACTAATAAAAGAAAAGTTCCTAATGAAGCAATATCTACTATGCTTGCTAACTACTCTTTCAGTGGCAAGATTCCTGAGAAGCTTGGTGATCCAGGTATACCCACCATTCCTTGCTCCATAAATAATAATTATGTCAAAACTGCTTTATGTGATCTTGGAGCAGCAGTGAGTGTTATGCCTCTCTCTCTTTACAAGAGGCTTTGTTTAGAGAAACTAATTCCTACAGATATCTCTCTTCAGGTGGCTGACAAGTCAACCGCCGTTCCGATAGGTATTTGTGAGGATGTTCCCGTAGAAGTTGCTAATTGTTTGATCCTTACTGATTTTGTTGTGCTTGACATGCCCGAGGATGGGAGCATGTCCATTATTCTTGGTAGACCTTTTCTTAACATCGCAGGTGCTATTATTGATTGCAATAAAGGGAAGGTTACCTTCAATGTGAATGATAAAGAACACACGGTGTATTTTCCAAAGAATTCCGACAGGAGGCATGGCCTCAACTCTATAGAAAATATCGAGACCGTGAAGATTGGAGAATGGGACTGTCCACTACATGTGCACCACAAATACAAAACTATTATGGTGGGGACAATGTCCATCAAAGTAAAGGTTCAGTGATTACTTCGTAAGAGGTGAGACTTTTTGCTCTATATATCGCCCGTTTGTTGGTAAGACTTGATCAACCTTACTAGTGAACATGTTTTATATAGATAAAAAGTTGAGCTTGTTATGTTTTCATTTGTTTTAGTTTTTTGTTCTCCTTGCTGTACCAAGTGTTTATGTTTTGAAGCTTCACAATACTAATCACTGCTTCAAGTTTTCAGAAAGTTATGCAGCTTTTTGAACTTCGAAAAATTTTCAACAGTGAAGTTTTCAGAAAAATTCTAAAAAAATAAAAATAAAAATTTCCACGCCGGGAGTGACCCAGAGGTACCTGGGGCCAGCCAGGGGGACCCACCAGTGGCCCAGGCGGCCAGCTGGCGCGGCCTACCCCCTGGCCGCGCCCACAGGGCGCCTGGGGCCCACAAGGCCCCCCTCCAGGTAAGTCTTCTTCCTCCCTCTCTCTTTCTCTCCAAAAACACGAGTTCAGAACTGTTCTTGCGTTCTTGCTGCTCTTGGAGGCGATTCTTCGATCTCTCTCTACAGCCTATCATTTGAGCTGAGATTTTGAACAAATACACCCTGGTATGTAACTCCTCCACCCCTCCAATAAGATTTCTGATTGGTGGCTTCATTTGTGAGTATTTAGTAGTTCTTGGTGCTGTATAGATGAGCTTGCATGCATATGTAGAAATTTATTTTCCAAGTTTTGATGCAAGTTTATGCCTTAGGTAAGTGAGTTGAGTAGTTTGCCTTAACCCACTTTGTTTTAATCCTCGTTTTTGTAATTTGCCAAAAATTTCAGAAATGAGTTTGTTAGGAAGGGCAAAGGGGTGGCTTGAGAAGAGGAGGCCCACACACTCCGATCGAGTTACTAGAGCCGCAGCTTCACCCTCGACTGCTAGGGTGAGCTACAATGAAGATCATGTGACCCTAGAGTTGTTGGAAGACACAAGTCCAGCACGTGCTATGACGTTTCCATGTGATGAATTCCTTGAAGCTGCGGGAATCAAGGATGAGTTTTATAATCTTTGTGCTAATGCAGGTCTAACACGGCTCGTCACGTGCCGTGTTACTCAGTATCAAAAACTCACCTCCAGTTTCATTAACAGTTTTAGATATAATCCTGATTCAGGTGCTATTGAGTTTAAAATTTACAATGATCTTATCACCATGCCCTTGGGAAAGTTTTGTGAAATAATAGGTGTGCCAAACGTTGGGAGGACGGCTAGGATGACCTCTCAGCCCTCCGAGCTGAAAACCGTCTTCAACTCTCTCTGCAGCATGGGTACGAGGGATATTCATCGGTCAAAGATCTCCAGCATCTTATTCCCTCACCTCAGGTATTTTGCATATTATGTTGCTAGAGGGGTGTTAGCTCGTGACAACACGAGCAACACTTCTGCGCCGGATATTGCTATCCTGGCAGCCGCCCTCTCAGGGAGGTCTGATTACAATCTGGGTGCCTTAATCGCTCGACGCCTTGCTATGAACGGTAACAGGGGAGACTTATTTGGTGGCATTTATGCCACACTTATCTTAGAATATCTTGGAGGCACCCCACACCCTGATCATAAGCCTTTTACTTATTTAAGTTTTGATCTTGCTGCTATGAAAAGGCATAAGTTTGTTACCATGACTTCTGAGCTTGATAATCTTGTTTATATCTTGCGTTTCGGAACTACCGCGGAACGCGAGATCCGTCTACCTGCACCTCTTTTGTTTGATTTTTCTCGCAGGAACGGATGGTCCTTTGATGTTATCCAGTTCGATGAGTTCATGGCCCAGCATCAGTTTCATAAACCCATGGAGGGGGTTGTGCCCGACGAGGAGGAGCACGGTGAGTTACCACCTTTTCAGGGGAGGACCGGCACCCAGTTTGGTGAAGGGTCTTCCTCCGCTTGGATTACGGACCCTTCTTCGTGGGAGACTCCGAGGAGTTCGGTGTACGCGTCGAAATCCTTCTACGACCCTTGGACTCACCACCATTCCCCCGGAGCAGGAGGCTCCTGGGGGCAGTAGCTGCTACCAACTTAGGCCAAAAGCCTAAGCTTGGGGGAGTACGTGCCCCTCTCACTTTTCCATTGTATTATCCGTTTTATTCGCTTTGATCTTTTCGAGGTTTTTGCCCGTTCTTCTTTATTATTATTTTCTTTGCAAAAACAACAAAAAGATTTCCTCTTTCTTTTGCTTTCGTTCAACCTTTGAAATAATCCAAAAAGATTTCCTTTCTCTCTTTAGTTTGCTTTGTTTTCAGAGTTCAGCTCGAGTTCGTGATGGCATCTAATTATATTTCCTACGTTCCATCGTGCAAGTGACGAGGCAGTAATGACGAAGATCGACTGAAGGGAAGCAACAAGGGAAGACCGGTATGAACTCTTCTTGTTTCTACTTTTGTACATATGCCTGTACTTATGATCTAGAGACCAGGTTGTAGCGACATAGTGCTATGTTTACAATGCTTTTCCAGGGGTTCATGCCTTCCTTGTGGCTAGTCTCGAATAGCTAGAGTATATAATGTTTTATTGAAATGATTTACATGCATTGCACTGTTCATAGTTTGGTATACTGATGCGTCCAAAACGTATCTATAATTTCTGCTTGCTCCATGCCACTTTTGGGTGATATTGCTATGATATTCATACACTTCCATACACTTTTGATCATATTTGGACTAACTTAGTACTCCAGTGCACCCCAGTGCCAGTTTCTGTTTTCGGCTGTTTTTGTATTTCAGGTTTTCACTTTTCGAGAACTGCCCAGAAAAATCCAGAAAAATTATATAAAAAATCAGCGATACGGAAACAACACTGCGTCTGAAGGGCAGCCTGGGGGGCCACAGGGGCTCCAGGCGCCCTGTGGGCGCCCCCCCCGGGCCACGCTGGGGGGGCGCCTCGGCCCCCCGAGAGCCCCCCGGTGCCCTACTTTGGCATATATTTAAAGGGTTCCCCGTAACCCTCGAAACAGGACTTATTTTCGCGATCCCATCTCTGTTCCGCCGCCGCTGCCGCTTCCAAGATCGGGAGCACCAGGAGAACTCTTCCCGGCACCCTGCCGGAGGGGAGGATCACCACCGGGAGCTTCTCCACCACCATGGACGCCTCCCGAATGACTCGTGAGTAGTCTCCCTTGGACCATGAGTCCATGACCAGTAGCTATGTGATGTTCTCCTCCCGTTCTTGTGCTTCACTAATTAGTCCTCGTGAGCTGCCCTACATGATCGAGGCACCTATGTAATCCTTATGCTGTTGCTATGTTGAGTTTGCTGGGATCCGATGGATTATGAGATTATGTTCAGATTGATCTTGAGTAATATATTTGATTCACATCTTTTATATTTTAGTTCATAAGTACTTCTTGCATGTTCTCCGTTGTTATTTATTGCTTTGGCAGAGTAGTAAGTAGTGACTTCAAGAGGGAACGTTATGCTCGATTGTGGGTTCATGCCCCTCGATGACTGGCTTGAGTGACAGAAACATGAGTCTAGGGGATGTGCTGTTGCCACAAGGGGGAAAACAACGGTGCTTGTGCCCGCGGGTGCAAGGATTGTTTACTTTACGCAAAGTTCTTTTAATGCAGTTGTCTGTTGCATTGAGTTTACACTATGGGTGGGACTCGCAACTTAATACCAGCGAGATGTTCTGGATAGATATCTCAAGGTGGATGATTAGTAGTAGATATTGATGGATTTCGGTCTACTTACTTTGGCGTACCACCCATGCTTTGAACCTCAACCTTTCTTGCAATGTAGTCAGCATTGGTTTGCGTTCGTGGTCCTGTCAATTGCCCAGCTGTAATTTGTTACCTCACATAGCTGTTTTATCGTCTTTTGGGAGAGAGACATCACTAGTGAACATCATGAGACTCCGGTCCATATTACCATCATTGATCACATACACTATTTACTTTCCGTTATTTATTTACTATTGCAAAACACTATCTATCACTACTATCATATTGCTTTTAACCCTTTGTGAACTACAAGGCCGGAGAGATTGACAACCTCTCTATACTCGTTGGGAGCAAAGTTATTTGTATCTGTGTGCAGGTCCACGTTGATTGGTAATTGCGCCGTTAGCAGTTGACACCTACCTGTTGAACCTAGGAGTCTCTGAGGATTCGATCCTTGGCATCTTTGCTAGGGGAAAACACTTCTACTTACTGCATCTTACACCTTCCACTTGGGGTAACCAACGAGGTGTTCGAGGCCCATCAAGGAGTATTTTCTGGCGCCGTTGCCGGGGACTCCACTCTTCAGGATAGGGGAGTTGCATGCTATCTTTTACCTTTGCTTTTTAGTCTTGTTAGTTTACCTTTCATTATTTGCTTTAGTTCCTTTTATCGAAAATCACAAAAATAGTTATCTTGCTTGCTTGCTACTATGGGTTCCACCGAGAATACCAAATTGTGTGACTTCACTAGTCACAACAACGATGACTTTATCAGCACACCTATCACTACACCTGCCACTTCAGCACCTTCGTATGAAATTAAACCTGCTTTACTTAACTTAGTCATGAGAGAACAATTCTCCGGTGCTGGAGATGATGCTGCTTTACACTTGAACAATTTTGTTGAACTTTGTGATATGCAAAAGTACCAAGAAATAGATGGTAATATTGTTAAGCTTAAGCTTTTTCCTTTCTCCTTGAGAGGAGGAGCTAAAATTTGGTTTCAGTCTTTGCCTAGAAATAGCATAGATTCATGGGACAAGTGCAAAGATGCTTTTATTGGAAAATACTATCCACCTGCTAAAATTATCCAACATAGAAGTAACATCATGAATTTTAAACAATTGGATAATGAACACGTTGCCCAAGCTTGGGAACGTATGAAATCTCTTATCAAAAACTGCCCTACTCACGGTTTGACTACTTGGATGGTTATCCAAACTTTTTATGCAGGCTTGAACTTTACCTCGCGGAACTTGTTAGATTCGGCCGCGGGAGAAACTTTTATGTCAACTACACTTGGTGCTGCCATGAAGCTTCTCGATGAGATGATGACCAACTATTCCCAATGGCACACCGAACGCGCTCCAACAGGTAGGAAGGTAAACTCTGTCGAGGAGATTTCCTCCCTCAATGAAAAAGTTGACTTGATCATGTCTCTACTTTCGAAGCAATCTACTGTCGATCCTCGTGATGTCCCTTTAAATTCTTTGATTGTTCAAGAACAAGTAGATGTTAACTTTATCTCTAGAAATAATTTCAACAACAATGCTTATAGGAGTAACTTTGGTAACAATTCTAGACCGTTCCCCTCTAACTCTTATGGGAACAACAATGCTTATCCTAGTACCAAGAACTCCAATACTGAACTAGAGAGCATGCTTAGAGATTTCATCACTACCCAAAAAGCCTTTAATAAGAATGTAGAAGAGAAACTACATAAACTAGATGATCTTTCTTTTAAGGTAGACCACTTAGCCAATGAGGTAAAATTGCTAAAAATTGAAACTTCTCCTCTTAAGGAGAGGGAAGTCATCCCTATTAATGCTACTCAAGTGCAAATCAATGAAAATATTATGATGATGGCTAAGCTTAAAGAGAGATGGGCTAGAGAAAGGGAGGAAGAGGAAAGAATTAAGAGCCTTCCTACCCACCACACTGTTGCTACTATCCAAGTTATTGAGGATGTTCACACTCTTAGCACCCAATGTACTCCTGGTCTCAATGGACCTATTAATGGTGATGCTATAGAAACTACCAACCAGGTGAGCCTTAAGGACACCACTACCACTTTACTTGTTGCTCGTGACCTTGATTTTGATAATTGCACTCTTACCGAAGTTATTGATTTCCTTCACAAAATGTCTACAGATCCTCGCACTAGCACGCTTAACCTTGCCTTCACAGAGCATATCACTAATGCTCTCATCAAAGCTAGGGAGGACAAACTTAGAGTAGAAGCCTCCATACCTAGAAAGCTAGAAGATGGTTGGGATCCTATGATAAAAATTTATTTGAATGACTTCTCTTGTTATGCATTATGTGATGTTGGTGCTAGTACCTCTGTTATGCCCAAAAGGATATATGATATGCTTAAATTGAAACCTTATGGTTCTTGTTCTTTTGGTGTTCGTCTCGTTGATTCTTCCATAAAGAAACCTTTGGGGAGGATCGATGATGTTCTTATTGTTGTCAGTGATAATTATGTGCCCGTTGATTTCACTATTATGGATATTGAATGTGATCCTTCATGTCCAATTATTTTGGGACGTCCCTTTTTGCGCACCGTTGGTGCTATCATTGACATGAAAGAGGGTAATATAAAATTTCAGTTTCCTCTCAAGAAAGGGATGGAACACTTCCCTCGTAAGAAGGTCAAGTTACCTTTTGAGTCCGTTGTATGGGCTAGCTATTCTTTTACTTTTGATAAAACTTGATCTTTGCATTATGCCTAGCTTAAAGGCATAAAAGAAAGCGCTTTTGGGAGGCAGCCCACATGAATAAATTTTTTGCTTTTGTTGTGTCTTGATGTTGTTTACTGCTGTAGCATCATCATTGTATCTTTGCTTTTCATATTTGTGCCAAGTATAGCCTCTGATTGCTAGAAAGTTCAAAAGTTGTGAGGTGCTGTCCAGGAAACAGATTCTGTCCTTGGATAGAAAAATTCGTATAAAATCACCAGATCATCTTTTTGGTCTGAATTTTTTCGACAGCGTTCTCTATATAATTGTATTTCGTGCGTCAGTTCTGAGTTTTTTGATTTGAGTTGCAGAAGTATCCCGAACTGGTCAATTACTGCCTGCTGTTCTGTTTTTCACAGATTCTGTCCTGTTTTGACTTACCTTCACTTTGCAAATTGAGAACTTACTTTTTCTTTGCAAAAACCTTTTGGCAATCTTGAGAAACAGTAGAACTTAAAGAATATCCTTATTTCCAGCAAGGTATAATTATTTTATTAAGGGTACTAACCTCGCTAATCAGATTATGATGAGTTGTGTATGAAGGGAGTTTTCAAGTGTGCGAGGGAAGATGATAAAAAGATTCTGGAGTGTCAAGCGCTCAAGCTTGGGGATGCCCCCGTGCACCCCCAAGAAATATTCAAGGAGACTCAAGCGTCTAAGCTTGGGGATGCCCCCCGTGCATCCCCTTCTCCATCAACATTATCAGTTCGTCTTTCGTTCCGCTATATTTTAATCACTTCATGTGTTATGTGCTATGCTTGGAGCGTCTTGCTTTTAGTTTTCTTTTTAGTTTTTCATAACGAGTCGGAACCCAGCATTTCTTTATGTGGGAGAGAAACACGCTCCACTTCTACCTAGAACATTACATAGAGTTTTCATATCTATGTATGCTGTGTGTGTTCTTTGTCTTTTAAATAGCTACTATCGTGCTCTGCTCTTAGTATTCATGCTTATCTTTTCAAGAGCTTTTATTTAGTTGGTTGCTTGAACTCTCTTTAATTAACATGCTCACCTTATTAAGAGAGTTTGCTTCCGTTGCACGGGTTAATATGTCTATGATAAAGATGCTACTTTCATGATGGTGCTTAGTAGTTCAGGTTTTCTTTTGGTTAATCTCAAATAGCTGGGGGGTTCCCAATGTGTTATTGGAGTACCAACTTGGTTTGTTTGCCTATGATGTGGTATGGTTTAGTAATATCTTCCTTTGAGAATTTATTTTGATTGACTTGGCGTATGCTCACGCATATTCAAGACTGTGAAGAAAGTCTGTCAAGCCTTGATGATCTTTTATTTCTAAGTAGCGATATAACTACCATGCCTGATTCAATTTTGCTTTGTCGCTCTGCATGATTATGACCGTCATTCCTATCTTAGTTGGTTGCTCCCAGTCTTTTGCTAACCTACACCTGCACTAAGCAAATTAACCATGCAATACATAGCTCATGGGAAAGTAGCCTAAAAACTATTGTGGTAAAGAATAGGTTGCTTATGTATCTTATTTCTTATGAGTTGCTTGCTAAGCGGTAACCATGTTTCTGGGGACGCCATCAACTGTCACACTTTTGTTGAATATCATGTGAGTTGCTATGCATGTTCGTCTTGTCTGAAGTAAGGGTGATTTACCGTGGGTTGAATAACTATGCATATTGTTAGAGAAGAACATTGGGCCGCCAACCAAAGCCATGCATCATGGTGGAAGTTTTAGCTTGGACCTTAATCCTCAATCTCTCATGAGAATATGCTTATGCATTAAAGAGGAGTCCATCATCTATTTTCTATGTTGTCCCGGTATGGATGTCCTCAAGTTGAGATCTATCAAAAACGAGAAATCAAATGCGATCTATCTCCTTGGACCTTTGTACAGGTGGCATAGAGGTACCCCTTTGTGACACTTGGTTAAAACATATGCAATGCAATGATAACCCATGGGGATCCGAGCTAATTAGGACAAGGAGCGAGCACTATTGGTATTCGATGCATGAGGCTTGCAACTTATAGGATGTTTTATACATGACACATATGAAGTACTACTACCGTTGACATAATTGCTTCCATGTTTCAAAATAAAAAGCTCTAGCACTTCAAGCACCAACTACTGAGAGCATGATTGTCATTCTAAGTGTAATGTGCATTGTTCCAAAGTAGCATTGTCTTTTGCATGATTGTGATATCGTTTATTCTGAAATGATTGAATCTAGTCATCACCTAAACCTTGAAGGTGCCCCTACACTTATGTTTTGCATCACTAAAGGGGGCAAGCTAGATATCACTTGATCATATTTGCACATCATGTTCATTGCAAATCTTTTTGATGTTTCAGTTTCATATTGTAAAACTTTCAGTCATTTGTGATTTTCTCTTGAGACAACTTAATTACTTTAGAATACTTGTCTCAGTAAGCTTTTGTCATATGACTATGAGAAAGTCTTATATGGTTAATAGCATGTCACCACAGAAATTATTCTTGTTATCATTTACCTACTCGAGGACGAGCAGGAATTAAGCTTGGGGATGTTGATACGTCCAAAACGTATCTATAATTTCTGCTTGCTCCATGCCACTTTTGGGTGATATTGCTATGATATTCATACACTTCCATACACTTTTGATCATATTTGGACTAACTTAGTACTCCAGTGCACCCTAGTGCCAGTTTCTGTTTTCGGCTGTTTTTGTATTTCAGGTTTTCACTTTTCGAGAACTGCCCAGAAAAATCCAGAAAAATTATATAAAAAATCAGCGATACGGAAACAACACTGCGTCTGAAGGGCAGCCTGGGGGGCCACAGGGGCTCCAGGCGCCCCCCCGGGCCGCGCTGGGGGGGCGCCTCGGCCCCCCGAGAGCCCCCCGGTGCCCTACTTTGGCATATATTTAAAGGGTTCCCCGTAACCCTCGAAACAGGACTTATTTTCGCGATCCCATCTCTGTTCCGCCGCCGCTGCCGCTTCCAAGATCGGGAGCACCAGGAGAACTCTTCCCGGCACCCTGCCGGAGGGGAGGATCACCACCGGGAGCTTCTCCACCACCATGGACGCCTCCCGAATGACTCGTGAGTAGTCTCCCTTGGACCATGAGTCCATGACCAGTAGCTATGTGATGTTCTCCTCCCGTTCTTGTGCTTCACTAATTAGTCCTCGTGAGCTGCCCTACATGATCGAGGCACCTATGTAATCCTTATGCTGTTGCTATGTTGAGTTTGCTGGGATCCGATGGATTATGAGATTATGTTCAGATTGATCTTGAGTAATATATTTGATTCACCTCTTTTATATTTTAGTTCATAAGTAATTCTTGCATGTTCTCCGTTGTTATTTATTGCTTTGGCCGAGTAGTAAGTAGTGACTCCAAGAGGGACATTATACTCGATTGTGGGTTCATGCCCCTCGATGACTAGCTTGAGTGACAGAAACATGAGTCTAGGGGATGTGCTGTTGCCACAAGGGGGAAAACAACGATGCTTGTGCCCACGGGTGCAAGGATTGTTTACTTTACGCAAAGTTCTTTTAATGCAGTTGTCTGTTGCATTGAGTTTACACTATGGGTGGGACTCGCAACTTAATACCAGCGAGATGTTCTGGATAGATATCTCAAGGTGGATGATTAGTAGTAGATATTGATGGATTTCGGTCTACTTACTTTGGCTTACCGCCCATGCTTTGAACCTCAACCTTTCTTGCAATGTAGTCAGCATTGGTTTGCGTTCGTGGTCCTGTCAATTGCCCAGGTGTAATTTGTTACCTCACATAGCTGTTTTATCGTCTTTTGGGAGAGAGACATCACTAGTGAACATCATGAGACTCCGGTCCATATTACCATCATTGATCACATACACTATTTACTTTCCGTTATTTATTTACTATTGCAAAACACTATCTATCACTACTATCATATTGCTTTTAACCCTTTGTGAACTACAAGGCCGGAGAGATTGACAACCTCTCTGTACTCGTTGGGAGCAAAGTTATTTGTATCTGTGTGCAGGTCCACGTTGATTGCTAATTGCGCTGTTAGCAGTTGACACCTACCTGTTGAACCTAGGAGTCTCTGGGGATTCGATCCTTGGCATCTTTGCTAGGGGAAAACACTTCTACTTACTGCATCTTACACCTTCCACTTGGGGTAACCAACGAGGGGTTCGAGGCCCATCATATACTAAGGTGGTATTTCCCTTTGGAGAATTTTTGGATTGACTTGGTACATGTTTACACATGTTTAAGACTAAAAAGTCTGCTCTGCCTTGATGATCTTTGAGTTTTAGAATAGTTATATCACTTCCATGCCCGATTCAATGTTGCTTTGTCGCTCTGCATGATTATGACCGTTATTGCTCTCTAGTTGGTCGCTTCCCAGTCTTTTGCTAACCTCCACCTGTACTAAGCGGACTGACTGCTTGTGCATCCAAAATCCTTTAAACCAGTTATGCCATATGAGTCCACCATACCTTCCTATACATGGTATTTACCTGCCATTCCTAACGAAGACTATCTTGTACCATATCGAAATTAATCAAAAGCATTTCTCTTTTTGTGCCTCTATTTTAGCTCATGAGGAAGTAGTAGTTAATTCATGATCTTTTTAAGTTGGACAAGTTTCACCCCGGGATTGCATGTCTAATCTGCAAACCCATAATACGAGAAGGAACTGGCATAGAGTGCGCCCGGCTCATTAAAAATTATACAACAAACAAACCCTCCTTCATGCTTTGTTCATGAGAAATCAGAAAACTTTGGCAGTGATAAACAAAGGAGATTAAGAGGATGTGATCGTCCTCATGCGGGAGCCGTTCCTCGAAACTTGTCCAGCTCAAGAAGTGATTGAGTTATCAGCTAGCATTCGTTGACGAAATATGCACCTCTCAAAAACATTCTTTCCTCTGTTTTTAAAACCAAGAGCTCTGGTACATGTTTAGTTTTTGTTTCCGACCACGAGTTTTCAACCTCGCCATCAAATTCCACGGTTCGAGAGTCTCCACCTTCTTTCTTCAAAGCACCAACTAGGAGAGCATAATTGTCATTCTGAGTGTAATGTGCATTGTCCCAAAGTATTACATTGTCTTCTGCATGCTTGTGATATTATTTATTCTGAAATTCTGAGTTCTAGTCTCCTTTAAAACTCTGGAGGAGTTTCTGCATTTATGTTTTGCTTCACTCATGGAGGCTAGCGTGATACCACCCTAATATGCTCAAGCTATGTGCAATGTAATCTTGTCTTGATTTTCAGTAGTATATTATTTACTATTAGGTATTTGTGATTGGTCACTTGAAAGAAGGATTGCTCTGTGCATTGTCCTCATAGCATTGTTTCAATACTTACTAGACTCTTTTCATAGTACATGCTGATGGCTTCTCGCCCCTCGTTGGTTACCCCAAGTGGAAGGTTTGAGATGTAGTGTAGCGGAAGTTTTCCCTTGGCAAAGATACCAAGGATCGATTTCCCTGAGACTCCCAGTTTCAACAAGAAGGTGTTAACTGCTAACGGCGCCAGATATTAGCAATCAATGTGGACCTGCACACAGATACAAATAACTTTGCTCCCAACGAGTACAGAGAGGTTGTCAATCCCTCCGGCCTTGTCGTTTACAAAGGATCAAACGCAAGTGATAATAGTGATAGGTATTGCTGCAAATAGTAAATAAAAAGCGGAAAGTAAATAGCGGATGTGATCAATGATGGTAATATGGACCGGGGTTCCATGATGTTCACTAGTGATGTCTCTCTCCCAAAAGACGATAAAACAGCTATGTGAGGTGAACGAATTACAGCTGGGCAATTGACAGGACCATGTGCGCAAGCGAATGCTGACTAAGTTGCAAGAAAGGAAGAGGTTCAAAGCATGGGCGGTACGCCAAGGCAAGTAGAACGAAATCCATCTGCATCTACTACTAATCATCCACCTTGAGATATCTATCCAGAACATCTCGCTGGTATTAAGTTGTGAGTCCCACCCATAGTGTAAACTCAAAGCAACAGACAACTACATTAAAAGAACTTTGTGTAAAGTAAACAATCCTTGCACCCGCGGGCACAAGCACCATTGTTTTCCCCCTTGTGGCAACAGCACATCCCCTAGACTCATGTTTCTGTCACTCAAGCTAGTCATCGAGGGGCATGAACCCACAATCAAGCATAACGTTCCCTCTTGGAGTCACTACCTACTACTTGGCCAAAGCAATAAATAACAACGGAGAACATGCAAGAATTACTTACGAACATAAATATAAAAGAGGTGAATCAAATATATTACTCAAACACAATCTGAACATAATCTCACAATCCATCGGATCCCAGCAAACTCATCATAGCAACAGCATAAGGATTACATATGTGCCTCGATCATGTAGGGCAGCTCACGAGGATTAATTAGTGAAGCACAAGAACGGGAGGAGAACATCACATAGCTACTGGTCATGGACCCATGGTCCAAGGGAGACTACTCACAACTCATCCGGGAGGCGTCCATGGTGGTGGAGAAGCTCCCGGTGGTGATCCTCCCCTCTGGCAGGGTGCCGGGAAGAGTTCTCCTGGTGCTCCCGATCTTGGAAGCGCGGCGGCGGCGGAACAGAGATGAGATCGCGAAAAAGGGTTTTTTTTTTCGAGGGTTTCGGGAGACGATATAAATATATGCCAAAGGGGGCATCAGCGGAGGCCTGGGGCGCCGAGGCGCCTCCCCGGCGCGGCCAGGAGGGGGGCCGCGCCACCAGGGCGCCTGGAGCCCTGGTGGCCCCCCTCCGGCTGTACTTCGGGTGCCGGGAAGCTTCTGGAACGCTGATTTTTTATATAATTTTTCCGGGATTTTTCTGGCAGTTCTCGTAATGGGAAAACCTGAAATACAAAAACAGCCGAAAACAGAAACTGGCACTGGGGTGCACTGAGTTAATAGGTTAGTCCAAATATGATCAAAAGTGTATGGAAGTGTATAAATATCATAGCAATATCACCCAAAAGAGGCATGGAGCAAGCAGAAATTATAGATACGTTTTGGACGTATCAACATCCCCAAGCTTAATTCCTGCTCGTCCTCGAGTAGGTAAATGATAACAAGAATAATTTCTGTGGTGACATGCTATTAACCATATTGGACTTTTTTATAGTCACATGACAAAAGCTTACTGAGACAATGAATCTATAGTAATTAAGTTGCCTCATGAGAAAATCACAAAGAACTGAAAGTTTTACAATATGATATTGAAACATCAAATAGATTTGTAATGAGCATGGTGTGCAAATATGATAAAGTGATATCTCGCTTGCCCCCTTTAGTGAAGCAAAACATAAATGCAGGGGCACCTCCAAGGTTTAAGTGATGACTAGATACAATGATTTCAAAATAAACGATATCACAATCATGCAAAAGACAATGCTACTTTGGGACAATGCACATTACACTCAGAATGACAATCATGCTCTCAGTAGTTGGTGCTTTTAAAAGAAGGTGGAGACTCTCGAACCGTGGCTTTTGTTGGCAAGGTTGAAAACCCGTAGTCGGAAACAAAGACAAAACATGTACCAGAGCTCTTGGTTTTAAAAACAGAGGTAATAATTTATTTATTTTTAGATTATGCATGTTCCGTCAACGAATGCTAGCAGACAACTCAATCACTTCTTGAGATGGACAAGTTTCGAGGAACGGCTCCCGAATGAGGACGATCACATCCTCTTAATCTCCTTTGTTTATCACTGCCAAAGTTTTTTGATTTCTCATGAACAAAGCGTGAAGGAGGGTTTGTTTGTTATATTATTTTTGAGCCGGGCGCACTCAATGCCAGTTCCTTCTCGTATTATGGGTTTGCACATTATACATGCAATCCCGGGGTGAAGCTTGTCCAACTTAAAAAGATCATGAATTAACTACTACTTCCTCATGAACTTAAAACAGAGGCACAAAATAGGAATGCATTTTTTTGAATAATTTCGAGATGGTACATGCAAGTCTCCGTTAGGAATGGCAGGTAAATACCATGTAGGAAGGTATGGTGGACTCATATGGCATAACTGGTTTAAAAGAATTTGGATGCACAAGCAGTCAGTCCGCTTAGTACAGGTGGAGGTTAGCAAAAGACTGGGAGCGACCAACTAAGAGAGCAATGACGGTCATAATCATGCAGAGCGACAAAGCAACATTGAATCAGGCATGGAAGTTATATAGCTACTTAGAAACAAAAGATCATCAAGGCTTGACAGACTTTCTTTATAGTCTTAAATATGCGTGAGCATATGCCAAGTCAATCAAAATAAATTCTTTGAAGGAATATATTACTAAACCATACCACATCATAGGCAAACAAATCATGTTGGTACTCCAATAACACATTGGGAAACCCCCAGCTATTTGAGACTAACCATAAGAAAACATGAACTACTAAGCACCATTATGCACGTAGCATCTTTATCATAGACATACCAACCAATGCAACGGAAGCAAACTCTCTTAATAAGATAAGCATGATAACTAAAGAGAGTTCAAGCAACCAACTAAACAAAACCTCTTTAAAAAGATAAGCATGAAAACTAAGAGCTAAGCATGATAGTAGCTATTGAAAGACAAAGAACACACACAGCAAAGATAGACATGAAAATTCTATGTTATGTTCTAGGTAGAAGTGGAGCGTGTTTCTCTCCCACATAAAGAAAGCTGAGTTTCGACTCGTTATGAAAAGCTAAAGAAAACTAAAAAGGAAAACTAAAAGCAAGACGCTCCAAGCATAGCACATAACACATGAAGTGATAAAAATATAGCGGAACGAAAGACGAACTGATAATGTTGATGGAGAAGGGGATGCACGGGGGCATCCCCAAGCTTAGACGCTTGAGTCTCCTTGAATATTTCTTGGGGGTGCATGGGGCATCCCCAAGCTTGAGCGTTTGACACTCCTGGATCTTTTTATCATCTTCCCTCGCACGCTTGAAAACTCCCTTCATACATAACTCATCATAATCTGATTAGCGAGGTTAGTACCCTTAATAAAATAATTTTTCCTTGCTGGAAATAAAGATATTCTTGAAGGTCTACTGTTTCTCAAGATTGCCAAAAGGTTTTTGCAAAGAAAAAGCAAGCTCTAGGTTTGCAAAAAGAAGGAAAGGCAAAACAGGACAGAATCTGTGAAAAACAGAACAGCAGGTAGTAAATGATTTTTTCGGGGCACTTCTGCAACTCTAATAAAAAAACTCAGAACAGACGCACGAAAGACAATTATATAGAGCACGCTGTCGAAAAAATTCAGACCAAAAAGATGATCTGGTGATTTTATACGAATTTTTCTATCCAAGGACAGAATCTGTTTCCTGGACAGCACGTCACAACTTTTGAACTTTCTTGCAATCAGAGGCTACAGTTGGCACAAAGTTGAAAAGCAAAGATACAATGATGATGCTACTGTAGTAACAACATCAAGACACAACAAAAGCAAAATAAAATTTTATTAATGTGGGCTGCCTCCCAAAAGCGCTTTCTTTTATGCCTTTAAGCTAGGCATAATGCATAGATGTCAGGTTGTATCAATTGAACCATCATCAATATCATCAAAAAGCTCTTCAATAATACAAGTAGTCTTAAGAGGACTTTCAAATAAAGGCCTCATAGAGATACTTCTAGGGAGAAGACCAAAAGGATAAAAGTCAAGGGAAGATTCATTTATAAATTCATCAAAGTGAGGTGTTTCTTCCAAAGTCTTTACAGTTTCAACCCCTTTGGCAATAGATGGATTACTTTTAGAATGGGGAGCCTTTGGAACGTGAACGAACTTAGGCTCCCTCTTTGCCGGAGTTTCTACCTTTTTGGTTTTGATTGAGGAGAAAGTAGTTCCTAGAGTATCAAAGATTTCCTCAATCTTGTCTATCCTAGAAGAGTCCAAGTCATGGGATTTGATGGTCTCCAAAGTTTTGAAAATTTTATGCATGGAGCTATCAAGCCAACTCATTTATCTTATTAATGTTTGGCATCTCTAGCTCTATCTTTTCAAGTTCTTTCATAATGTGAGCTAGGGTGATGTCCTCTTGAATGCTAACAACAGGGGGATTCCCAACAAGATTTTCAATAATACTAAGAGACTCCCAAACTGGGGCCTCTAGGAAATTCCCATTGATAGCAGTATCTAGAATAAACCTATTCCAAGAAGTAATTCCAACATAAAAATTTCTAAGCAGGATAGTAGTAGGTTGCTTCTTGGTGGCTCTTTTTTGAGAATCATTAATTCTATACCAAGCATCTTTCAAACTTTCCCCACCTCTTTGTTTAAAGGTGAAAACTTCTGCCTCATCAAAGACAAAAGGACCCGACATAATGACAACTAAAGAATGAGATAACTATTTTTGTGATTTTCGATAAAAGATTCTAAAGCAAAAATGAAAGGTAAACTAACAAGACTAAAAAGCAAAGGTAAAAGATAGCGTGCAACTCCCCTATCCTGAAGAGTGGAGTCCCCGGCAACGGCGCCAGAAAACTTTACTTGATGGCTTCTCGCCCCTCGTTGGTTACCCCAAGTGGAAGGTTTGAGATGCAGTGTAGCGGAAGTTTTCCCTTGGCAAAGATACCAAGGATCGATTTCCCTGAGACTCCCAGTTTCAACAAGAAGGTGTTAACTGCTAACGGCGCCAGATATTAGCAATCAACGTGGACCTGCACACAGATACAAATAACTTTACTCCCAACGAGTATAGAGAGGTTGTCAATCCCTCCGGCCTTGTCGTTTACAAAGGATCAAACGCAAGTGATAATAGTGATAGGTATTGCTGCAAATAGTAAATAAAAAGCGGAAAGTAAATAGCGGATGTGATCAATGATGGTAATATGGACCGGGGTTCCATGATGTTCACTAGTGATGTCTCTCTCCCAAAAGACGATAAAACAGCTATGTGAGGTGAACGAATTACAGCTGGGCAATTGACAGGACCATGTGCGCAAACCAATGCTGACTAAGTTGCAAGAAAGGTAGAGGTTCAAAGCATGGGCGGTACGCCAAGGCAAGTAGACCGAAATCCATCTGCATCTACTACTAATCATCCACCTTGAGATATCTATGCAGAACATCTCGCTGGTATTAAGTTGCGAGTCCAACCCATAGTGTAAACTCAAAGCAACAGACAACTGCATTAAAAGAACTTTGCGTAAAGTAAACAATCCTTGCACCCGCGGGCACAAGCACCGTTGTTTTCCCCCTTGTGGCAACAGCACATCCCCTAGACTCATGTTTCTGTCACTCAAGCTAGTCATCGAGGGGCATGAACCAACAATCAAGCATAACGTTCCCTCTTGGAGTCACTACCTACTACTTGGCAAAAGCAATAAATAACAACGGAGAACATGCAAGAATTACTTACGAACATTCTCGGGGGAAACTGTCCTCCCACGAACACCTATGGGACCGGAGCCCCTTCTACGTTGCGGTAAGGGAGCGGAGGGAGCACAGGGAGCAGATCGAGGAGCACACGCGGGCAGTTTACCCAGGTTCGGGCCGCGCGGACGCGTAAAACCCTACTCCTGCTTCGGTTGTATTGAGTTTTCGGGCTCGGGAGCTTGAAGATCTATAGTACCAGCTACACCGAGCGAGGGAGCGTGTGAGTTTCTGGGATCCAACCCCCCTCTACGTTGTGCATGGGCCTCGTTTTATAGCTCAAAGGGGTCACCGACAGGTGTCAACGTAGAGGAGGGTAAAAATGTAATTTGGTGGTAGTTGTAACAGTGCGGGAATAGTGCATGAACAGTGTATGAACAGTGGTCTTCACCTAACCTTGACGGTGGGGGACAAGGGCATTGAATGCCCGTCGCCGTCGACTCCAAAAGCGTCTGTCCATGCGTCTCCGTTCGCCACGGCGGTAGCCTCGTCACCGCGGCTCGCCAGCGTGTCCCTCGGGCTGCACAGCCATCTGCCACGTGCTCCTGGAAGGGCCCCAGGGCGACGCGTGGCCGGATGAGCTGGAGCGCAGGCACACAGTGTGAGCTTCCCCCGGCAAGCACCTTGCCGGGGCCGCTATCTTGCCGGGCCCGGAAGCTTGCCGCTTCCCGGGCCCTGCCGGGGCGCACGATGCGCCGCGATGTATCTTCTGCGGTGTTATCCTTTGGCCTTCCTGGCAAGCACCTCCTGCCAGGGTCTTGTGCTGAAAATATGCCCTTGAGCCTGGTGCGGCCTTCCCGGCAAGCTCCTCTTGCCGGGGTCTTGTCTCTTAACTTGGATACTTTGTTCTTGAATGGCTTCATAGGGACCAGAGCGGGCCTCGGCAAGCGCGTGGTAAGCCCTGCCGCGGGAAGCTGCTACTGCCCGTGCACAAGTTGGGGTACTAGGGTACCCCTACCTTAGTACACCGACAGGAGCCCCCGGGCCTGGGCCACACACGGTGCCGAGCGCTGTTGGGCCAGGCCCAAGACAGTGCACGGGCACACGTGGCCCACGGCGAGCCGTATCCCTCTCCGTATCCGCCGCATCCCTCCCTAACGGCACGCGTCGATCGCGGCGTCGTGGGAGAGATCGTGGCCTGTTCTTTAATGGGAAATGCGGAACGTCCCCCACTCCCCCCTTAAAAGCAGAGGAAGCAGGGGCAGTTTCCCTCCATTGCCTTCATTGTGTCTTCAATCTCCAGAAACCCCCGTCGCCCTCTGCTTCCGCAAAGGTCGACGGAGAGCCGAGCTCCACCCCCTCCGCCGCATCCAGCACCCGCAGCGCCAGCGACCTCCTAGCCTCCCTCCTTGCCGCCCCTGCCATGGCTCCGAAGAGCGACAAGGCGAAGAAGGAGAAGTCCAAGCAGGCGGCGAAGTTAGCAGCCATGCGGAGGAAGAGGGTGGTCTTCCCGCCGAGGCTCGGCGCGAGGGAGCTCCGGGAGAAGTATTACTTGTTCTGGGCGAGGGAGACGAAAGCTCATCCCCGTACCAGAGTCCTCCCTGCCGTCGCCATCGACATGTTCCTTGGCGGGTACTTTTACTTTGCCGCATCTTCCACTGTGGTCTGTGCCCTCCGTTCTTGGAGTTCTTTTGTGATGTGATGAATACGTACGGCCTCCACCTCCTGGATTTCACCCCCAACGCCGTCCTCACCTTGGCCGTTTTCGCACATCTGTGCGAAAACTACGTAGGGGTCCACCCAAATGTAGCCCTCTTCCGCCACTTCTTCACGCCTAGAGTAGAGTCCGGATCCCCACTCTCCGACGGCATCTCCTGGATCTTTAGGTTGAACAAGAAAGAGGCGTACTTGAAAGGGGACCTACGCGGCAAGTGGGAGGAGTGGAGGGCGGATTGGTGCTTGGTTCTGGAAGAGAAGCCTGAGCCGTTTACCTTGCCGCGCAAAACTCCAATAGTGCGCGGCAAGGATTGGAGCGATTTGGCCCCGGAAGACGACAAGTTGGAGATTGCCCTCATTAGGATTCTTCGTCTCCGGGCCGCCAATCTGACTGTGGGCGAAGTTGGGGCTGATTTTCTCCGCCGCCGCATTGCCCCTCTGCAGGAAAGAAAGAGACCTGCTTGGGAGTTTGGCAACGCGGCAGACCGCATGAGGCTGCGCCCCGGGTTGAACTATAATTTCACCGTCTTGGAGCTGAAGGGGATGGTCCGGGAACTGTTTAAGCATGACCCCAAGCATCCAGAGTGGTTCAAGCCGTCGGTGGGAGTGGTGCCGTTGTGCAACAACACCGCCCTCAGTGCCATACGCGCGGTGATGCCCGAGTGTGACTCCCACGGGGTCGTCCCCACTTGGCTGGTGCCCTCAGCGGAGACCGTGCAAGCCTTCTTCGACAACTTGGTCGAGAAGCCCCGCAACGCCGAGGAGAAGAAGGGCCTCACCCGGGAAACCACCGACCGGGATGTAGCATACATTGCCTCCAGGATGGAGGAGGCCGCCGCAGCTACGCCTGCGGGCGAATTCGGATATACTGTGGATGAAGAAGAGGCGGCGGACGCGGTTAGCCAGGCTCAGGAGGCAGAAATCCTCAAGCTCCTGAAGATTGCGCCCGAGGAGTTCGCCGGGGAGCCTGCCGGGAAGCTTGCCAGGGCAAGCGAGGTTGCCGGGGCGAGCGAGGCTGCCGGGCAGGGTACCGAGTCTAGCGGGCCCGCCGAGGAGGAGGAGGAGGAGGACGCCGGGTCCGGAGATTCTGACGAAGACTCCGACGGGTCTCTAAATCTTGACGATGCCTCATCATCCTTGGAGAACTCTCCGCCTCCACCAAGCCCTCCGCAACAACAGAAGAAACGCCTCTGCAAGGCCGCCGAGCCGGCGAGGCCACAGGCGCCTCGACAGCAGCCGAAGCGCCGTGCGGCGCGCGCCACCACGACGAGCGAGGTCGTCAAGGAGGTGCCCCGAGCCCGAGCGACAAGCGGAGGGGGATCTTCCCGGAGCGGCCCTGGTGCTCCTTCTGCCCCTCGGACCTCGGCGACGACTGGTGCTGGGTCTTCACAGCCCACGGCCCCGGAGCCCGCCAAGCGCCCGAGGGAGCCTTCTCCTCCAGCTCCTCGCGCTGGAGCGCGCTAGGCGGAGTTCGACTTCTCCGCCCTTAGCTCCGACGACGAGGAGGAAGACTAAGCACTTGCACTTTCTATTTCCATTGATTTCGTCTTGATTTCTCTTGCTTGGTTCTGATCTTGTTTGGTTTCCAGGACCTTGACCCAGCGGATGGCGAAGAGGGCCAAGATCCCTGTGGTAAACATCGAGGACGATGAGCCTGCTGCGGCGACGGAGGATGCGCCAGCGGCAAACCTGCCGGACCAGCCTGCCTCTCCGGGGAGCAGCCCCCAGCGCAGCCCCCAGCGTAAGTCTATGTGTTCACTTTTCTGCTCGTCGGGCGCGCTTGAGGTTATTATCATTATTGATGTCTCATTTGCTTGTTGCCTTGTGCAGAAGTGGAGCCGCAGCCGCACGAGCACCATGAGGTCGCCCCCGACGAGCCGCTTGCCCCACCTTCCCCGCCAAGGGTGAGCTCCCCGGCGAGGAACAGCGTTCCGCCAAGGACGGGTACTCCGCCAAGGGCGAGTACCCCGCCAAGGGCGAGCAGCCCGACAAGGGTGAGCACCCCGCCAGGGGAGGGCACGGGCGGCCCTCCTCCAGCAGGGGCCACTACTCCGCCGCCAAGGGAGAATTCCCCGGCGAGGGACCCCGTCGTCGAAGAAGCCCGTGAAGGTAAACCTTGTAATTTCTTCTTCTTGGATTCGTCTTTTTTGGATATTTGCTTGATTCTTTCTTGTCTTTTTCTTCTACTAGATCCTCCCGCCCCGGAGCTGATGGAGACAGAAACCATCGCTGAGGAGGAGGTGCACGGCGACGGCGGCAACGCCACTGCCGCCGAGGGAATGGCTGGAGCCGATGAGCCAGCCGCTGAAGAGACCGCCCCGACCGCAGACGCCGCGGCTAGGGAAGGGACCGGCGACCGCACTGCTGGCCCGGAGGCCGCAGGAGCGCCGGACGCTGCACCGGCCGCCGACCCTTCCGCCTCCGCGGCTGGGCAGGGCGTGTATCTGGAGGCCGCCAACGGGGTTTTTATACAAGTCCCGTGGGCGTCCTCATCAAGAGCACCCGCGGACGGAGAGACCTTCGATGGGGAGGTCCTCGCCTCCGCCGGGCTGAAGGTCGTGGATGCGCCTGGCAGCAGCGACGAGCCCGAAGAGGAGAGACTCCTTCGTCGGCTCCTGGCCTTGTATCGGGCCAGGCAGGCGAAGTTGGAGTCTCGGGAGGCTCTGGCTACCAAGGCTGGAGCCGACCTGGAGAAGCGCGCCGCGGAGCTCCGTGCCGCCAACCAAGCGGCTCTCCGCAACCTGGCGGAGGAGCATGAAGAGCTTGCCGGGGCACAGCAAGCATTCGTCCTCGAGAAGGCCGAGGTCGAGGAGCAGCAACGACTGGCCGCCGAGGAGCTGTCTCGGCGGGAAGGAGAACTCAACCAGCGGAAGGTCGACCTCGACAATCACGAGGACGACCTCACCGCCCGGGAGCAAGCCATCGGCGGGGCTCTGAAGGAGGCGAGAAACGCCGCTGCTGCCGCGGAGACTGCTAAGAAGGATCTGGAGGCCAAGGTGGCGCAGATGGAGTTGTTCTTGAAGGCGAGTGAAGAAAGGGTCACTGCGCTCAACGTGGCGCGGTAGAAGGACGCCCACACCAACTCTGAGCTGCAAGTCCGCCTCTCCGAGAAGGGCAAAGAGCTCACTGACGCCAGGAACTCCATTGCTGATTTAGAGCTGAAGGTCTCCACCCTGACTGACTCGCTCGACGCCGCCCGGGACCGTGAGACGAAGTTGAAGGACGAACTCCGCAAAGAAAGGGCCTTGGTGGAGAGCGCCGCCATCTCGCAGAACAAATTCAACCGGGCAGTGGAGTAGTGGACTGATGAACTCGTCACCTCTGCCGCCAACATTGACATGGAGATGATGGCGCTGAGGGCGGAGCACCTCGTGTACTCCCCGGACGAGAGTCTCCCCCACAGCGCCAAACTGAGTCTGTTCTTCAGGAGGGTGGCGCCAGCGCTTTCGCGGCTGCGGGAGAAGATCCCCGTGCAGCTGGCCGACGAGGCGCGTCGGCTCTGCATGGGCACCATGGAGCGGGTCTTGTCGAAGATCGTCTACCGCAACCCCGGCATCAACCTCGTCAACGTCCTCCGGACCTTGCCACCCGAAGCTGAGCAGGAGGCGTTGAAGGCGCAAGTTGCCCACATCGTAGCCAAGGTGGGCAAGATCCAGAGGATTGACGAAGACCACAGGGACTAGACTTCCTTCTTTCTGCTTCCTTTGCCGCTGTAGATTAAGTTATAGGCAGTAGTTGGTTAGAACAGCGGCAAGTTATCTCTATAATATATACTTTTATTTTGGGCAATTGATGCAATGTTATCTCCCTTGCTCAGTCCTTTCACTTTGTATGCTTGCCACCCTACGCTTTTAGGGAACTCGCCGGCAAAGGGACCCTTGCCGCGAGCGCTGAGTGCTGGACTCTTAGCAGCCTGCTGGCAAAGGCCTTGCCGGCAAGAAACCTTGTCGTAGCTAGTCGTAGCACACTTAACTTGCTGAGCGAACTCGAAAACGAAGTAAGGGCGCAACACTTGTCGCAGCTCACTTAAGCCGTTGAGCGTGCTCGAAACAAAGTAAGGGCGCGCCTAGCCACGGGTAGGTTCCTTCGCGTACAGGTTTTCCATACAAAGTGTGGTTGTTCAAGGAAGACAACTAAAATTTTATTAAAAATTAAACTGCTCAAATTCTGGTAACTTAGCTTTTATGGGTTGTTTGCTTCCCGGCAAGGCTTTTCTTTCCTGAACAGCACTTGTCCCACCTCTCAATCTCCTTCCCCCCGGCAAACTTGTGCGCGAGGAACACTTCTTCTGTTTAAGAGAGGAAGAAAAAAGAGGAGAAAACACAAGTATGTGGCCTTGCGGCTTGTTACTGCTTACCGGGGGTGTGTGCTGCACAAGGTGTCAGATGATACATGCAAGTAAAGGGAAAAGCATGAAAACGACAAAGTAGTGCGAAGCACAAAAGTTTTACTGATGCATGGGGTCTGCGCCCGGCTCTGTACAAAGGTTTACATGCAACAGCGGCAAGACTTGTACAAAAGGTGGTTGCCGGAGCGGATCACGGCAACCGCGCCTTATGGGTGAAACTTGCGAAGATGCTCTATGTTCCAGGAGTTGCTCACCGGTAAGCCTTCTTCGGTCTCAAGGCGGACAGCGCCGGGCCTTGTGACTTGTCTCACCCGATAAGGGCCTTCCCACTTCGGCATCAACTTGTTGGAATTCTTGGCGGACTGAACACGCCGAAGAACAAGGTCGCCTTCCTCGAGACTCCTGGCCTTGATCTTGCGGCTATGATAGCGACGCAAGGCTTGCTAGTATCGAGCAGCTCGTACAGCAGCCTGGAGACGTTCCTCCTCGAGGAGCAATGCGTCATTTTGCCGCAGTTGCTCTTGCTCGAGCTCCTCGTAAGCGAGCACTCGAGGAGACCCGTATACGAGTTCCGTGGGGAGAACTGCCTCTGCTCCATAGACAAGAGCAAAGGGTGTCTGTCCGGTGGCTCGATTTGGTGTCGTCCTGATTGACCAAAGAGCCGCCGGCAACTCCTCTATCCACTTTCTTCCACACTTGTGCACCCTGTCGAAGGTTCTTGTCTTGAGCCCGCGCAGCACTTCAGCATTTGCCCTCTCTGCATGACCATTGCTCCTCGGGTGAGCAACAGAAGCAAAGCAGACCTTGGTGCCAAGGTCTTGGACGTACTGCATGAAGGTGCGGCTTGTGAACTGTGTGCCGTTGTCGGTGATAATCCTGTTAGGGATTCCGAAACGGCAAACAATTGACCTGAAGAACCTGACTGCTGACTGTGCTGTCACCTTCCTCACTGGTTCCACTTCTGGCCACTTTGTGAACTTGTCGATTGCAACGTACAAGTACTCAAAGCCCCCGACTGCGCGGGGAAAGGGGCCGAGGATATCGAGCCCCCAGACCGAGAAGGGCCAGGACAAAGGGATCGTCTGGAGAGCTTGAGCTGGCTGGTGAATTTGCTTGGCATGGAACTGGCACGCTTCACACTTGGTTACTTGTGCAGTTGCATCTTGGAGGGCTTCTGGCCAGAAGAACCCTTGCCGGAACGCTTTCCCGGCAAGTGCCCTTGCGCCAATGTGGTGGCGACATATGCCTCCGTGTATCTCTGCCAACAGCTTATGTCCATCTTCCCCGGGAATGCACTTCAACCTGACACCGTTGAGTCTTCTTCTGTACAGTTCGTTGTCGACGAACTGGTACATACTTGACTGTCTGGTTATCTTCTCTATCTCTTCTGGCTCGTCAGGAAGTTCTCCAGTTTGAAGAAAACGGACGATCTGCTGTGCCCATGCTGGAGCCTGAGGTTCAACAGCAAGGACCAAAGGCATCAGCGCTGCTGCGGGAACCTCAGCTTCTACGACAAGAACTTGCGGCTCTGCCGGAGCTGAGGGTTCCCCGGCAAGCCTGCCGGGGCAAGGCTTGTCGGGAACGCCTGCTTCAACTGTACAGACCCTTGGGTCCGCAGGAGCAGACTGTTCCTCAGCATTTGTGTTGTTGATCTTGGGGACTTTGGCGGCGGCTTCAGGGAGATCCGCCGGCAAGTAGTCGCCGGAGACCAACTTCCTCTTCTTATTTTTCCCAACCGATGGTGTAACGGATGGCTGAGTTAGCTTGAGCACGAAGGTCCCTGGTTCCACATGTAACTTCATGGCGGCACACTTTGACAAGCTATCTGCGATATCATTTTGAGCTCTTGGAACGTGCTCCATTTGCAGGCCTTCAAAGTGTTCTTCAAGCTTCCTCACTTCATCAACATAAGCTTCCATCAAAGGGCTCTGGTAACTCTTGTTCACTTGTCGGACCACCAATTGCGAATCCCCCCGCACAATCAACTTCTTGATCCCAAGTTCTGCCGCAATTCTGAGGCCGGCAAGCAAACCTTCATACTCAGTAGTATTGTTTGTCGCTTGCTCTTTGGGAAAATGCATCTGAACAACGTACTTGAGGTGCTCTCCGGTGGGCGCTATGAGTACCACGCCAGCACCGGCGCCTTGCAGCGAGAAAGCACCGTCGAAGTACATTATCCACTCTTGGCTTATTTCTTGGACGGGGACACTCGTTTCTGGAACTTCCTCATCTGGTGTGGGGGTCCATTCCGCTATGAACTCCGCCAAAGCTCTGCTCTGTATGGTTGAAGTACTCTCAAACTTGAGACCAAAGCTTGACAGTTCCAGGGCCCACTCGACGATCCTGCCTGTTGCTTCTGGATTTTGCAATATCCTCTTCAACGGAAAGCGAGTGACCACCGTTATCTCATGTGCTTGGAAGTAATGGCGCAACTTTCTTGAGGCCATGAGGAGGCCGAAAAGCAACTTCTGCACCCCAGAGTATCTTGATCTAGCCCCCTGCAAGAGGGAACTTACGAAATACACTGGGCGCTGCACCATCTTCTTTCGCACTTCTCCTTGTTCCTGCGCAGACTTGTCCTTGTCGGGGCCAGAGCTTGTCGGGGAAGCCCCCTGCTTGTCGCTGGATTCGCTTGCCGGGGATGTGGGTTCCTCATCTGCCTCCCTCTCCGCTACTAACGCAGCACTAACCACTTGATTGGTTGCCGCTAGGTATAGCAGCAACTTCTCTTGTGGCCTAGGTGTGACAAGTATTGGAGTGGAAGACAGGTATCCTTTCAAGTCTTGCAGTGCTGCCTCCGCTTCCGGAGTCCATTTCATTGGACCTGCCTTTTTCAAGATTTTTAAGAAAGGCAGGGCGCGTTCTGCAGACTTTAAAATGAACCTGCTGAGGGCAGCCACACAACCAGCAAGTCTCCTTACGTCCTTGACGCGCTTCGGGGCTTCAATTTGCTCAATAGGTTTTATCTTGTCGGGATTAGCTTCAATCCCCCTCTGGGACACAAAGAACCCGAGAAGCTTGCCGGAGGGGACTCCGAAGACGCACTTCTCGGGGTTAAGCCTGAGATGTATCTTGCGCAGATTCTCGAAGGTTTCTTGTAAGTCTTGGATCAGGGTATCTTTGCTCTTGCTCTTGACCACTATGTCGTCCATGTAGGCTTCTACATTTCTGTGTATCTGTGGCTCAAAAGCAGTATGTACCACCCTTGCAAATGTTGAGCCTGCATTCTTCAATCCAAAGGGCATGCGTATGAAGCAGTATGTGCCACATGGAATAATGAATGCAGTCTTCTCTTCATCTTCCTTGGCCATGAATATCTGGTGGTAACCTGAGTATGCATCGAGGAATGAAAGCAACTCACATCCAGCCGTGGAGTCCACAATTTGATCGATACGTGGCAAGGGAAATGGATCCTTGGGACATGCTTTATTCACATCAGTGAAGTCTATACAAAGTCTCCACTTCCCAATGGCCTTGCGCACAACAACTGGATTGGCCAACCACGTAGGATGGATCACGCCTCTAACTAGGCCTGCTGCTTCCAACTTCTTTATCTCCTCGGCAATGAACTCTTGGTGCTCCCCAGCTTGCTTCCTGACCTTCTGCTTGACGGGCCGCGCGTGAGGACAAACAGCAAGCTTGTGGTCAATTACCTTCCTGGGAACGCCGGGGATGTCAGACGGTTGCCATGCAAACACGTCGACATTCGCCCGCAGGAAGGCAACGAGCGCGCTTTCCTATTTGGGGTCGAGTGTACCACTGATGGTGAAGGTACCACCAGTGCTGTCCTCCTTGGCGGACACCTTCTTGGTTGCCGGTGGAGCTGCCATTCCTTTCTTACACTTGCCGGTGGAGCTCGATGGTGCGTCCTCGACGGCAGCGCAGCACTCCGAAGAGGTGCGTTTGCCGGAGTGGGCCCCAGAGCTCTTGCCGGACTTGGTCTTGGTCTTCCCCCTGGGAGCTTCAGCGGCAAGTGTGTGGCTGTCTGTCGCGGCTGCTGCATCCTGGTAGATTTTGTCAGCGCAGATAAGCGCGTCCTTCTTGTCGCCGGGGACAGAGATGATGCTTATCGGCCCCGGCATCTTAAGTACGTTGTATGTGTAGTGGGAAGCTGCCATGAACTTGGCGAGGGCAGGACGGCCAAGTCCCATTATATGGCAATGGGATATCGGCGACGTCGAATGTGATCCTCTCCGTCCTGAAGTTGAGTTCCCCACCAAAGGTCACTGGCAGCGTGATCTTCCCCTTCGGCTTGCTCCTTCCCGGGTTGATCCCTTGGAATGTCCCGGTTTCCTCGAGCTCGCTGTCAGGGATTTGTAGTTTCTTTATCACAGCAGCGGAGATCAAGTTGAGGCCGGCCCCGCCGTCAACCAACATCTTGGTGACCTTGAGGTTGCGTATAGTTGGTGAGACCAACATCGGCAAGCACCCGACCGCTGTTGTGCGGTCAGGGTGATCCTCAAGGTCAAAGATGATGGGCGTGCCGGACCATTTCGGCAGCCTGCGCGACTCGACGGGTGGCTCAGCTGCATTTACTTCCCGCACCCACTGTTTGAGTTGGCGGTGGGAAGTGTGCAGAGAGGCACCTCTGTCGACGCACAGAACCTCTGTGGCCTTCTGGAACTCCTGCTCGCTGGTATCTCCTTCATCCATGTCCTCATCGTCATCTTCGTCCTCATCCTTGTCGCGGCCCCGGGGAGGTATGTCACCTTGCCGCTGCTTGGCCTTGCCGCGGCGCCCTCCCCGGCCATTGAACGGTCGCTTCTTGCTGGGCTCTCCTCCGCCTCCTTGGGCCTTCTCCTTGTCCCGGCGCTCGTATTCAGCCTTCTGCTGCTCTACGAGGTACTCTACCCTCTTACAGTTCTGGAGATCATGGCCCTTGGTGCGGTGGATCTTGCAGTACTGCTTGTCGGAGCCGTCCTGCTTGTCGGCTGCCGCTACAGGGGCGGGCTCCTTGCCGGAGCTACCAGCCTGTGACTTCTTGGCGGGAGCCTCCTTGCCGGACTGCTCGACAACCAATACCTCCTTGTTCTTCTTCTTCTTGTTGTTCCGCCGCCGGCCTCTCCTTGCCGGGGCGGCATCCTCGCTGTCGCTTCCTCCTGCGCCGGTATCCTCTTCGGGGAGTCTTCTCCCCTCTTCAGCACGTGCACATTTGTCCGCCAGAGCGTAAAGCTCGCTGACATCCCGGATTTTGGTCATGGCCATCTCCTCCCTCATCCGACGGTTACGCACGTTCTGGTGGAACGCGCTGATAACCGCGGCAGGGTGGACATCGGGAATGTTGTGTTGCACGCGGCTGAACCTTTGGATGTATTTGCGCAGGGACTCTCCCTCCTTCTGGGCAAGGATATGGAGATCGCTCTCCTGGCCGTGGGGTTTGTGGCCGCCCGTGAAGGCGCCGAAAAACTGGTGGCACAAATCCGCCCATGAAGAGATGGAGTTCTCCGGCAAGTGCATAAGCCAAGACCTGACGTTTGGCTTAAGCACGAGCGGGAAGTAGTTGGCTAGGATCTTCTCGTCGCGTCCCCCGGCAGCCTGCACCGCAATGGTGTAGATGCTGAGAAACTCTGAGGGGTGCATCTTGCCGTCGTACTTCTCGGGTACGTCGGGCTTGAAGTTCTTCATGCTGGGCCACTGGACTTGCCGCAGCTCTCGGGTGAACGCAGGGCAACCTGCCGCGTACGGGAAGTCGCCTGGTTCACCGGGCGCGTGCATGTCAACAGCAGTCCCAGTGCGCTGGTCTGACTGTCTTCTAGCTTCTCTTCGACGGTCGATGCGAGTTCGAGCGTCCTCTTGTCGCCTGTCGTCTAGGACTTGGCGCTGATCGCGGCGAGCCCGCAGATCCGACGACGTCGTGGAGTCGTCGTCGACGTTGATCCGGCGGGGCAGCGATTTCTGTTTCCGCGGCGGGGAGTGCACGGTAGTTGCACCCCCGGCGGTCTTATCTCCATCGGCCTTCGCTTGGTCGACTTGCCGCGGCCGTGACGTTGCCGGCTGCTGCGGCGTGTCGTTGTTGGCGAAGGCGATGAGGCTCTGGATCGTCGCCCACAAGTCTTCGGCCTTGTCTGCCGCTGGAGGGAAATCGAGGAGCAGCAGAGCCCTGGCCAGGGCTTCTGCTGGAGAGGAGGGAAACGGTGGCGAACGGTGCGAGGAGCGAGACACGCTCGGACTTCTAACCGCGTTAGAAGGAGCATGCTCTCGTCCCGGCGACCGCGCCTTGCTCGTGCCAGGACGTTGGCCTTGAGCGTCCCGTGACCCGCCAGTCTGCCCACGTCCCATCAAGCGTATGGTACCTCCGGTACCACGTCGCTGCTGGTCTGGCACCTCCTGAGAGGGACGTGGTGCGTGCACGGACACCAAGGCTTTGGAGTTCGCCCAGTCGTCCGTCTTGTCCTAGGACTTGGTGGCGCCGTGAGTTTCCTCGCCGGCGACCACCCTTCCGCCGGCGTCTCCTCCACCAACCGTTGGTTCTGGTGGCGGTGGGATTGACGCAGACGGGCCTCCGACGTCCGAAGCCTTCTTCTTCGGAGGCATGTTGATGTAGTCGAAGAAGCTGATGAAGTTGGAGAAGTTGCTGAAGATTGCGCCCGCGTGAGCGCCGGATCAGGTTCGCACAACCTCGACGCCCCCTACCTGGCGCGCCAAAGATGTCGGGGGAAACTGTCCTGCCACGAACACCTATGGGACCGGAGCCCCTTCTACGTTGCGGTAAGGGAGCGGAGGGAGCACGGGGAGCAGATCGAGGAGCACACGCGGGCAGTTTACCCAGGTTCGGGCCGCGCGGACGCGTAAAACCCTACTCCTGCTTCGGTTGTATTGAGTTTTCAGGCTCGGGAGCTTGAAGATCTACAGTACCAGCTACAACGAGCGAGGGAGCGTGTGAGTTTCTGGGATCCAACCCCCCTCTACGTTGTGCATGGGCCTCCTTTTATAGCTCAAAGGGGTCACCGACAGGTGTCAACGTAGAGGAGGGTAAAAATGTAAATTTGGTGGTAGTTGTAACAGTGCGTGAATAGTGCATGAACAGTGGTCTTCACCTAACCTTGGCGGTGGGGGACAAGGGCATTGAATGCCCGTCGCCGTCGACTCCAAAAGCGTATGTCCATGCGTCTCCATTTGCCACGGCGGTAGCCTCGTCACCGCGGCTTGCCAGCGTGTCCCTCGGGCTGCACAACCATCTGCCACGTGCTCCTGGAAGGGCCCCAGGGCGACACGTGGCCGGATGAGCTGGAGCACAGGCACACAGTGTGAGCTTCCCCCGGCAAGCACCTTGCCGGGGCCGCTATCTTGCCGGGCCCGGAAGCTTGCCGCTTCCCGGGCCCTGCCGGGGCGCACGATGCGCCGCGATGTATCTTCTGCGGTGTTATCCTTTGGCCTTCCTGGCAAGCACCTCCTGCCAGGGTCTTGTGCTGAAAATATGCCCTTGAGCCTGGTGCGGCCTTCCCCGCAAGCTCCTCTTGCCGGGGTCTTGTCTCTTAACTTGGATACTTTGTTCTTGAATGGCTTCATAGGGACCAGAGCGGGCCTCGGCAAGCGCGTGGTAAGCCCTGCCGCGGGAAGCTGCTACTGCCCGTGCACAAGTTGGGGTACTAGGGTACCCCTACCTTCATACACCGACAAACATAAATATAAAAGAGGTGAATCAAATATATTACTCAAACACAATCTGAACATAATCTCACAATCCATCGGATCCCAGCAAACTCATCATAGCAACAACATAAGGATTACATATGTGCCTCGATCATGTAGGGCAGCTCACGAGGACTAATTAGTGAAGCACAAGAACGGGAGGAGAACATCACATAGCTACTGGTCATGGACCCATGGTCCAAGGGAGACTACTCACAACTCATCCGGGAGGCGTCCATGGTGGTGGAGAAGCTCCCAGTGGTGATCCTCCCCTCCGGCAGGGTGCCGGGAAGAGTTCTCCTGGTGCTCCCGATCTTGGAAGCGCAGCGGCGGCGGAACAGAGATGAGATTGCGAAAAAGGGTTTTTTTTCTCGAGGGTTTCGGGAGACGATATAAATATATGCCAAAGGGGGCATCAGCGCACTACTAGAAAAAAGGCTATAGGTAATATCACTGTTAGTGGCGCACCAGAGATGTGGTGCGCCACTACTATATAGCAGTGGCGCACCACAAACAGGTGCTCCACTAATAGTGACATTACTAGTGGCGCACCAGGTGTGGGGTGCGCCACTACTATGTTTTTGAACAGTAACCAGCCATGCCCAGGCTTACCAGTGGCGCACCAGGACAAGGTGCGCCACTACTATTTTTGATAGTAGTGGCGCACCTTGCCCTGGTGCGCCACTGGTAAGCCTGGGCATGGTGGTCCAAAAATAGTAGTGGCGCACCATGGGTGTGGTGCGCCACTAATATAGTTTTTTTTTTTGAATTTTTTTTTTTGAAAAACTTTTTTTTTGGAATAAATATATTTTTTTGAAAATTCAAAAATAGTAGTGGCGCACCGTGGGTGTGGTGCGCCACTAATATAGTTTTTTTTTTTTGAATTTTTTTTTTTGAAAAACTAT
>LR738713.1:567288215-567301488 GCA_902687465.1 Secale cereale | reverse complement strand
TTTTTTTTCAAAATTTCATCACACTCATGAACATGAACAAACTCCTAGACATCAACAAGGTTTAATAGGATTGATATGATAGATATATCAACAAGTGCCTGCTAAGTGAGCTGGTGCTGGGGTTGGATAGAACTCAGAAGTTAAGCGTGCTTGGGCTGGAGTAGTGTAGGATGGGTGACCTTCCGGGAAGTTTGACCACGGAGTGCGATTTGACCCGAGATTAAGCCATATTGACCCGAGATTAAGCCATAGTGACCCGAGATTAAGGAAAAAAAATTGAAAAAAAAATTCCCGCCAAAATTGAAAAAAAAAATTGAAAAAAAAATTCTGGAAAAAAATTTGAAAAAAAAAATTGTTACTAGTGGCGCACCTGTAGCAATATCAGTGGCGCACCTGTAGCAATTCTGGAATAAAAATTGAAAAAAAAAATTCTGAAAAAATATCAGTGGCGCACCCTTATACTTAGTAGTGGCGCACCAGGTGGTGCGCCACTGATATCTGGATTAGTAATGGCGCACCTCTGGTGCGCCACTAATACACATTACTAGTGGCGTGGTAATAGTGGCGCACCAGAGGTGCGCCACTAATACCCAAAAGTGGTGCGCCACTAATAAGCTTTTTTCTAGTAGTGGCGGAGGCCTGGGGGGCCCAGGCCCCCCTTCCCCGGCGCGGCCAGGAGGGGGGCCGCGCCACCAGGGCGCCTAGAGCCCTGGTGGCCCCCCTCTGGCTGTACTTCGGGTGCCGGGAAGCTTCTGGAACGCTGATTTTTTATATAATTTTTCCGGAATTTTTCTAGCAGTTCTCGTAATGGGAAAACCTGAAATACAAAAACAGCCGAAAACAGAAACTGGCACTGGGGTGCACTGAGTTAATAGGTTAGTCCAAATATGATCAAAAGTGTATGGAAGTGTATAAATATCATAGCAATATCACCCAAAAGAGGCATGGAGCAAGCAGAAATTATAGATACTTTTTGGACGTATCGCATGCTTATATACATCTAATGAAACAAAAGAGTTTGTCAAAGTTTTCTTTGTCGCGTTCAGTTCGTTGAACTGAATTGCTTGAGGACAAGCAATATGCTAAGCTTGCGGGAGTTGATACGTCTCAAACTTATCTACTTTTCCAAACACTTTTGATATTGTTTTGACCTCATTCTTGCACGATTTGAACTAAACTAACCCGGACTGACGCTGTTTTCAGCAAAGCTGCCTGTATGGTTTTATTGTGTGCAGGAAAACGGATTTTTAGGTATCTTAGAAAATTCCACGAAAAACCACAGAAAATCCATGCACCCGAAGGAACCTGGTGCCAGATGAGGGGCCAGAGGGGGGCCAGGGGGGCTCCAGGCGCCCTGGTGGCGCGGCCCACCCCCTGGCCGCGCCGGGAGGCCGCCTGGGTGGGCCCCACCTCCCCTGGTGCCCTACTTTGACCCGTATTTTAGCTCGTGATGAGAAAATCGCAGACCAGATGTTCTTTTCCCAGTTTTCGTCGCGGAGCCGCCGCCACCCTCTATTCTTCTTCGGGAGGGCTAATCTGGAGGCTGATTTGGCCTCTGGAGAGGGGAGATCGTCGCCGTCGTCATCATCATCACCACTCCATCCTCCCTCCATGACTTCTCCTTCCATGTGTGAGTAATCCCCTGCTGTAGGTGAAGGGGATGGTAGGGATTGGATGAGTTAGATCATGTAATAATTTATCAGATCGTTGGGGGCATGTTGCCTATCATCTACTATGGTGTTTATCATCTTTGCTTCAACTTGTTATTCTTAATGCTTGTCACTTAGGGCCCGAGTGCCATGATTTCAGATCTGAACCATATGTGTTTGCATGAATATATTTGTGTTCTTGATCCTATCTACGAGTTGTTTGCACCTATTACGGTTCAGAACCGGCGATCCCAAAAGTAACAGCTTGGGACACCAAAGGGGATGGTCCGTAGTTTGAGGATTACATGTATCCATTGAGTTTATTGCTTTGTTCCGGTGCTCTTTGACAGGAGCACCTTAATCTCCATAAGTTCCTTTTGGCCCCGTCCGTAGCGGGATGGTAGGACAAAAGATGTTTTGCAAGTTCTTATTGCAAGCACATACAACTACCTATGGGATACATGCCTAATGTTTGATATTTGCCTAGATGATCATTACTTTTCCGTGTGCCTTGCCCCAAGTTAGAATCATGATATATCTCATCCATGCAGCGCCCAGCCATCCGTCTCCCTAGCCTACAGTGTTTTAAATCCTGCTGGTTACTAGTTGCTACTTTCGCTATTTACTTTTGCTGTTTACTTTTACTACCATCATCATCACTATCATATCACCGTTACTACTTATCTTTTGTTGCAAGTAAGTATATTTCAGGTGCGGTTGAATTGACAACTCAACTGTCAAAGCTTATAAATACTCTTTGGCTCCCCGTGTTTCGAATCAATAAATTGGGTTATTCTTACCCGCGAAGACTATCTCGATCCCTTACGGTTGAGGGTTATCAATGACGCGCGTCATCGGATGTCCCAAATTCTCTCCCCCCGTCTTCACCCCCCAAAGGGGCTTGAAGGAGGCCCGGAGCTCGTGGACGTCGACCGTCGAGGGGAAGAAGAAGGCGAACTTCATCCGGTCCCCCAATAGCGCGCTCTCCGGTGGCTCCACAGACCCGGCGCCCTTGGCCACCCCCTTGCCCTTGGCGGATTTGGACGCCATGGTGGCTAAGAAAGTTGGAGGACAGAGGGAGGGGGATGGCGAAGCAACGACGGCAGGCGACGACAGAAGCTTGGGAAGGAAGGAAGAGAGGAAACGACGGCTCTGAGATTGGAAGAGGCGCGAGGAAAGAGGTGAAAGTGAGCAGCGCGCCCGCGGTTATTCCTTCTTATGGGGGAAAACGCGGGCCGCCTCCTTTCGCATTAACTGCGACGTGATGCATACCTACGGAAACCACCCCACGCATGCCGCCCACGTCACGCACGCCCCTCCACATCGCGCCATGCGCGCGGATCGTGGGGGGCGCAGCGCGCGGAAAATCTTACCACGGCGAAAACCGTCCCGCCTGCTCGCGCACCGTTCTGGGCCTAGCCCAACAACGCGTCGCGCTTATGTGTGGCCCAGGCCCGGAGGCTCCTGTCGGTGTACAAAAAGGGGGGGTACACTTTTTGTATCCCTATGACTGTGCATGGGCAGTCTGAGCCACGGGCACCGCCGCACCAAGCAAGGCCAGGAAGGTAAGCCGGGGTAAGACTGAAGCCCAAAGCCAAGACCACAAAGAGAAAGGGACGAAGCAGGTTCCCCCAGCAAGATCCTTGCTGGGAGCCGGCTTTAGCAGCCCCGGCAAGACCCTCGCCGCGGCAACTCGCCCCATGCCTACGGGGCAAGTCACCCTTGAGTCTGATGCCCCCAATGGGGCTAGGATTCGGGAGATATCCCCGTAGTGGCATGCAGATCTTTGTGAAGACATTCGAGATCAGATACACACTAAGAAGACGACGACCCTTGGCGGGATCCCAGCCAAGGAAGACCACGAGACCTCCAGCAAGCACCTTGCCGGGGATGACAGTAGGCGCCGCGGCAAGACCCTTGCCGGGGCCCCGGCAAGGCCCTTGCCGAGGACATCCGCAGGGCCACCATCAGGCCCACGCCAACTAAGCTTCCACCGCCCTATGCAGCTGCCGACCCAACCAGCTGGTGATGGCTTCTCGCCCCTCGTTGGTTACCCCAAGTGGAAGGTTTGAGATGCAGTCTAGCGGTAGTTTTCCCTTGGCAAAGATACCAAGGATCGAATTCCCCTGAGACTCCGAGGGTCAACAAGAAGGTGTCAACTGCTAACGGCGCCAGATACTTAGCGATTGACAGGACCTGCACACAGATACAAATAACTTTGCTCCCAACGAGTACAGAGAGGTTGTCAATCCCTCTGGCCTTGTCGTTTACAAAGGATCAAACACAAGAGATAATAGTGATAGGTATGACTACAACTAGTAAGTAAGAACAGAAAGTAAATAACGGGTGTGATCAGTGATGGTAATATGGACCAGGGTCCCATGATGTTCACTAGTGATGTCTCTCTCCCAAAAGACGATAAAACAGCTAAGCGAGGTAAACAAATTACAGCTGGGCAATTGACATGATTATGTGCGCAAACCAATGCTAACTATGCTGCAAAGAAAGGTAGAGGCTCAAAAGCATGGGCGGTACGCCAAGGCAAGTAGACCGAAATCCATCTGCATCTACTACTAATCATCCACCTTGAGATATCTATCCAGAACATCTCGCTGGTATTAAGTTGCGAGTCCCACCCATAGTGTAAACTCAAAGCAACAGACAACTGCATTAAAATAACTTTGCGTAAAGTAAACAATCCTTGCACCCGCAAGTATAAGCACCGTTGTTTCCCCCTTGTGGCAACAACACATCCCCTAGACTCATGTTTCTGTCACTCAAGCTAGTCACCGAGGGGCATGAACCCACAATCAAGCATAACGTTCCCTCTTGGAGTTACTACCTACTACTTGGCCAAAGCAATAAACAGCAACGGAGAACATGCAAGAATTACTCAAGAACATAAATATAAAAGAGGTGAATCAAATATATTACTCACATGCAATCTGAACATAATCTCATAATCCATCGGATCCCAGCAAACTCATCATAGCAACAGCATAAGGATTACATATGTGCCTCAATCATGTAGGGCAGCTCACGAGGTCTAAATCGGTGAAGGACAAAGAGGGGAGGAGAACATCACATAGCTACTGGTCATGGACCCATGGTCCAAGGGAGACTACTCACAACTCATCCGGGAGGCGTCCATGGTGGTGGAGAAGCTCCCGGTGGTGATCCTCCCCTCCGGCAGGGTGCCGGGAAGAGTTCACCTGGTGCTCCCAATCTTGGAAGCGCGGCGGCGGCGGAACAGAGATGAGATCGCGAACAAGGGTTCCGTCCTCGAGGGTTTCGGGACGCGGTGTAAATATATGCCAAAGGGGGGCATCAGCGGAGGTTAGGGGGGCCCAGGCGCCCCCCCGGCGCGGCCAGGAGGGGGGCCGCGCCCCCAGGGCGCCTGGATCCCTGGTGGCCCTCCTCTGGCCCTACTTTGGCCGCACGAAAGCTTCTGGAGCGCTGATTTTTTATATATTTTTCCTGGAATTTTTCTGGCAATTTAAGTAATGGGAAAACCTGAAATAAAAAAACAACAGAAAACAGAAACTGGCACTGAGGTGCACTGAGTTAATAGGTTAGTCCAAATATGATCAAAAGTGTATGGAAGTGCATAAATATCATAGCAGTATCACACAAAAGAGGCATGGAGCAAGCAGAAATTATAGATACATTTTGGACGTATCAACATCCCCAAGCTTAATTCCTGCTCGTCCTCGAGTAGGTAAATGATAGCAAGCATAATTTCTATGGTGACATGCTATTAACCATATAAGGACTTTTCACAGTCACATGACAAAAGCTTACTGAGACAATGAATTTGTAGTAATTAAGTTGCCTCATGAGAAAATCACAAAGAACTGAAAGTTTTACAATATGATACTGAAACATCAAATAGATTTGTAGTGAGCATGGTGTGCAAATATGATAAAGTGATACCTTGCTTGCCCCCTTTAGTGAAGCAAAACATAAATGTAGGGGCACCTCCAAGGTTTAAGTGACGACTAGATACAATGATTTCAGAATAAATGATATCATAATCATGCAAAAGACAATGGTACTTTGGGACAATGCACATTACACTCAGAATGAAAATCATGCTCTCAATAGTTGGTGCTTTAAAGAATGTGGAGACTCTCGAACCATGGCTTTTGATGGCAAGGTTGAAAACCCATGGTCGGAAACAAAAACTAAACATGAACCAGAGCTCTTGGTTTTTAAAACGAGGTAAAAATTATTTTTGGGGTATGCATATTTCATCAACGAATGCTAGCAGATAACTCAATTACTTCTCGAGCTGGACAAGTTTCGAGGAACGGCTCCCGCACGAGGAAGATCACATCCTCTTAATCTCCTTTGTTTATCACTGCCAAAGTTTTCTGATTTCTCATGAACAAAGCGTGAAGGAGGGTTTGTTTGTTGTATATATTTTTTAATGAGCCGGGCGCACTCTATGCCAGTTCCTTCTCGTATTAGGGGTTTGCACATTATACATGCAATCCCGGGGTGAAGCTTGTCCAACTTAAAAAGATCATGAATTAACTACTACTTCCTCATGAGCTAAAACAGAGGCACAAAAGAGAAATCCTTTTTTTTGATTAATTTCGAGATGGTACACGAAAGTCTTCGTTAGGAATGGCAGGTAAATACCATGTATAGGAAGGTATGGTGGACTCATGTGGCATAACTGGTTTAAAGGATTTTGGATGCACAAGCAGTCAGTCCGCTTAGTACAGGTGGAGGTTAGCAAATGACTGGGAGCGACCAACTAAGAGAGCAATGACGGTCATAATCATGCAGAGCGACAAAGCAACATTGAATCGGGCATGGAAGTTATATCGCTACTCAGAAATTAAAGATCATCAAGGCTTGATGGACTTTCTTTACAGTCTTAAATATGCGTGAGCATATGCCAAGTCAATCAAAATAAATTCTTGGAGGAAGATATCACTAAACCATACCACATCATAGCCAAACAAATCATGTTGGTACTCCAATAACACATTGAGAACCCCCCAGCTATTTGAGACTAACCATAAGAAAACATGAACTACTAAGCACCATTATGCACATAGCATTTTTATCATGGACATATCAACCAGTGAAACAAAAGCCAACTCTCTTAACAAGATAAGCATGATAACTCAGGAGAGTTCCAGCAACCAACTAAACAAAAGCTCTTTAAAAAGAAAAGCGTGAAAACTAAGAGCTAAGCATGACAGTAGCTATTGAAAGACCAAGAACATACACAGCAAAGATAAACATGAAAATTATATGTTGTGTTCTAGGTTGAAGTGGAGCGTGTTTCTCTCCCACACAAAGAAAGCTGAGTTCCAACTCGTTATGAAAAGCAAGCAAAGCTAAAGAAAACTAAAAAGGAAACTAAAAGCAAGACGCTCCAAGCATAGCACATAACACATGAAGTGATTAAAATATAGTGGAACGAAAGACGAACTGATAATGTTGATGGAGAAGGGGATGCACGGGGGCATCCCCAAGCTTAGCCGCTTAAGTCTTCTTGAATATTTCTTGGGGGTGCACGGGGGCATCCCCAAGCTTGAGCGTTTGACACTCCTGAATCTTTTTATCATCTTCCCTCGCACACTTGAAAACTCCCTTCATACATAACTCATCATAATCTGATTAGCGAGGTTAGTACCCATAACAAAATAATTTTTCCTTGATGGAAATAAGGATAATCTTGAAGGTCTACTGTTTCTCAAGATTGCCAAAAGGTTTTTGCAAAGAAAAAGCAAGCTCAAGGTTTGCAAAACGAAGGAAAGGCAAAACAGGACAGAATCTGTGAAAAACAGACCAGCAGGTAGTAAATAATTTTTTCGGGGCACTTCTGCAACTCAAATAAAAAAACTCAGAACAGATGCCCGAAAGCCAATTGTATAGAGCACGCTGTCGAAAAAATTCAGACCAAAAAGATGATCTGGTGATTTTATACGAATTTTTCTATCCAAGGACAGAATCTGTTTCCTGGACAGCACGTCACAACTTTTGAACATTCTTGCAATCAGAGGCTAAACTTGGCACAAAGCTGAAAAGTAAAGATACAATGATGATGCTACTGTAGTAACAAACATCAAGACACAACAAAAGCAAAATAAAAATTTATTCATTGTGGGCTGCCTCCCAAAAGCGCTTTCTTTTATGCCTTTAAGCTAGGCATAATGCAAAGAGATCAAGTTTTATCAAGAGTAAAAGAATAGCTAGCCCGTATAACGGACTCAAAAGGTAACTTAATCTTCTTTCTAGGGAAGTGTTCCATACCTTTCTTGAGAGGAAATTGGAATTTTATATTCCCCTCTTTCATGTCAATGATAGCACCCACGGTGCGAAGAAAAGGTCGTCCCAAAATAATTGGACAAGAATGTTCACATTCAATATCCATAATAGTAAAATCAACGGGAACATAATTGTCATTGACAATGATAAGAACATCGTCGATCCTCCCCAAAGGTTTATTTATGGAAGAATCAACAAGACGAACACCAAAAGAACAAGAATCAAAACGTTTCAATTTAAGCATATCATATATTCTTTTGGGCATAACGGAGGTACTAGCTCCAACATCACATAAAGCATAGCAAGAGAAGTTATTCAACTTAATTTTAATCATAGGATCCCAACCATCTTCTAGCTTTCTAGCTATGGAGGCTTCTACCCTAAGTTTCTCCTCCCTAGCTTTGATGAGAGCATTAGTGATATGCTCTGTGAAGGCAAGATTAAGCGTGCTAGTGCGGGGATCTCTAGACATCTTGTGAAGGAAATCAATAACTTCGGTAAGGGTGCAATTATCAAAATCAAGGTCACTACTATCAAGTAAAGTGGTAGTGGTGTCCTTTAGGCTCACTTGTTTGGTAGTTTCTATGGTCATAGCATCACCATTAATAGGTCCAATGGGACCAGGAGTGCATTGGGTGCTAAGAGTTTGGATATCATCAACAACTTGGATAGTAGCAATAGTGTGGTGGATAGGAAGGTTCTTAATTCTATCTTCTTCCTCCTTTTCTCTAGCCCATCTCTCTTTAAGTTTAGCCAACATCCTAATGTTTTCATTAATTTGCACTTGAATAGCATTCATAGGAGTGGTCTTCCTCTCCTCAAGAGGGGAAGTTCTAATTTTAAGCAATTCTACCTCATGGGCTAAATTGTCTACCTTCGAAGAGAGATCATCTAGTTTGGCTAGTTTTTCTTCTACACTCTTATTGAAGGCTTTTTGGGTAGTGATGAAATCTTTAAGCATAATTTCTAGTTCAGAAGTGGAGTTCTTGGTGCTAGGATAAGCATTGTTGTTCCCATAGGAATTAGAGGGGAACGGTCTAGGATTGCTACCAAAATTACTCCTATAAGCATTGTTATTGAAATTGTTTCTAGAGATAAAGTTCACATCTACTTGTTCTTGAGCAATCAAAGAATTTAAAGGAACATCACGAGGATCAATAGAAGATTGCTTGGAAAGTAGAGACATGATCAAGTCAACTTTTTCATTTAGGGAGGAAATCTCCTCGACAGAGTTTACCTTCCTACCTGTTGGAGCGCGTTCGGTGTGCCATTGGGAATAATTGGTCATCATCTCATCGAGAAGCTTTGTGGCAGCACCAAGTGTAGTTGACATAAAGGTTCCTCCCGCGGCCGAATCTAACAAGTTCCGCGAGGTAAAGTTCAAGCCTGCATAAAAAGTTTGGATAACCATCCAAGTAGTCAAACCATGAGTAGGGCAGTTCTTGACAAGAGATTCCATGCGTTCCCAAGCTTGGGCAACGTGTTCATTATCCAATTGTTTAAAATTCATTATGTTACTCCTTAGTTGGATAATTTTAGCAGGTGGATAGTACTTCCCAATAAAGGCATCCTTGCACTTGTCCCAAGAATCTATGCTATTTCTAGGCAAAGATTGAAACCAAATTTTAGCTCCTCCTCTCAAGGAGAAAGGAAAAAGCTTAAGATTAACAATATTACCATCTATTTCTTGGTACTTTTGCATATCACAGAGTTCTACAAAATTGTTTAAGTGTAAAGCAGCATCATCTCCAGCACCGGAGAATTGATCTTTCATAACTAGGTTCAATAAAGCAGGTTTAATTTCATAAGAAGGTGCTGAAGTGGCAGGTGTAGTAATAGGCGTGCAGATAAAGTCATCGTTGTTATGACTAGTGAAGTCACACAACTTGGTGTTCTCGGTGGAACCCATAGCAGCAAGCAAGTAAGATAACTATTTTTGTGATTTTTTTTTGATAAAGGACACTAAAGCAAAACTGAAAGGTAAACTAACAAGACTAAAAAGCAAAGGTAAAAGATAGCGTGCAACTCCCCTATCTTGAAGAGTGGAGTCCCCGGCGACGGCGCCAGAAAACTTTGCTTGATGGCTTCTCGCCCCTCGTTGGTTACCCCAAGTGGAAGGTTTGAGATGCAGTGTAGCGCTAGTTTTCCCTTGGCAAAGATACCAAGGATCGAATTCTCCTGAGACTCCGAGGGTCAACAAGAAGGTGTCAACTGCTAACGGCGCTAGATACTTAGCGATTGACAGGACCTGCACACAGATACAAATAACTTTGCTCCCAACGAGTACAGAGAGGTTGTGAATCCCTCCGGCCTTGTCGTTTATAAAGAATCAAACACAAGAGATAATAGTGATAGGTATGAGTGCAACTAGTAAGTAAGAACAGAAAGTAAATTACGGGTGTGATCAGTGATGGTAATATGGACCGGGGTCCCATGATGTTCACTTGTGATGTCTCTCTCCCAAAAGACGATATAACAGCTAAGCGAGGTAAACAAATTACAGCTGGGCAATTGACAGGATTATGTGCGCAAACCAATGCTAACTATGCTGCAAAGAAAGGTAGAGGCTCAAAAGCATGGGCGGTACGCCAAGGCAAGTAGACTGAAATCCATCTGCATCTACTACTAATCATCCACCTTGAGATATCTATCCAGAACATCTCGCTGGTATTAAGTTGCGAGTCCCACCCATAGTGTAAACTCAAAGCAACAGGCAACTGCATTAAAAGAACTTTGCGTAAAGTAAACAATCCTTGCACCCGCAAGTACAAGCACCGTTGTTTCCCCCTTGTGGCAACAGCACATCCCCTAGACTCATGTTTCTTTCAGTCAAGCTAGTCATCGAGGGGCATGAACCCACAATCAAGCATAACGTTCCCTCTTGGAGTTACTACCTACTACTTGGCCAAAGCGATAAACAGCAACGGAGAACATGCAAGAATTACTCAAGAACATAAATGTAAAAGAGGTGAATCAAATATATTACTCACACACAATCTGAACATAATCTCATAATCCATCGGATCCCAGCAAACTCATCATAGCAACAGCATAAGGATTACATATGTGCCTCGATCATGTAGGGCAGCTCACGAGGTCTAATTGGTGAAGGACAAAGAGGGGAGGAGAACATCACATAGCTACTGGTCATGGACCCATGGTCCAAGGGAGACTACTCACAACTCATCCGGGAGGCGTCCATGGTGGTGGAGAAGCTCCCGGTGGTGATCCTCCCCTCCGGCAGGGTGCCGGGAAGAGTTCTCCTAGTGCTCCCGATCTTGGAAGCGCGGCGGCGGCGGAACAGAGATGAGATCGCGAAAAAGGGTTCCGTCCTCGAGGGTTTCGGGACGCGGTGTAAATATATGCCAAAGGGGGGCATCAGCGGAGGTCAGGGGGGTCTAGGCACCCCCCCCCGGCGCGGCCAGGAGGGGGGTCACGCCCCCAGGGCGCCTGGAGCCCTGGTGGCCCCCCTCTGGCCCTACTTTGGCCGCATGGAAGCTTCTGGAGCGCTGATTTTTTATATATTTTTCCCGGAATTTTTCTGGCAATTTAAGTAATGGGAAAACCTGAAATACAAAAACAGCAGAAAACAGAAACTGGCACTGAGGTGCACTGAGTTAATAGGTTAGTCCAAATATGATCAAAAGTGTATGGAAGTGCATAAATATCATAGCAATATCACACAAAAGAGGCATGGAGCAAGCAGAAATTATAGATACGTTTTGGACGTATCAGCTGGGCAGGCACCTGCGTGGCGGCATGCAGATCTTCGTGAAGACCCACCGTTGCGCCACCTCAGCTGCCTGCCTTCCTACATGGCATCTCAGGCATCGCTGGCCAGGGCGCGTGTCGACACAAGAAGGAGCGGCGACGGACAAGATGGATATATCCCCCGTCCCCGATAAAGCAAGGACACCTAAACAAGGCACATTAAATGTGCCTTGTCATGTAATGCGAGGGATAACCTCGCAACACTGTACCCTTTCCACCTCCTGTGTGCCACTGTGGCGACCCCTTTTCCCTATAAAAGGAGGCCCGAGGCAACCAGGAGGGGGATTTGGCTTTTTGGAGCTCCTCACGCCCCATAGCTAGCTGAAGAACACAAATATACAATCCACCAAAGCAGGAGTAGGGTTTTACGCATCCTCGCGGCCCGAACCTGGGTAAATGAACCGTGTGCTATCTGTTTGATCCGCTCTTCTCTCAACCCCGCGCCCCGCAACTGTAGTAGGGATTCTTGTGATCCCATAGGTGTCGATCCAATACACCGACAGGAAGTAATATAGAAACATTGTTTTGGTCATCGTTGCAATTAATAGGAAGTAATATAGAAAGAGAGGTTTCACATACAAATATACTATCTTGGACATCTTTTATGATTGTGAGCACTCAATGAAATATGGCATGCTAAAGAGTTGATGTTGGACAAGGAAGACAACATAATGGGTTATGTTTTCTTATATCCAAAATAAAGTATATTGTCATGGATCATCCAACATGTTGAGCTTGTCTTTCCCCCTCATGCTAGCCAAAACTCCTTGCACCAAGTAGAGATACTACTTGTGCTTCCATACATCCATAAACCTAGTTTTGCCATGAGAGTCCACCTTACCTACCTATGAATTGAGTAAGATCCTTCAAGTAAGTTGTCATGGTTGCAAACTCTCTAAAATATGTATGATTTTTTAGTGTGGAGGAAATAAGCTTTATACGATCTTGTGATATGGAAGTAATAAAGCGACGGACTGCAAAATAAAGGTCCCTATCACAAATGGCAATATAAAGTGACGTTCTTTTGCGCTAAGACTTTGTGCATCCAACCATAAAAGCACATGACAACCTCTGCTTCCCTTTGCGAAGGGCTTATCTATTATTCTTGCCTTATCAGAGTCAAGGTGAAAACCACCTTTCCTTTTTACATTTTGTCCTTTGGCAAGCACATTGTGTTAGAAAGATCCTGACGTATATACCCAATTGGATGTAAGTTATCATGGTCTATTACTGTTGACATTACCCTTGAGGTAAAAGGTTGGGAGGCAATACCATAAGCCCTGGGCTTTCTCTGTGTCCGATTAAAACTCCATACCCATAAGTATTGCGTTAGTGTGAGCAATTGTGAAAGACTAGATGATAGTTGAGTATGTGGACTTGCTAAAAAGCTCTTATATTGACTCCTTCCGGTGTTATGATAAATTGCAATTTCTTCAATGACTGAGATCATAGCTTGTTGGTTGTCAATGAAGTTTCTAAGTCATACTTGAAATTGTGAATGAATTGTTACTTTAGCATAAGAGTCATATGACAATATATATATGTGTGTGTGTGTGTGTGCGTGT
>LR738713.1:567246207-567285634 GCA_902687465.1 Secale cereale | reverse complement strand
GCACTTTAATTACTTTTACTATTTGTTACTTGTTACCAATTACCTTATCACAAAACTATCTGTTACCGATAATTTCAGTGCTTGCAGAAAATACCTTACTGAAAACTGCCTATCATTTCCTTCTGCTCCTCGATGGGTTCGACACTCTTACTTATGGAAAGGACTACAATAGATCCCCTACACTTGTGGGTCATCAGCAGAGCGTCGTGGCGGGATCTACGTGCGAAGCGGAGTACATAGTTGCTTCAGAAGCAGCAAATGAAGGGGTCTGGATGAAGGAGTTCATATCCGATCTAGGTGTAATACCTAGTGCATCTGGTCAAATTGAAAATCTTTTGTGACAACACTAGAGCAATATCCTTGGCGAAGGAATCCAGGTTTCACAAGAGAACCAAGCACATAAAGAGACACTTCAATTCCATCCGCGATCAAGTCAAGGAGGGAGACATAGAAATTTGCAAGATACATACGTATCTGAATGTCGCAGACCCATTGACTAAGCCTCTTCCACGAGTAAAACATGATCAGCACCAAGACTCCATGGGTGTTAGAATCATTACTATGTAACCTAGATTATTAACTCCAGTGCAAGTGGGAGACTAAAGGAAATATGCCCTAGAGGCAATGATAAAGTTGTTATTTATATTTCCTTATACATCATGATGAATGTCTTTTATTCATGCTAGAATTGTATTAACCGGAAACTTGATACATGTGTGGATACATAGACGAAACAGAGTGTCCCTAGTATGCCTCTACTAGACTAGCTTGTTAATCAAAGATGGTTATGTTTCCTAACCATAGACATGAGTTGTCATTTGATCAATGGGATCACATCATTAGGAGAATACTGTGATGGACAAGACCCATCCGTTAGCTTAGCAACTTGATCGTTTAGTTTTTCTGCCATTGCTTTCTTCACGACTTATACTTGTTCCTATGACAATGAGATTATGCAACTCCAGAATACCGGAGGAACACCTTGTGTGCTATCAAACTTCACAACGTAACTGGGTGATTATAAAGATGCTCTACCGGTGTTTCCAAAGGTGTTTGTGGTGTTGGCATAGATCAAGAATAGGGTTTGTCACTTTGAGTGTCGGAGAGGTATCTCTGGGCCCTCTCGGTAATACACATCATAATAAGCCTTGCAAGCAAACGACTAATGAGTTAGTCACGAGATGATGTATTATAGAACAAGTAAAGAGACTTGCCGGTGACGAGATTGAACTAGGTATGAAGATACCGACGATCGAATCTCGGGCAAGAAACATAACGATCACAAAGGGAATAATGTATGTTACTATGCGGTTTGCCCGATAAAGATCTTCGTAGAATATGTAGGAACCAATATGAGCATCCAGGTTCCGCTATTGGTTATTGTCCGGAGATGAGTCTCGGTCATGTCTACATAGTTCTCGAACCTGTAGGGTCTGCACGCTTAAGGTTCGATGATGATTGGTATTATGAGTTTATGTGGTTTGATGTACCGAAGGTTGTTCGGAGTCCTGGATGTGATCACGAACATGACGAGGAGTCTCGAAATGGTCGATACATAAAGATCGATATATTGGAAGCCTATATTTGGACATCGGAATGGTTCCTGGTGAGTTCGGGCATTCACCGGAGTACCGGGGGGTTACCGGAACCCCCGGGGGGAGTGTATGGGCCTTATTGGGCCTTAGTGGGATAGACGAGGAGGCGGCCAAGGTGAGGGGCGCACCCCCAATCCCAATCCGAATTGGGTGGGTTCGCCCCCCCCCCTTTCCTTCTTCCCTCTCTCCTCCTTCCTTCCTCTCCTACTCCAACTAGGGAAAGGGGGGAATCCTACTCTCGGTGGGAGTAGGACTCCCCTAGGGCGCGCCATAGATAAGGTCGGCCACTCCCCTCCTCCACTCCTTTATATAAGTGGGGAGGGGGCACCCCATAGACACACAAGTTGATTTGCAAGCCGTGTACGGTGCCCCTCCCCACAGTTACATACCTCGGTCATATCGTTGCAGTGCTTAGGAGAAGCCCTGCGCCAGTAACTTCATCATCACCGTCACCACGCCGTCGAGCTGACGAAACTCTCTCGTTATGCTCAACTGGATCAAGTGCTCGTGGGAAGTCATCGAGCTGAACGTGTGCTGAACACGGAGGTGTCGTACGTTCGGTGTTTGGATCGGTTGGATCGCGAAGACGTTCGACTACATCAACCACGTCACTAGACGCTTCCGCTTTCGGTCTACAAGGGTACGTAGACACACTCTCCCCGCTCGTTGCTATGGTTCTCCTAGATAGATCTGGCGTGCTCGTAGGATTTTTTTTGAAATAGTACATTCCCCAACACTTGAGTAGGTGATTCTCTCTCAGATCTGGATGGGTGAAAGTGTAGGCACAATCTGATGGCTCTCTCTCAAATGAAAGAGGGGGTGGAGGGATATATATATATATATATATATATATATATATATATATATATATATATATATATATATATATATATATATATATATATATATATAGCCTCCACACAAAATCTAACCGCTACACACATTTTGGCCAACTCGGTGGGTTCGATTCAGTGAACTCGGTCTGACCGAAAGGTTCAAATATGTGAACGTTAGGAATCTCGGTGGGAACGACTAGGAAATCTCGGTGGGACCGAAGGCTAGGGTTAAGTCATCAAAGAGTTGGCAAGGTAAAACTCGGTGTGACCGATTAATGAACTCGGTATTACCAAAATAAAGTAACCTGTAACAGAGAGTTTACATAACCATCTCGGTGAGACCGAAAGCCTATATCGGTGAGACCGAAATGTTAGGATTTATGGCTCTGGTTAAGTCAAAGGAAACTCGGTGGGACTGGACATGAAAATCAGTGAGGCCGAGTTTGGCACTTTGGTTTTGACTTGTTTGGAGTGGAGAGGTTGTGTGAGGGTTTTGGAGCATATAATCAAGCATTGTGAACAACCAACTCGTTAAGCAACACCTCATCCCCTTTTAATAGTATTGGCTTTCCTAAGGACTCAATGTGATCTTATATCACTAAAAGTGAAAAGGTAGAGTCTTGAGCTTTTGCCAAACTTGCTTCCTTAGCTTTTCGAGGGGCCCACATCTCTACAATAGTCGTGCCATTCATTGAAATTTCCTGAAATATTTAGCTTGAGGAATCAGTAGTTCAATGAGCTATATGTTGTTATAAATTATCAAAACCACCCGGGGATTAGTTGCACTTTCAATATCCCCCTTTTTGGTAATAGATGACAACATATAGATCAAAGCTTCGACGAATGGTAAGAGAATGAAATATATCGTTGCTTTGAGAAGTATGTGATAAGGAAGAGCTCCCCCTAAATGTGTGCATTATTAAATATTTGCGTTTGAATGCAAATGCACAACTATATAGGATCATGGGTCACATCTCACACATCACATACATCTTGGTGGAGCACTCAAATGAATAATAAGTGAATAACAAGTACTCATCACCAAGGAAATTGCAAATGATCACATAGAGATATCATCCAAGCAAAGTATGATCAACACAACTATAATTGTAGCAAAAACCAAGTGCAATAAAAGGCAGAACTCTCTCTCTTGAAGCCTATATTTGTCCCCCTTTGGCAACAAGTTACCAAAAAGTTCAAAATATACACAGGCTATGCGTCTCTCTAGGCATCTCCTGGAGCTCCTGAAGGGGTCTTATGGCTGTTGTCTCTAGTGTGCGTAGATGGCATTGAGAGAACTCATTCTGCGAAAATATCAGTTGATGTCTGAGGGGCTGGTGGAGTTGATGCATGTGTGACTCCATGGGCAGCAGCAGCTGGGGCAGACTGAGTGGGTCTCACGTCTAACACTGTCGCAGTCCTCTGTCTTCGGGGCACCTTCTAAAACATGGTAGCATCCTCCTCATCACTGTCAGAACTCACTCCAGCAGCAACTCTTGCTCTGTCTGTATCTCGCTTGAGCTTCTTCACGATGATCTGCACTTTTGTCACCTTAGTATTAAGAGCGTGGAACTTATCTTCAATGATCCTCTCTAGGCTAGCTTGATTATGAGTCAGGGTGCCCAATCCTTTCTCTATCCTAATTGTAGCTTCAAGAAGATATGTCATCTGGTTACTCTTCGACTTTAGGCTTGAAATGTTGACTGCCTGGGTTGAAGCTTGAACTTGCTGAGCAGCTTGTTCCTTCCTGTATGCCTCTGATGCTTGTGCAGATGAGGGTGTGTAGGGTCCATCACCACCTCATTGTCCTCAAACTCAGGCCTTAGGGGCAAGTGCCTCCTATCAAGCAGATATCTGTATGTGCCCACTCTAGAGTTGATGAGTGTCTGAATATGTGGGGCATATCCATAAGATCTCTTTCGGTCAGCAGTTGTCCTCTTGATTGTCTCTACAATTAGACTCATGACCTTGAACTTCTCTAGAACATCATAGTGGTGAAGCAAGTCAATGGAATGTCCTCTGATCATCCTGTCATCTCCAGACTTTGGCAGAAAAGTGTGTCTTAGAATGGTGTTGATGGTGCCAAGTCCAACCAATAGATAGTACACTGTCCCAAACTTGAATTGGTTCTTGTATTCATTGGGGGTAGGCTTGTACATGTTTTGCATGGTGTCATGGCTCATCCTAGCCTTAGCATAGATGTCTGGATCATCTTCTGACTCAGCTGGAGCACCTATCATAGCAACCCATTCAGAGATTGTGGATTGATACTTAGTGCCTTCAGTCATCCATGCAATTCTCCCATCTGGATAGAAATGGGCAGTGGAGTAGAATTGCATCACCATTTCCTCATTCCATCTTGTCAGCTTCTTCCCAACAAATTTTGCAATGCCTGTCATCCTGAAGCTCTCATGCACATGTCGAAAGTAGTCAGCATTCTCATCAATATACTTCCAATCCACCCACTTCATGTCACAGACAATGGGCTTCTTGTCAAGAAGTACAGTCTCATAGAAATATTGTTGCTCATTTGTGTGAAACCTGTAATCAACTGTTGTTCACCTCCTTATAGCATAGGGATATGACTGCCCCCATGCTCTCAAGCATACATCTCTTCTCAGCTTCATGTCATCAGCAATAGGATGAGCATCATTATGCTCTGGAATCTTAGGCTTGAGTTTTCTCAACATTTGTGACTCATCATAGTCACTATCTCCTATCTGCTCTTCCTCTTCTTCTTCTTGAGCTTGAGGCATTGGAGCCTTGTTCTTTTCTGCAGCTGGAATGTTCCTTGTGCTTCTCTTGGGTGCAGACTTGGTGGCTTGAGCAGCAGTTTTGGGGGCAGTCTTGGGCTTTGAAGGAGCAACCCTTGACTTAATGGCATCCCCCATCGGCTTCTGAGATTTAGGTGCTGGTGCAGCATCATCTTCTTCTTCCTCCTCATCAGATGGATCTCTCATCATAGAGGGCTTTCCAATAATTCTTATCATAGTATTCTTTACTCTTTCCTTTCTCTTCTTTCGTCCAGCAACCTCTTCCTCTCTTGGTTCAAGAGTGAACTCCATGGTTTCTTGAGTTGAGGCTCTCGCTTTTAACATGTGCACTCTCCTGGCTAGAGCTTTCTTGTTCAAACCAGGCTTGGTTGAAGCAGTTGTGCCATATTCCTTCCTAGCAACTTTCTTCTTTGAGCTGACTTCTTCAACTTCAAAATCTTCATCCTCTGAATCTGAAGTCTCCTTCTTTCTCTGCCTAGTTGATGCCTTAGGCAGGTTGCTTGGTGTGCTCCTGCTACCCTCATCAGAACTGATAGAGGGACTAGTGCTCTCACTCATGTTAACTTGCTCCTTAGACTTGTTCTGGCTATCACTTTGATCAAACATTGTTGACACTGCAAACCGAAAGCTGACCCTGTTAATAGATGTTGATGAGATAGAGTGGATGAGCATCACAAAGCACAGCTGGTTTTGAAAATTTTGATTTGGAAAACTTAACTTTAGTTTTCTGCAGAATCCATTTCGGCGCTATCGAGTTTACCAGTTCGGTGATACCGAAGCAAAGACAGAGCCAACATACTTGTTTCGGTAAGACCGAGGTAGTTTTCGGTGGCTCGGAGTTTGCTAGGGTTTCACTGAGCTACTAGTTTCGGTCTCACCGAGTGATACAATTCGGTTGGACCGAGGTGTAGCAGTGCAATGGCTTACGCCAACTCGGTGACACCGAGACTTGCAAATCGGTCGGACCGAGATGGGTTCGGTGGAGAACTAACCCTAAGTTTTTTGAAATCCATCTACCCTAAAGACTTGTTTTGCTGGATAAGAAATTTGCAAACGAGGCAAGATCAATGGCAAGTTGTTTTGTGCATGAATGAGATTTGGAGAACACAAAACAAGCAAGTTGTACCCTAACTCGGTGACGATCTCCTACAGCGGCGAGGGGCGGAGATGAATGCCCTTGGCGGCGACGGATTCCAACGGCAGGAGGCGGTTGGAGGCAATGGCGAAGATCCTTGGACCACGGCGGTAGAGCTATGGTGCGAGAATAGAACTGTTGGAGAAATTTCCAAAAATTCAGTCCACGAGCTATATACCCAGATTTGCCGGTGGGACCAGGAAAACTGTTTCGGTGGCACCGAGATGCATTTTGCACTGAGCTGTTGCAACATTGTTGGACCAAGACGGTTTATTCGATTTCACGGAGATACAAAAAGGATCAACCTAAATGGCTTCGGTGGGACCGAATGAGATTTGCTAGTCTGGCCGAAATGAGTTTTGGAGGTTTTGGAAGTTAATCCCTGATCAGATCGGAGACACCGAGTGCTCCTCACTCGGTGGGTCCGATAGAGACTTGTTCAAACTTTGTGATGTATGATAACCCACAAGTGTAGGGGATCGCAATAGTTTTCGAGGGTAGAGTATTCAACCCAAATTTATTGATTCGACACAAGGGGAGCCAAAGAATACTCTCAAGTATTAGCAGTTGAGTTGTCAATTCAATCACACCTGGAAGACTTAATATCTGTACCAAAGTATTTAGTAGCAAAGTAATATGGAAGTAGTGGTAATAGTGGCAAAAGTAGCGATAGTAGTTTTCTTGTGATTGTAACAGTAGTAGCGGAAAAGTAAATAAGTAGCAAGCAATATATGAAAAGCTCGTAGGCATTGGATCAGTGATGGATAATTATGTCGGATGCGATTCCTCATGTAATAATTATAACCTAAGGTGACACAGAACTAGCTCTAGTTCATCAATGTAATGTAGGCATGTATTCCGGATATAGTCATACGTGCTTATGGAAAAGAACTTGCATGACATCTTTTGTCCTACCCTCCCATGGCAGCGGGTTCCTATTGGAAACTAAGGGATATTAAGGCCTCCTTTTAATAGAGTACCGAACCAAAGCATTAACACATAGTGAATACATTAACTCCTCAGACTATGGTCATCACAGGGAGTGGTCCCGATTATTGTCACTTCGGGGTTGTCGGATCATAACACATAGCAGGTGACAATTGACTTGCAAGATAGAATCAAGAACTCACATATATTCACGAAAACATAATAGATTCAGATATGAAATCATGGCATTCGGGCCCTAGTGACAAGCATTAAGCATGGCAAAGTCATAGCAACATCAATCTTAGAACATAATGGATACTAGGGATCAAACCCTAACAAAACTAACTCGATTACATGGTAAATCTCATCCAACCCATCACCGTCCAGCAAGCCTACGATGGGATTACTCATGCACGGCGGTGAGCATCATGGAATTGGTGATGGAGGAAGGTTGATGATGATGACGGCGACGATCTCCACTCTCCGGAGCCCCAAAAGAACTCCAGACCAGCCCTCCCGAGAGAGATTAGGGCTTGACGGCGGCTCTGTTTCGTAAAACGCGATGAATCCTTCTCTCTGGGTTTTTTTCTCCGTGAAAGTGAATATATGGAGTCGGGGTTGACGTCGGTGGAGCGTCGGGGGCCCACGAGGTAGGGGGCGCGCCCCCCACCCTCGTGGACAGGGTGTGGGCCCCCTGGTCTGGTTTCTTCCGCTGGTATTTTTTATATATTCCAAAATAATTCTCCGTTGATTTTCAGGTCATTCCGAGAACTTTTATTTCTGCACAAAAATAACACCATGGCAGTTCTGCTGAAAACAGCGTCAGTCTGGGTTAGTTCCATTCAAATCATGCAAGGTAGAGTCCAAAATAAGGGTAAAAGTGTTTGGAAAAGTACATAGGTTGGAGACGTATCAATGTATAACATGAATAGAGTTTGAGACGAGAAAAGCATAGATAGCTAGAGGAGGTTCTTAGGCATTCTTGTCCATCCATTTGGCAAAATATAAAGAGCCAAACAATCAAAGCAACAAATGGATGAACTCGAATGAGAAAAATATGCACTCAACATGCTCACACAATAAGATAGCAAATGAAATATGTGGCAAAGCATGCACACACACTCTAGCATCTATCAAGCAATTGGTGATGACTAGGTCATCTATATATGAGTATATTGACTTAGGAGTCAAATGAAAACATTTGATCATAGGTCATACTCATCGTTTAAGCACAAGTGGGGTTTGATACGTCTCCAACATATCTATAATTTTTTATTGTTTCATGCTATTATATTATCTATCTTGGATGTTTTATATGAATTTATATGCTATTTTATATGATTTTTGGGACTAACCTATTAACCGAGAGCCCAGTGCATGTTTCTGCTTTTCTTTGTTTTTGAGTATCACAGAAAAAGAATACCAAACGGAGTCCAATTGACCTGAAATTGCACGGAGGTTGTTTTTGGACCAGAAGAAGCCCGCGGAGTACCGGAGATGGACCAGAAGAGTCCCGAGGCACCATGAAGGTGGGGCGCGCCCCCTATCTCGTGGCCGCCTCGGGGACCCCTCTGACTTGTTCTCGACTCCAACACCTCTTACATATACCCAGACTTCGAGAACATAACCTAGATCAGGAGTTCCGCCGCCGCAAGCCTATGTAGCCACCAAAAACCAATCGGGACCCTGTTCTGGCACCATGTCGGAGGGGGGATCCATAACCAGTGGACATCTTCATCATCTCGGCGCTCTCCATGACGAGGAGGGAGTAGTTCACCCTTGGGGCTGAGGGTATGTACCAGTAGCTATGTGTTTGATATCTCTCTCTCTCTCTCGTGTTCTTGAGATGGCACGATCTTGATATATCGCGAGCTTTGATATTATAGTTGGATCTTATGATGCTTCTCCCCCTCTATCTTCTTGTAATGGATTGAGTTTCCCTTTGAATTTATCTTATCGGATTGAGTCTTTAAGGATTTGAGAACACTTGATGTATGTCTTGCATGGGATACCCGTGGTGACAACGGGGAATTTTATTGATTCACTTGATGTATGTTTTGGTGATCAACTTGCGGGTTCTGTGGCCTTGGGAATCTATCCATATGGGTTGGCACACGTTTTCGTCTTGACCCTCCTATAGAAACTTTGGGGCACTCTTTTAAGTTATTTGTGTTGGTTGAATTGATGAATCCGAGATTGTGTGATGCATATCGTATAATACTCACGGATACTTGAGGTGACATTGGAGTATCTAGGTGACTGTCGGTGTACTAAGGTAGGGGTACCTCAGTACCCCAACTTGTGCACGGGCGGTAGCAGCTTCCCGTGGCAGGGTCTACCACGTGCTTGCCGGAGACCTTCCTGCTCCATATAAAACCATTCAAAAACAAAGTATACAAGACAGAAGATCGAGGCACCGGCAAGTGAAGCTTGTCGGAAAGGCCGTTCCAGGCTCAAGATTACTTCATTAGCACAAGACCCTGGCAAGAGGAGCTTGCCAGGAAGACCAGAAGATTCCATTACAGAAGAAATGCCTCGGCGCTATATGCGCCTCGGCGGGGCCCGGGGAGCGACAAGCTTCAGAGCCCGGCGAGCTCCCGGGCCCGGCAAGGTCAAGACCCCGGCAAGGTGCTTGCCGGGGAGAGTTGTGCTGTGTGCCCGCGCTCCAGCTCATCGCACCACGCGTCGCGCTGGGGCCATTCCAGGGACGCGTGGCGGATAGCTGTGCAGCCTAGGGGACACGGTGGCACTCCACGGTGGTGAAGCCATCGCCGTGGCAAGCGGAGACGCAAGGGCGGGCGCTTTTGGGGTCGACGGCGACGGGCATTAAATGCTCTTGTCCCCCACTGTCAAAATAGGTAGCGACCACTGTTCATACACTGTAGCTCCACTATTCCCGCACTGTTACAACTACCACCTCTTTTACATTTTTACCCTTTCTCTTACGTTGACACCTGTCGGTGACCCCTTGCACTATAAAAGGAGGCCCATGCACAACGTAGAGGGGGTTCGGAACCTAGATCGCTCATACGCTCGGTGTAGCTAGTTCTTCAAGCTCCCGAGCTCTCCAACTCAATACAAACTAAGCAGGAGTAGGGTTTTACGCGTCCATCGCGGCCCGAACCTGGGTAAACTGCCTGCGTGATCTCCACGATCTGCTCTTTGTGCTCCCTCCGCCCTCTTACCGCACAAGCAAGGGGCTCCGGTCCCATAGGTGCTCGAGGTGGACAGTTTCCCCCGACATCTTTGGCGCGCCAGGTAGGGGGCGTCGAGGTTGTGCGAACCTGATCCGGCGTTCACGCGGGCGCATTCTTCATCAACCTCTCCGTTTTCATCAGCAACCTCATCAGCAACTACGCCATGGCCCCGAAGAAGAAGGCTTCGGAGGTCGCAGGCCCGTCTGCGTCTCATCCGCCGCCACCGGAGCCAACGGTGGGCGGGGGAGACGCCGTCGGAAGGGTGGTCGCCGGCGATGACACGCGCGGCGCCACCAAATCCAAGGATAGAACGGACGACCGAGCCTCGGTCTCCGTGGACGCGCCATGTCCATCTCAGCAAACGACGACCTAGCAGCGCCATACCACAGGAGGTGGCATCCGCTTGCTGGGCCAAGGACAAATCGGAGGCTCGCGGGATGCTCCGGACCACCGTCCGGGAACAAGCAAAGCGCGGACGCCGGGGCGGGACCCTGCTCCTTCTAACCCAGTTAGGAGTCCGAGCATATCCCGCTCCTTGCACCGCTCGCCCCCGCTCCCCTCCACTCCAGCAGAAGCGCTCGCAAGGGCGCAACTGCTCCTCGACTTCCCTCCAGCGGCAGACAAGGCCGAAGACTGGAGGGCAACCATCCAGAGCCTGATCGCCTTCGCCAACAATGATACGCCGCAGCAGCCGGCGACTTCGCGGCCGCGGCAAGTCGAAAAGACGAAGGCCGATGGCGACAAGACCGCCGGGGGTGCAACCACCGTGCACTCCCCGCCGCGGAAGCAAAAGACGCCGCCCCGCCGGAACAACGCCGACGACGGCTCCACGGCGTCGTCGGATCCGCGGGCTCGTCGGGACCAGCGCCAAGTCCTTGACGACCGGCGACAAGAAGACGCTCGAACAACGATCGAGCGTCGCCGAGAAGCTCGGCGACAATCAGACCAGAGAGCTGGGAACGCTGTCGACGCGCGCGCGCCCGGTGAACCAGGCGACTTGCCGTACGCGGCAGGTTGCCCTGCGTTTACCCGTGAGCTGCGGCGCGTCCAGTGGCCCAGCATGAAGAACTTCAAGCCCGACGTACCGGAGAAGTACGACGGCAAGATGCACCCCTCGGAATTCCTCAGCATTTACACCATCGCGGTGCAGGCTGCCGGGGGGCGTGACGAGAAGATTTTGGTGAACTACTTCCCGCTCGTGCTTAAGCCGAACGTTCGTTCGTGGCTTATGCACTTGCCGGAAGGCTCCATTTCTTCTTGGGCAGATCTTTGCCACCAGTTTGTTGGCGCCTTTATAGGCGGCCACAAACCCCACGGCCAGGAGAGTGATCTCCACATTCTGGCCCAGAAGGAAGGAGAATCCCTGCGCAAGTACATCCAACGCTTCAGTCGAGTGCAGCACAACATCCCCGACGTCCACCCTGCCGCGGTTATCAGCGCGTTCCACCAGAACGTGCGTAACCGCCGCATGCGTGAAGAAATGGCCATGACCAAGATACGGGATGTCAGCGAGCTTTATGCTCTGGCTGATAAGTGCGCACGCGCAGAAGAGGGGAGGAGACTCCCCGGGGAGGATGCTGGCGCAGGAGGAAGCGACAGCGACGACGCCGCCCCGGCAAAGAAGAGCCGGCGGCGGAATAACAGAAGGAAGAACAAGAAGGAAGTGCTTGCCGTCGAGAAGTCCGGCAAGGAGGCTCCCGCCAAGCAAACACAGGCTGGCGGCACCGGCAAGGAGCCTGCCCCTGTAGCGGCAGCCGACAAGCAGGACGGCTCCGACAAGCAGTACTGCAAAATCCACCGCACCAAAGGCCACGACCTCTCCAACTGCAAACGCGTCGAGTACCTCGTCGAGCAGCAGAAAGCTGAGTACGAGAGGCGCGACAAGGAGAAGGCCCAAGGTGGCGGAGGAGAGCCAAGCAAGAAGCGGCCATTCAATGGCCGGGGAGGACTCCGCGGCAAGGCCAAGCAGCGGCAAGGGGATCGACCTCCCCGGGGCCGCGACAAGGATGAAGAAGACGACGACGAAGACATGGAGGATGAGGATAACAGCGAACAAGAGTTCCAGAAGGCCACGGAGGTCCTGTGCGTCGACGGTGGCGCCTCTCTGCACACCTCCCACCGCCAGCTCAAGCAGTGGGTGCGTGAGGTGAATGCAGCAGAGCCGCCCGTGGAGTCGCGCAGGCTCCTCAAATGGTCCAGCACGCCCATCATTTTTGATCTTGAGGATCACCCTGACCGCACCACTGCGGTCGGGTGCTTGCCGATGATGGTCTCACCCACCATCCGCAACCTCAAGGTCACTAAAATGTTGGTTGACGGCGGGGCCGGGCTGAACTTGATCTCCTCTGCTGTGATCAAGAAACTCCAAATCTCAGATGGCGAGCTCGAAGAGACCGGTTCTTTCCAAGGAATCAACCCGAGGAGGAGCAAGCCCAAGGGGAAGATAACTCTGCCGGTGACCTTTGGCGGGGAGCTCAACTTCAGAACTGAGCGCATCACATTCGACGTCGCCGATATTCCATTGCCATATAATGGGATACTCGGCCGTCCCGCCCTCGCCAAGTTCATGGCGGCTTCCCACTACGCCTACAACGTACTCAAGATGCCGGGGCCGATAAGCGTCATCACTGTCCATGGCGACAAGAAGGATGCGCTTGTCTGCGCCGACAAGATCTACCGGGATGCGGCAGCCACGACAGAAAAGGACACACTTGCCGCTGAAGCTCCCGGGGGGAAGAAGACGAAGACCAAGTCCGGCAAGTGCTCTGGGGCCCACTCCGGCAACCGCACCTCTTCGGAGTGCTGCGCTGCCGTCGAGGACGTTCCATCGAGCTCCACCGGCAAGTGTAAGAAGGGGATGGCCGCTCCTCCGGCAACCAAGAAGGTGTCCGCCAAGGAGGACGGCACTGGTGGTACCTTCACCATCAGTGCCACACTTGACAGCAAATAGGAAAGCGCGCTCGTTGCCTTCCTGCGGGCGAATGTCGATGTGTTTTCCTGGCAACCATCTGACATCCCCGGCGTTCCCAGGAAGGTAATTGAGCACAAGCTTGCTGTTTGTCCTCATGCGCGGCCCGTCAAGCAGAAGGTGAGGAAGCAAGCCGTGGAGCGCCAAGAATTCATTGCTGAAGAAATCAAGAAGCTAGAAGCAGCAGGCCTAGTTAGAGGTGTGATCCATCCGACGTGGTTAGCAAACCCAGTCGTCGTGCGCAAGGCCAATGGGAAGTGGAGACTGTGTATAGACTTCACCGATGTGAATAAAGCATGTCCCAAGGATCCATTTCCCTTGCCGCGCATTGACCAGATCGTCGACTCCACTGCCGGATGTGAGCTACTCTCTTTTCTTGATGCATATTCAGGCTACCACCAAATCTTTATGGCCAAAGAAGATGAAGAGAAGACTGCATTTATCACTCCATGTGGCACTTATTGCTTCATACGCATGCCATTTGGACTGAAGAATGCAGGATCAACATTTGCAAGGGTAGTGCACACTGCTTTCGAGCCACAGATCCACAGAAATGTAGAGGCTTACATGGATGACATCGTGGTGAAGAGCAAGAGCAAGGATACCCTGGTCCAAGATTTGGAAGAGACATTTCAGAACCTGCGCAAGATACAGCTCAAGTTGAACCCCGAGAAGTGCGTCTTTGGAGTCCCCTCCGGCAAGCTTCTCGGGTTCTTTATGTCACAGAGGGGGATTGAAGCTAACCCCGACAAGATCAAAGCCATCGAGCAGATCGAGGCCCCGAAGCGCGTCAAGGATGTCAGAAGGCTTGCAGGTTGTGTAGCTGCCCTCAGTAGGTTCATTTCGAAGTCTGCAGAACGCGCCCTACCTTTCTTCAAAATCCTGAAGAAGGCAGGTCCCATGAAGTGGACTCCGGAAGCAGAGGCAGCGCTGCAGGATTTGAAACGGTACCTATCCTCCACTCCAATACTTGTCGCACCTAGACCACAGGAAAAGTTACTGCTATATCTAGCAGCAACCAACCAGGTGGTTAGTGCTGCGTTAGTAGCGGAGAGGGAGGCCGACGAGGAATCTGCACCACCGGCAAGCGAATCCAGCGACAAGCAGGGGGCTGCTCCTACGAGCTCTGGCCCCGACAAGGACAACTCTGCGCAGGAACAGGAAGAAGTGCGGAAGAAGATTGTGCAGCGCCCAGTGTATTTTGTAAGTTCCCTTCTCCAAGGGGCTAGATCGAGATACTCTGGTGTCCAAAAGTTGCTTTTCGGCCTCCTCATGGCCTCGAGAAAGCTGCGCCATTACTTCCAGGCACATGACATAACAGTGGTCACTCGCTTTCCGCTGAAGAGGATATTGCACAATCCCGAAGCAACAGGCAGGATCGTTGAGTGGGCACTGGAGCTATCAAGCTTCGGACTCAAGTTTGAAAGTACTTCAACCATACATAGCGGAGCTTTGGCAGAATTCATAGCTGAATGGACCCCAACGCCCGATGAAGAATTCCAAGAAACAAGTGCACCCGTACAAGAAGCGACAAGCGAATGGGTAATGTATTTTGATGGTGCCTTCTCGCTGCAAGGCGCCGGTGCCGGCGTGGTACTCATCGCGCCCACCGGAGAGCACCTCAAGTATGTTATCCAGATGCACTTTCCCAGGGAGCAAGCGACAAACAACACTGCTGAATATGAAGGCTTGCTTGCCGGCCTCAGAATTGCGGCCGAACTTGGGATCAGGAAGCTGATTGTGCGGGGAGATTCTCAGTTGGTGGTCCGACAAGTCAACAAGAGTTACCAGAGCCCTTTGATGGAAGCTTATGTAGATGAAGTGAGGAAGCTTGAGGAGCACTTTGAAGGTCTGCAAATGGAGCACGTCCCGAGAGCTCAGAATGAAATAGCAGATGGCCTTTCAAAGTGTGCTTCGATGAAGTTACCTGTGGAACCAGGGACCTTCTTGCTCAAGCTGACCCAACCATCCGTTACACCATCAATTGGGCAATCCAAGAAGAGAAAGTTGGTCTCCGGCGACTACTTGCCGGCGGATCTTCCTGAAACCGCCGCCAAGGTCCCCAAGATCAGTGATCAGAACGCTGAGGAACAGTCTGCTCCTGCAGATCCGAGGATCTGTGCAGTTGAAGCAAGTGTTCCCGACAAGCCTCGCCCCGGCGAGCTTGCCGGGGGACCATCAGCTCCGGCGGAACCAGAGGTTCTTGCCGTAGAAGCTGAGGTTCCCGCAGCGGCCCTCGAGCCTTTAGTCCTTGCCGTTGAGCCACAGGCTCCGGCATGGGCGCAGCAGATCGTCCGTTTTCTGCAAACTGGAGAACTTCCCGACGACCCAGAAGAAATAGAGAAGATAACCAGGCAGTCAAGTATGTACCAGTTCGTGGATAACGAGCTGTACAGAAGACGGCTCAATGGTGTCAGATTGAAGTGCATCTCCAGGGAAGATGGACAGAAGCTGTTGGCAGAAATACATGGAGGCATATGTGGCCACCACATTGGCGCAAGGGCGCTTGCCGGGAAGGCTTTCCGGCAAGGGTTCTTTTGGCAAGAAGCCCTCCAAGATGCAACTGCACTAGTAACCAAGTGTGAAGCGTGCCAGTTCCATGCGAAGCAAATTCATCAGCCAGCTCAAGCTCTCCAAACAATCCCTTTGTCCTGGCCCTTCTCGGTCTGGGGGCTCGATATCCTCGGCCCCTTCCCCCGTGCTGTCGGGGGCTTTGAGTACTTGTACGTTGCAATCGACAAGTTCACAAAGTGGCCAGAAGTGGAACCAGTGAGAAAGGTGACAGCACAGTCAGCGGTCAGGTTCTTCAGGTCGATTGTTTGCCGTTTCGGAATCCCTAACAGGATCATCACCGATAACGGTACGCAATTTACTAATCGCACCTTCATGCAGTACGTCCAAGACCTTGGCGCCAAGGTCTGTTTCGCTTCTGTCGCTCACCCGAGGAGCAACGGTCAAGCGGAGAGGGAAAATGCTGAAGTGCTGCGCGGACTCAAGACAAGGACCTTTGACAGGCTGCGCAAGTGCGGAAAAAACTGGATAGAGGAGCTACTGGCGGCTCTTTGGTCAATCAGAATGACACCAAGTCGAGCCACCGGACAGACGCCCTTTGCTCTAGTCTATGGAGCAGAGGCAGTTCTCCCCACGGAACTCGTATACGGATCTCCTCGAGTGCTCGCTTATGATGAGCTCGAGCAAGAACAACTGCGACAAGATGATGCATTGCTCCTCGAGGAGGAACGTCTCCAGGCTGCTGTACGAGCTGCTCGATACCAGCAAGCCTTGCGCCGCTATCATAGCCGCAAGGTCAAGGCCAGGAGTCTCGAGGAAGGCGACCTTGTTCTTCGGCGTGTTCAGTCCGCCAAGAATTCCAACAAGTTGACGCCAAAGTGGGAAGGCCCTTATCGGGTGAGACAAGTCACAAGGCCCGGCGTTGTCCGCCTTGAGACCGAAGAAGGCTTACCGGTGAGCAATTCCTGGAACATAGAGCATCTTCGCAAGTTTCACCCATAAGGCGCGGTTGCCGTGATCCGCTCCGGCAACCACCTTTTGTACAAGCTTTGCCGCTGTTGCATGTAACCCTTTGTACAAAGCCGGGCGCAGATCCCGTGCATCAGTAAAGTTTTTGCGTTTTGCGCTATTTGCCTTTTACATGCTTTTCTTCGCTATTTGCATGAATTATTTGGCATCTTGTGCAACATACACATCTGGTAAGCATTAGCACGCCGAAAGGCCATATACTTGTTTCCCTTTTCTTTTTTCCTTGCCTCTTAAGCAGAAGGAATGTTCCTCGCGCACAAGTTTGCCGGGGGGAAGGAGTTGGAAGAGGAACCAAGTGCTGTTCAAGAAAGAGAAGTCTTACCGAGAAGCAAGATATGAAAGCTAAGTTATTAGAATTTGAGCAGTTCAAATTTTTAATTTTTAGTTGTCTTCCTTGAACAATCACACTTTGTATGGAAAACCTGTGCGCGGAGGAACCTATCCGTGGCTAGCCGCACCCTTATCTTGTTTTCGAGTACGCTCAACGACTTAAGTGAGCTGCGACAAGTGTCGCGCCCTTGTTTCGTTTTCGAGTTCGCTCAGCAAGCTAAGTGCGTTGCGACTGGCTGCGGCAAGGTTGCTTGCCGGTAAGGCTTTGGCCAGCAGGCTGCTCAGAGTCCAGCACTCAGCGCTCGCGGCAAGGACCCCTCGCCGGCAAGCTCCCCGGGAGCGTAGGGTGAAAAACATACAAAGTGAATAACCAGGACAAGGAAGATAACATTGCACTGATTGATCAAAATAAGATAAATATCTTACAAAGGATAACTTGTCGCAATGATTAATGAGTTCATAACACCCTATGCAGCAACAAAAGAGATAAAGAAAAAGGAGGCCTAATCTACGCGGTCGCCCTCAATCCTGGAGATCTTGTTCACTTTGGCGATGATGTGGGTGACCTGCGCCTTCAGCGCCTCCGTGTTCGCGTCGGCCGGCAAGCTGCGGAGAACGTTGGTGAGGTTTATACCGGGATTGCGGTATACAATCTTCGTCAGGACGCGCTCCAAGGTTCCCGCGCAGAGCTGGCGCGACTCCTCGGCCAGTTGCGCGGGGAGTTTCTTCCGAAGACCTGCAAGAGCCGGCGCAATCCCTCTGAAGAAGAGGCTAAGTTTGGCGCTGTGAGGGAGGTTTGGGTCCGGAGAGTAGATGAGGTGCTCAACCTTCAACGCCAGCAGCTCCTGGTCGATGTTGGATGCAGAGGACACCAAGTCGTCGGTCCACACCTCGATGGTCCGGCGGAAGTTCTCGGCCGCAGTGTTGGCGCTCTCCACCAAGCCTCGCTCCTTGCGGAGCTCTTCCTTCATCTTGGTTTCCCGGTCTCGGACGGCGTCGAGCGAGTCCTTCAACGTGGAAACCTTCAGCTCCAGATCCTCAATGGAGTCCTTGGCGGCCTTCAACTCGTCGCCCTTCTTGGAGAGACGCACCTGGAGTTCGGAGTTGGTGTGGGCGTCCTTCTCGCGCTCTGTGTTGAGCGCGGTGACCCTCTCCATGCTCGCCTTCAGTGACTCCTCCAGCTGCGCAACCTTGGCCGCGAGCTCCTCCTTGGCGGTCTCCGCGGCAGCCGCGGCGGCTTTCGCCTCCTTTAGCTCTCCGCCAAGGGCCTGCTCCCGAGCGGTAAGGTCTTCCTCGTGGGAGTCGAGGTTGACCTTCCGCTGGGTCAGCTCTCCTTCTCGCCGGGACAACTCTTCCCCGGCGAGCCGCTGCTGCTCTTCGGCTTCAGCCTTCTCCAGGAACCACTCCTGGTACTCCCCGGCGAGCCTCTCGCGCTCCTCCGCCATGTCGTGGAGGGCAGCCTGGTTGGCGGCGCGGAGCTCCGCCGCGCGCTTCTCCATCTCGACGGCGGCCTTGGCGGCGAGGGCCTCCCGAGACGCAAGCTTCGCCTGCCTGGCCCGGTAAAGGGCCAGGAGCTGATGGAGCAGCTTCTCCTCCTCGGGCCCGTCGCTTCCGACGGGCGCCTCGACAATATTCAGTCCCGCGGAGGCGAGAACTTCTCCATCGAAGGCCTCGCCCTCCGCGGGGGCTCGTGACGAAGAACCCCATGGCACCTGGATGTAAACGCCATTGGGGGCCTCAAGGTAATAGGCAGACGGCTCCTTCTCGGCGGAGGGGTCGGCGGCCGGCGCAGCGCTCGACGCTCCTGCTGCCTCCGGGCCGGTAGTATGGCCGCCGTTCCCCTCCCCGTCCGCCGCTTCTGCGGCCGGAGCGGTCTCCTCCGCAGCCGGCTCGGCGGCTCCCGCCGTGTCTTCAGCGACAGGGGCGCCGCCGCCGCCGCCCTGCGCGCCCTCCTCCTCGACGATGATAACTTCCGTCTCCATCTGCTCGGGGGTAGGAGGGTCTAGAAGAAGAAGAAAAAGCGAAAGAAGTTCAAGCAAATATCCAAAAAGAGATGAATACAAGAAGACAAAACTACAAAGCATACCTTGGCGGACGTCGTCAGCGGCGGGCTCCCTCGCCGGGGAGCTCTGCCTTGGCGGAGTGGCCGCCCTCGCCGGGCTACTCACCCTTGGCGGGGTACTCGCCCTTGGCGGAGTACCCGCCCTTGGCGGAGTGCCCTCCCTTGCCGGGGAGTTCGGCCTTGGCGGGGACGGCGGGGCCTGCCGCTCCTCGGGAGTGACCTCTGGATGCTCCTGAGGTTGTGGCTCCACCTCTGCGCAAGACAAAAACATCAAGGTATTAGCACAAGACAAAATCCTCAAGCGCGCCCGGCGAGCGGAAAGATTGAAACCAAACTTACGCCGGGGGCTGCGCTGGGGGCTGCTCCTCGGAGCAGCGCTCGGGTCCGGCGGGCTCGTCTCCGGCACGTCCCCTGTCGCCGCGATAGGCGAGTCGTCCGCGACCTCGACCACGGGCACTTTGGCCTTTTTCGCCACCCGCTCCGCCAAGGTCCTGAAGTTAAAACAAAAGCAAGATCAGCATCAACAATAATCAAGACGAAGTTTAAGAAGATACGAAGCCTCGAGTTCTTACTCCTGTTCCTCCTCGTCGTCGTCGTCGCTCAAGGCGGAGAAGTCAAACGCCACCTGAGACGCGTCCGCGCGGGGAGCAGGAGGCGAGGGCTCCCTCGGGCGCTTGGCGGTCCCCGGGGCTGGGGGCTGCGAAGACCCGGCCCCTGTGGTAGCCGAGGCCCGGGGAGCGGGCGGAGCTGCCGCTCCACTCTGCGAAGACCCTCCTCTGCTTGGCGCTGTCGTACGGGGCACCTCCGCCGTGGCCTGTGTGCGGGTCGCCTCCGCCGCGGCCTGTGTGCGGGTCGCCCCCGCCGTGGTTGGTGCGCCAGGCGCCCCCGTCGCAGCTTGGCTCCCCCGGGTAGCTCGCGCCGCCCGGCGAGCTGGTTGTTGCCGGGGCACCTGCGCCTTCGTCCCTGTCGCCGTCTTGCGGAGACGCTTCAGCGGAGAGCGCCTAGGGCTTGCCCGAGGCGGGGAGGTCTCCGATGACGATGAGAGGTCGCCGGCGTAGAGCCCCACGGATCCGTTGGAGTCTTCGTCAGCCCCGGCGTCCACCTCCTCCTCCTCCTCGGCAGGCTTGCTGGGCCGAGCGCCCTGCGCTGTGGCCGCTCTCCCTACGGCGCCTCCGCTCCCTCCGGCGCCTCCGCTCCCTGCGGCGCCTCTGTTTCCTCCGGCGGCGTTGCCCCACGCCGCGGCCTCGGTCAGGATCCCAGGGATCCCGGAGTGCCTCAAAGAAGGGACCTCGGCGAGCTCGTCGGGAGGAAGCTTCAGCAGTCTGCGGATCTCCGCCTCCTCCGCTTGGCAGGACGCTTCCGCAGCCTCTGCCTCCTCGGGCGTAAAGCCGAACTCTCCTGCCGCTGCGGCTGCAGCAGCCTCTTCAACCCGAGAAGCTATATACGCTATCTCCTGGTCGGTGGTGTCCCGTGTGAGCCCCTTGATCTCATCCTTGTTCTTCGCCACCTCCACCAGGTTGTCGAAGAAGTTCAGGATGACGTCTGGCTTGGGCGGAATCCATGTGCGGTCGACGCCATGTGAGTCACACGCAGGCATCATGGCGCGAAGAGAATCCCGGGCCGTGCTGTTGCAGAGAGGCACCACTCCCCGGGGAGCTCTGAACCACTCTGGGTGGGCCGGGTCGTGCTTAAATAGTTCCCGGACCATCCCCTTCAGCTCCAGCGATGTGAAGTTAAAGTTTAGCTCGGGGCGCAGCCTCATTATGTCCGCCGCGTTGCCGTAATCCCAGGCCGGCCTCTTCCTATCTTGAAGAGGGGCGATGCGGCGGTGGAGGAAATCTGTGCCTACTTCTCCGACAGACAGCCTTGCTACCCGAAGACGAAGAATTCTGATGAGGGCGACGTCGAGCTTGCTGTCGTCCGAATCCAGCTCGCTCCAGTCCCTGCCGCGCACGATAGGTGTTGTGCGCAGCGCAGTGAAGGGCTGCGGCTCGTCCTCAACGATCCAACACCAGTCTGCACGCAACTCCTCCCACTTACCGCGGAGCTCCCCCGGCAAGTAGGACTCCTTCTTGTTCAAGCGGAAGACCCAAGATATTCCTCCGGAGAGGGGTGCGCCGGCCTCTGCTCTAGGAGTGAAGAAGTGCCTAAACAGCGCTACGTTCGGGTATATCCCAATATAGTTTTCGCACATATGTGCGAAAACCGCCATCGTGAGGATGGCGTTGGGGGTAAAGTCAAGAAGGTGGAGGCCGTAGGTGTGCATGATGTCGCAGAAAAAGTCGGAAAAAGGGGGACAGAGGCCGCAGTGGAAGAAAGCTGCGAAGAAATAGTACCCGCCGGGGTAGTTGTCCTTGGCGGCGGCCGGATAGGCTCGGGTGCGGGGGTGCGCCTTGGTCTTCTTGGCCCAGAACAAGTAATACTTGTTCCAGAGCTCCCGCGCGCCGAGCCTCGGCGAGAAGACGAGGTTCCGCTTCCGCAACAAGGTAAGCCTCGCCGCTTGCTCCGGTTTCTCCTTCTTGGTCTTCTCCACCTTCGCCTTCTCGGTCTTCGGGGCCATGGCGGAGGCGGCGAGGGAAGGGGGGCGAAGAGTCCGGCGGCGCCGCAGATGCGGAAGACGGCGGAGGAGGTGTGGAGGCGGAGCGCAAGAGGGGATCTCTGGAGATGGAAGAAGATGCAATGAAGGCGTAGGAGGGGAACCGCTCCTGCTTCCTTTCCTTTTATGGGGAAGTGGGGGGCATTTCGCTCTTTCCATTAAAAGAACGAGGCCACGTCCCATCCCACGACGCCGCAATCAACGCGTGCCATTACGGGGGGACGCGGCGGATGCGGAAGTGGATCCGGCGCACCGTGGGCCGCGCGTGCCCGTGCACTGTTTTGGGCCTGGCCCAACAGCGCTCGGCGCCGTGTGTGGCCCAGGCCCGGGGGCTCCTGTCGGTGTACTAAGGTAGGGGTACCTCAGTACCCCAACTTGTGCACGGGCGGTAGCAGCTTCCCGTGGCAGGGTCTACCACGTGCTTGCCGGAGACCTTCCTGCTCCATATAAAACCATTCAAAAACAAAGTATACAAGACAGAAGATCGAGGCCCCGGCAATTGAAGCTTGTCGGGAAGGCCGTTCCAGGCTCAAGATTACTTCATTAGCACAAGACCCTGGCAAGAGGAGCTTGCCAGGAAGACCAGAAGATTCCATTACAGAAGAAATGCCTCGGCGCTATATGCGCCTCGGCGGGGCCCGGGGAGCGACAAGCTTCAGAGCCCGGCGAGCTCCCGGGCCCGGCAAGGTCAAGACCCCGGCAAGGTGCTTGCCGGGGAAAGTTGTGCTGTGTGCCCGCGCTCCAGCTCATCGCACCACGCGTCGCGTTGGGGCCATTCCAGGGACGCGTGGCGGATAGCTGTGCAGCCTAGGGGACACGGTGGCACTCCACGGTATTGAAGCCATCGCCGTGGCAAGCGGAGACGCAAGGGCGGGCGCTTTTGGGGTCGACGGCGACGGGCATTAAATGCTCTTGTCCCCCACTGTCAAAGTAGGTAGCGACCACTGTTCATACACTGTAGCTCCACTATTCCCGCACTGTTACAACTACCACCTCTTTTACATTTTTACCCTTTCTCTTACGTTGACACCTGTCGGTGACCCCTTGCACTATAAAAGGAGGCCCATGCACAACGTAGAGGGGGTTCGGAACCTAGATCGCTCATACGCTCGGTGTAGCTAGTTCTTCAAGCTCCCGAGCTCTCCAACTCAATACAAACTAAGCAGGAGTAGGGTTTTACGCGTCCATCGCGGCCCGAACCTGGTAAACTGCCTGCGTGATCTCCACGATCTGCTCTTTGTGCTCCCTCCGCCCTCTTACCGCACAAGCAAGGGGCTCCGGTCCCATAGGTGCTCGTGGTGGACAGTTTCCCCCGACAGTGACATTAGGGTTTTGCTTGATGTGTGTCTTAAGGTGTTATTCTAGTATGAACTCTATGATAGAACGAACGGAAAGAATAGCTTCGTGTTATTTTACTACGGACTCTTGAATAGATCGATCAGAAAGAATAACTTTGAGGTGGTTTCATACCCTACAATAATCTCTTCGTTTGTTCTCTGCTATTAGTGACTTTGGAGTGACTCCTTGTTGCATGTTGAGGGATTGTTATATGATCCAGTTATGTTATTATTGTTGATAGAACTTGTACTAGTGAAAGTATGAACCCCAGGCCCTGTTTCAAAGCATTGCAATACCGTTTGTGCTCACTTTTATCATTAGTTGCCTTGCTATTTTTATATTTTTCATATTACAAAAACCTATATCTACCATCCATATTGCACTTGTATCACCATCTATTCACCGAACTAGTGCACCTATACAATTTACCATTGTATTGGGTGTGTTGGGGACACAAGAGACTCTTTGTTATTTGGTTGCAGGGTTGTTTGAGAGAGACCATCTTCATCCTACGCCTCCCATGGATTGATAAACCTTAGGTCATCCACTTGAGGGAAATTTGCTACTGTCCTACAAACCTCTGCACTTGGAGGCCCAACAATGTCTGCAAGCAGAAGGTTGCGTAGTAGACATCAAGTAATTTCTGGTGCCGTTGCCGGGGAGGTGAGTGCTTGAAGGTATATCTTTAGATCTTGCAATCAAATCTTGTAGTTTCTTGTTTTATCACTAGTTTAGTTTATAAAAGAAAACTACAAAAAAATGGAATTGAGGTTGCCTCATATACTTCATCTTTTTAATATCTTTCGTGAAAATGATGGGAAAGAAAATTGTGCTCTTGTACTTGGAGAAGAATGCATTAAAACGTTTGGCACTAAATCTTTGAATGATGAGCATGATTGCAATGTTGTTAGTACGAGCTCCTTGAATATCCATAGTACTAATGATGATTGCACTAGTCATGATGAAAATATCTCATATAAGCATGTCAATTTTTGTGGAGTGCATAGAGTTTGCAAGTACACACCAAATAGGGAAGATAGATTTTGCAAGAGGCATAAGATTCAGAAACTAAATGGTTGCAAGAAAGGCTAGATGTTTGTGCTGAATATTTAAATTTTCTTAGCCATCGTTGTGAACTTTGCAATGAATGTGATCATTTAAATATCCAATGCAAATTGTTTCATGATCGGATCATGTCCAAAAATTGTGATGACTTGATTTCCCTTGCACATCATAATGAACTTAGTTTGCTTTTGGGTTATGAAGAAATGAAACGTATAACTAAGGATCTTCCAGAATTTGTCCTTGATAAAGTTCTTGATTTTGATCTAGAGGAATTTTATATGTATCGTGCAGTGAATTGCATTGAAAATCCTTATATTGCCAATTACATAAAGACAAGAAAACAAATAGAAGATGAAGAGAATACTAATGAAAGGGAAGAGGTTTCCCCGTATCCTCCTATTATTTCTTATGATGAATCAGGTAACGAGGAGGAGCCTTCTATTCAACCAATCTCATTAATAAGGAGCTCCAAAAAGAGGATTAAACCCACACATGATGCGAAGAAGAAAAATAAAAGACGGAGAAGCAAAGGTAAAAAGGTATCCCTTCCAAATGATGTTGCTCCTATTACTCATTGTGATGATGATAATTGCTATACTATCGGTGCTATCCATACTATTAATGATGAGAGTGATTATGCCTATGATATGAAAAGGGCCAAGCTTGGGGATGCTATGTTTGATGAGAATGACATGTTTGAGAATTTATTTGCTGCAGTTAATGTTTGTCCCATGCTTGGGGTTGCTACGTTTGATGAAGATGTTATTTTTAGCCTCCCAAATTTTGATATGCAAATTTATTATGATAATAGCATGCCTCCTATTTATGATAATTATATTGATGAAAGTGGATTTGGAGAGGTCGTGACTTTATTTAGTAATGATTCCACTATCTTGGAAGAGGTTTCAATTGATTATGATGAGAACAAAGTTGCTACTTATGATGATTATTGTGATGACACTTATGCTATAAAAAGTAGTGATGATTATATTTAAAACTTGTCATGATTATGATTACCATTTTTCTGAACATTACTCTTTTAATGAGGAAACAATCTATAGTATTCAAGTTTCTTATGATACTTCCACTATTCCGAATGAGAAGAATTTTGCTTATGTGGAGAGTAATAAAATTTATGCGTTGGGGATCATGAAAAGAATGCTTTATGTGATGTTTATATTGTTGAATTCATTCATGATGCTACTGAAAATTATTATGAGAGAGGAACATATGTTTCTACATATTGCAATAATATCAAGTTTCCTCTCTATATGTTGAAAGTTTTGAAGCTATGCTTGCTTTGCTTTCCTATGCTAGTTAATTATCATTCCCATAAGTTGTTTTCTCAAAAAATCCCTATGCATAGGAAGTGGGTTAGACTTAAATGTGCTAGTTATATTCTTCATGTTGCTCTCTTTATGTTTCAATTCTTATCTTTTATGCGAGCATCATTGAAATCATCATGCCTAGCTAACAGACATTAAAGAAAAGCGCTTGTTGGGAGACAACCCAATATTTACCCCTACTGTTTTTGTGTGTTCACATGATTTAGATACTGTAGTAATCATGTTTTATAGCTTTTTTTAATAAAGTGCCAAGTAGAACCTTTGGGAAGACTTGGGTGAAAGTTAATGTGATCTTGGTGTAAAAAATAGAAACTTTGCGCTCACGAGATTAGCTGCCATTTTTTACTGGAGAGTGATTTTAAGTTGATTCTTTTTGCAGAAGACTAATATACAAATTCCTCGTGTCCACCAATTTGTTTGAGAATTTTTAGAGTTACATAAGTATTTGAAAGTTACAGATTACTACAGACTGTTCTGTTTTTGACAGATTCTGTTTTCTATGTGTTGTTTGCTTATTTTGATGATTCTATGAGTAGTATCGGAGGGTATGAACCATAGATAAGTTGGAATACAGTAGGTTTAAGACCAATATAAATAAATAATGAGTTCATTACAGTACCTTGAAGTGGTGATTTATTTTCTTATACTAACGGAGCTTACGAGTTTTTTGTTGAGTTTTGTGTTGTGAAGTTTTCAAGTTTTGGGAAAAGATTCAATGGACTATGGAATAAGGAGTGGAAAGAGCCTAAGCTTGGGGATGCCCAAGGAACCCCAAGGCAATATTCAAGGACAACCAAGAGCCTAAGCCTGGGGATGCCCCGGAAGGCATCCCCTCTTTCGTCTTCGTGCATCGGTAACTTTACTTGAGGCTATATTTTTATCCATTACATATGTGTTTTACTTGGTTTATTTTTGCTTGCTGTTTGAGTAATATACCAAGATCTGAAATTCTTAAATGTTAGATAGTCTTCACATAGTTTGATAATTATTCAACTACTCATTGATCTTCACTTATATCTTTTGGAGTAGTTTGTTGTTTCCTCTAGTGCTTCACTTATATCTTTTTAGAGCACGGCGGCAGTTTTATTTTGAAGAAATAGATGAACTCTCATGCTTCACTTATATTATTTTGAGAGTCTTTTAGAACAGCATGGTAATTTTCTTAGGTTATGAATTTAGTCCTAATATGATGGGCATCCAAGAGGGATATAATAAAAACTTTCATATAAAGTGCATTGAATACTATGAGAAGTTTGATTCCTTATGATTGTTTTGAGATATGAGGATGGTGATATTAGAGTCATGCTAGTAGAGTAATTGTGAATTTGAGGAATACTTGTGTTAAAGTTTGTGATTCCCATAGCATGCACTTATGGTGATCTGTTATGTGATGAAGTTGTAGCATGATTTATTTATTGATTGTCTTCCTTTGTGTGGAGGTCGGGATCGCGCGATTTTTAACTCCTACCAACCCTTCCCCTAGGAGCATGTGTGTAATGCTTTGTTTTGATAACTTGTAGATTTTATGACTAATGTTGAGTCCATGGATTATAGGCACTCTCACCCTTCCACCGTTGCTACCCTCTGGTGCCGTGCAACTTTTGCCGGTACCATACACCCACCATATACCTTCCTCAAAAAAGCCACCATACCTACCTATTATGGCATTTCCATAGCCATTACAAGATATATTGCCATGCAACTTTCCACCGTTCCTTTTATTATGACACGCTTCATCATTGTCATATTGCCTTGCATGATCATGTAGTTGACATCGTATTTGTGGTAAAGCCACCCCTCATAATTTTTTATACATGTAACTCTTGATTCATTGCACATCCCGGTACATGATACGTATCCAACGTATCTATAATTTTTTATTGTTCCATGCTATTATATATTATGTTTTGGATGTTTAACGGGCTTTATTATACACGTTAATATTATTTTTGGGACTAACCTACTAACCCAAGGCCCAATGCAAATTGCTTTTTTGTGCCTATTTCAGTGTTTCACAGAAAAGGGATATCAAACGGAGTCCAAACAGAATAAAACCTTCGGGAGAGTTATTTTTGGAACCGTATCTACCCAGAAGACTTGGAGTACATGCAAGGGAATGAAAGAGGCGGCCACCAGGGGGCAGGCGCGCCCCCCACCCTCGTGGGCCACCTCTGGCTCCCCCGGTGCCCTCCTTCCTCCTATATATATCCACGTACCCTGAAAACATCGAGGCAACAGAGAAAACCCTAATTCCACTACCGCAACCTTCTCTTCCCATGAGATCCCATCTTGGAGCCTGTTCCGGAGCTCCGCCGGAGGGGTGATCGATCACGGAGTGCTTCTACATCAACACCATAGCCACACCAGTGAGTTGTGAGTAGTTTACCATAGATCTTCGGGTCCATAGTTATTAGCTAGATGGCTTCTTCTCTCTTTTTGGATCTCAATACAAAGTTCTCTTCGATCTTCGAGGAGATCTATTCGATGTAATCTTTTTGCGGCGTGTTTGTAGAGATCCGATGAATTGAGGGTTTATGATCAAGATTATCTATGAACAATATTTGATTCTTCTCTGAAATCTATTTTGTATGATTATAATATCCTTGCAACTCTCTTCGAATTATTGGTTTGGTTTGGCCTACTAGATCTATAGTTCTTGCAATGGGAGAAGTGCTTGGCTTTGGGTTGAATCTTGTGGTATCCTTTCCCAGTGACAGTACGGGTAGCAAGGCACGTATTGTATTGTTGCCAACGAGGATAAAAAGATGGGGTTTATATCATATTGCTTGAGTTTATCCCTCTACATCATGTCATCTTGTTTAAGGTGTTACTCTGTTCTTATGAACTTAATACTCTAGATGCATGCTGGATAGCGGTCGATGAGTGGAGTACTAGTAGTAGATGCAGAATTGTTTGGGTCTACTTGTTACAGACGTGATGCCTATATATAATGATCATGCCTAGATATTCTCATAACTATGCGCTTTTCTATCAATTGGTCGACAGTAATTTGTTTACCCATCGTAGAATTCTGCTATCATGAGAGAAGCCACTAGTGAAACCTATGGCCCTCGGGTCTATCTTTATCATATTACTTTTCCTTCAATTTCTATTGTCGTTGCTTATTTACTTTCTTTACTTCTGTTCTTATAACAAAAATACCAAAAATACTATCCTATCCTATCTATCAGATCTCACTTTCGTAAGTGACAGTAAAGGGATTGACAACCCCTTTATCGCGTTGGCTTGGAAGTTCTTAATTGTTTGTGCAGATGCGAGGGACTCCCGCGTGGTCTCCTACTGGATTGATACCTTGGTTCTCAAAAACTGAGGGAAATACTTACTCTAGTGTGCTGCACCACCCTTTGCTCTTTGAGGGAATACAACGCAAGCTCGAGAAGTAGGAAGAAGAATTTCTAGCGCCGTTGCTGGGGAGACTCATGCCAAGTCAAGTCAAGATTTGATCTCCCATCAACTAGCCAATTTATGGCGCCGTTGCCGGGGATATCTAGGCAAAAGTCATATACCAAGTACCTATCACAAACCCTTATCCTTCGCACTACATTATTTGCCTCTCGTTTTCCCTCCCCCACTTCACCCTTGCCGTTTTATTTGCCCTTCTTTTTCCGTGTGTTTACCGTTCGCTTGCCTCGTGTGTGTTCGTCTTTATCACGGGTTGTTGCTATCATGTCTGAGATGGGGGAAGATGTCGTTTAAAAGGGTAGTAATGTTGAGGGCAACTTCACCTTTGTTGATCCTCCTGATGAAACTACCACTTTACATACTAAGAAGTTCCGGGTTGGTACTGGTAATATTATTGGAAAAGGAGTTCTTCAAGACTTCTTTACTTTTGCCGGTGCTTTACCCGCTATGGGTGGATCTATTCTTCATAGAACTATTAGTCTTGCGGATGCCATATCTATGCTTGTATTTGAAATTGAAAGGCAATTTATCCATATGCATCCTTGCATTCAGAGAATCTTTCTTGAATTTTCCAATATTGAACATTCTTCGGTTAAGCGCGCAACTACTATCTTTTTGGGTCATGAGTTCAGATTCATAATGAAGGAGGCCAAAGAAATATTTACGCATTATAGAGTGGATGTTGGTCGTCCTCCCATAGAAGCTATCTTATTCAATCAAGAGGACATTATGCGTTTGCAATCTTTAGACCATGTTGCTTTTAATGAAAACCTTAGGAAAAAGGTTCCTACCGATATCTTGGTTGATAGAATTTCTGAATTGAATGATGACTTTGCTATTCAAAACAATGGGTTAGGTTTTTCCCTTGAGCGGAGGCTCATGACCTTCTGCCAAAAGAATGCTTATAATGATGAATTGGTAGTACAGTATGAAGGGCCAAAGGAGGAACCTATACCTCCTGAGCTTGATATAGGGGACCTTTGTCTTATTAAATTTAGCCCTTTTGATTACTTTTTCTTGCCACAAAGAAAACTTGCCGCTGAACGTAGGGAATATGAGATGAGTTTTCGCGATCTACCTTATCATTATGGCAATACCTAGATCTATTCTTGTATCGTGCCTAGCTAGGGGTGTTAAACGATAGCACTTGTTGGGAGGCAACCCAATTTTATTTTATTTGTTTTTGCTTCTATTTAGGAATAAATATTGCATCTAGCTTCTGTTTAGATGTGGTTTTGTGTTTTAATTATTGTTTGTGCTAAGTACAACCTTTGGGAAGACTTGTGTGAAGTTTATGTGATCATGCTGTAAAAAGCAGAAACTTTAGCGCTCACGAGATTGGTTGTAATTTTTTACTGGAGAGTGCTTTCTAGTTGATTCTTTTTGCGGATGATTAATAGACAAATTCCTCACGTTTACCAATGTATTTCAATTTTTTAGAGTTACAGAAGTATTCGAAAGTTACAGATTACAACAGACTGTTCTGTTTTTGACAGATTCTGTTTTTCGTGTGTTGTTTGATTATTTTGATGAATCTATGAGTAGTTGTCGGAGATATTGACCACGGGTGTCCTCATCGACCACCCATGGTATTTCAAGACAATTGGGGGCCGCCTGTCACCCCCGACCGCCTGCTCATCAGGCCGCCTCCTGGGACAGCTAAGCCCAGGAGCCGACTGCCAGCAGGCGGCGGCTCCGTAGCCAGCAGCCAGCAGGCAGCGCTCCGCCTCCCCCTCGGGACGCGTGCTAGGGAACCACGATGAAGCTAAGGCATGGCTACAATTGAGCATGTCCTTAGAGAATCTACAAGGGCGTGGCTATAGTGGGGACGTATCTTATGGATGCCACTTAAGCGGCGTATCACTGTAGCCATGCTGCCAGTGACCAAGCCTCGGTCAGAGGAAGCCACTATCCCACTACCCATAGGCGGCAGGGCCAGCAGGCGGCTGGCCCCACCGGCCAGTGGGTGAAAAAGAAGCAAGCGGCCCATGGTAGGCGGCCTTGGGGACGGTCCGCCTGGTAGCAGGCAGCCCACCGTGCCCTAGGAGTCTGAACCTCATCAAGATGACAAGACATGACGTGGTGGCAGCGTACGGCAGGAGGCGGTGGCACTGTAGCCATTTCCCTCCTGACGATGCAGCCGTCAGCAGAGGAGCGCCTATAGTGAAAGGCAATCACAAGGGCCCACAGACGGCGGGCCCCAGCAGACAGGCGGAGAGGCCGGCACCCGAAGACGCTGACAGCTGGGGGCCATTCCGCCTGGATTACTATTGTACCCATGGGGGTTAGGCCTATATAAACCCCCCAGGGTCCTCCATGTGGAGGGGTTGAACTCTAGAAAGAAGAGAGACATAGAGAGAGATATGGGAGAAAGTCTAGCCACCATTCTGATTCCCTAGAGTGAAGGTAGAGAGCTAGCCTTGCCCTTCTTCATCCTCTAGACGACACAGCTCAATGAGCAACCTTGTAGCCACCCTATTGACAATAGTCATGACACGGAGTCCCCGCAGAGCAGGACTAGGGGTGTTATCTCCACGGAGAGCCCCGAACCTGGAAAAGATTCGTAGGCGTCCTAAGTATCGTCTTATCCCGCTTCCAGGGCCCGGCGACGTTCTATTACCCCCATGCATGATAAGCCATCCTTTGGCATATGTCGCGCCAAAACCCTGACATTTGGCGCCCACCATGGGGCAAGGTGCACCATCGTCCGGAGACATGTTCTAGACGGGAACTTTGTTCCTCCCTGACGAGCACAGCCAGCCTGGCACGCCCGCAGGGGTGGATGCTGGGACGATTCGCGACGCTGAGGCCGCATGCGCCGCGAGCGGACTCGCCGACCTTCTCGTCGGCGTCCACATCCACGACGAGCACTCTTCGGCCGCAGATCCAATTGCGCCGGAGAGCTGCCTCGTTGAGCTCCTCGACAAGCTTCACATCGTCGATGAGCGCGCCTCCGACATAGAGTCCGTGGGCTCCTCGGACCCATCAATTGACATGATCATCGACCTCGACGCGGCGTCCGCTGATTCCTTCCCTGAGCACGTGGTGATCATCAACGGTCCCCTCCCCACTGCAGCCTGCGGCAGTGGCGTTAGCACCGTCACGGAGGTGCTGGCCACCAGCCACGACGACCCTTCCAACGGGTCGGGCCAAGACCCGCTGCAGGCGGCCATGCAGATCCTCTCCGCCCCCATTGCCGCGGGGGCGGATGGCGCGGCATTGGAGGCGCTCCGTGTCTCACTCCTAGACAACGCCAACAAGCTGGCCGCTTCCCGGCGCTTCACCGAAGCCTACCGCTGCAAGATGGACCATGCCATAGGCGGCACACCGACTGCTGGCGAGCCCAGCCGGGCTGGTGCCGTTCGCGATCGCGGCGGAGTGCTGGCAGATATGCTGGGGGCCCGCGGCCCGTGTACCCCACTCCGTCGGAGAACCTAAGGGCTGCCCAGGCGGCAGTCAATGAGATAGGGTACTTAAAGGAAGACGAGCTTCGCTGCATGACTCAGCACACCCGCCAGCTCCTCGACGTGGCTGCTGCGCAGCAGGAAGCCCGTCGCCGGGCATCACAGGTCGGCGTGAAAGCAGAAAACCGCCCTCTTCGGCGGGAACAAGGAGCCACGTCCCGCTCTCCAACAGTCGGCGCCTGCAACCGGCGTGACTCAGAGCCGGCTGCTAGCTATAGCAGACAAACTCGCATCACCATCAAGCGCAATCAAGATGGCTGCCCAAGGGCTGTAGAGCGGTGGGAGGAGTGCCCGCCTCCTCCCTGCCGAGAGAGGCGTGTGTCCCCTCCACATGTTGACCACCCTACTCTCGCAGGCCGCTTGGGCCGCCGCGAGGGAGTTGGGGAGAATAACGCCCGCCACCGCCTCGACCGACTGGCTCGGTCACTGGCGGTCGAAGAAGAAGATGATCTCGGTCCAGCCTGCTTCTGCCCCCGCATCCGTGACGAGCCTTTTCCCAAGGGCTTCTCACTCCCCAGAGACACCCCCAAGTACAACGGATCGATGAAGCCGGAGGACTAGCTGGTGGACTACTCCACGACTATCAGCATAGCAGCCGGCAACAGGCGCGTTGCCGTGAAGTATGTGCCACTCATGCTCCAGGGCACGACATGGACATGGTTGAACAGCCTCAAGCCCAACAGCATCAACGGTTGGTTAGACTTCACCGACGCCTTCACTCGCAGCTTCACCAGCACCTACAAGCGTCCTCCCTAGCCACGCCAGCTCTCCTTATGCGTCCAAGGCCCGAATTAGTCTGCTCGTGATTACTTGACACGTTGGGCAGAGCTGCGCAACTCTTGCGAGGGAGTGCACGAGGTACAGGCCGTCGAGTACTTCACGGCCGGGTGCAGAGAAGGCACCTTGCTCAAACACAAACTCCTCTGCGACGAGCCCGCCATGCTCGATGAGCGGCTGAGCATAGCAGACAAATACGCCACTGCCGACTCCTCCATGAAGTCCGAGCTGCAAGTGGATGCCTCTAGGAAGATGGCTCCCCCGGCTCCCAAAACGCCGGAAGGAGAGTCCAGTCGGTGCTAGCAGCAGACTGACCACAAGCGCAAGGCCCACCCGCCGGTTTCCAACAGCCGGCTGGTGGCAATGGTTGATGACTAGCAACGAGAAGCACAAGCGGGACCCAAGCGCCAGAAGAGTGGCAAGCCAGCGTGGCAGCCCGCTTTCTCCTTCGATCAGGCTCTGGACGCACCCTGCAAGTTTCACAGTGGCGCGAAGCCTTCCAATCACACCACACGAAAGTGTCATTGGCTCACGCAGATTGCCAGAGGGGAAGCTCTGCCACCGCCGCCTGCTGGGCAGGCGGCTCCACCTCCTAAACCACCGGCTGCTTGTCCAGGCAGCCAGATCTAGGACGAGTTCCCAGAAGAGAATGGAGCCTATGTCATCTTCACAAGCCAAGCGAACGATAGGCACAACCGGCACCAACAGCGTAGAGAAGTCAACACCGTTGCCATCGAAGCCCCAGAGTTCATGCACTGGTCTGAAAGGCCCATCAGCTGGAGCCGTGAAGATCACCCGGCTGTCATGCCTTCACCAGGGGCTTATGCATTGGTTCTGGATGCAACTCTCTCCACCGACAGGCAGGCCTGTCGGTTCTCCGGAGTGCTGGTAGACGGTGGCAGCAGCATCAACATCATGTACCGCGACACCATGGAGAGGTTGTGCATCAAAGAAAAACAACTTCAGCCTACTGGGACTGTGTTCCACGGAATCGTTCCAGGCCTCTCTTGCTCACCACTCGGCAAGGCCAAGATTGATGTCCTGTTTGGTGACAAGAAGCATTTCCGGCGGGAGCCGGTCTGGTTTGAAGTGGTGAACCTAGAAAGCCCCTATCATGTGATTTTGGGTCGTCCAGCTCTTGCAAAGTTCATGGCGGTACCCCATTACGCCTACCTCAACATGAAGATGTCAGGTCCCAAAGGAATAATCACCATAGCCGGGGACTATGAGAAGTCCATCGCATGTGCGACTGCCAGCAGCCGGCTGGCCAAGTCCCTTGTCGTAGCTGAAGAGAAGTGTCGCCTGGAATGGCTGGTGGCATGGGCTGGCGAGCAGCCAGCCGATCCCAAGGAGGCGGAGCCGCAAGGCTCGTTCCAACCGGCCAAGGGGACAAATAAGATTGCGTTGGACCCATCTCGTCCCGAGCGATTTGCTGTCATAGGGTCAAACCTAGACAGCAAATAGGAAAGCGAGCTCGTCGATTTCCTCCGTGAGAATCGGGACATCTTCACATGGTCCCCCAAAGACATGCCGGGTGTTTTGATGGATTTCGCCGAGCACAACCTACATGTGAAAGAAGATGCAAAGCCTGTCAGGCAGCCACTCTGCCGCCTGTCAGAAGAAAAGAGAAGAGTTGTTGGAGAAGAGGTTGCCCGCTTGCTGGCAGCCGGCTTCATTATGGAAGTGTTCTATCCTGAGTGGCTCTCCAACCCGGTCCTAGTGCTGAAGAAGAACAACAAATGGCGCATGTGCATTGTTTACACTAGCCTCAACAAATCTTGCCCTAAAGATCAGTTAGCTCTGCCGCGAATAGATCAAGTGATTGACTCCACACCTGGATAAGAGCTGTTGTCATTCCTTGATGCCTATTCCGGGTACCACGAGATCAAATTTGATCCAGCCGACCGCGTGAAGACCGCCTTCCTCACGCCATTTGGGGCCTTCTGCTACCTGACCATGACGTTCGGCTTGAGGAATGTCGGCGCCACTTTTCAGCGTTGCAAGCAGAAATGTCTCCTCCAGCAACTTGGCATAAACACCCATGTTTACGTGGACGATATCGTGGTGAAGACAGAGAAGAGGGGAACTCTCTTGGAGGACCTCCAAGAGACCTTCGACAACCTGCGCCGCTATCAGGTCAAGCTAAACCCGAAGAAATGTGTCTTCGGGGTGCCAGCAGGCCAGCTCCTTGGTTTCCTGGTATCCGAGCGCGGCATCGAGTGCAACCCCACAAAGATCAAGGCCGTTGAGATAATGGAGATACCGACTTGCATACGTGACATCCAGAAGTTCACCGGGTGCCTGGCATCGCTCAGCCGATTCATCAGCCGGCTGGGCGAAAAGGCACTCCCCCTGTACCAACTGATGAAGAAGACTACTTGCTTTGAGTGGAACGACAAGGCGGATGAAGCTTTCCAGCAGCTCAAGATGGTGTTGTCCACGTCGCCTGTCCTGGCGGCGCCAGCAGACAAGGAACCGATGTTCCTTTACATAGCCACCAGCCGGGTGGTCAGCATGGTGATTGTGGTTGAACGGCCAGAGAACGGTGGAGCCTTGCCTATCCAGAGGCCGGTCTACTACTTGAGCAAGGTGCTGTCAGTCTCCAAGCAGAACTACACCCACTACCAGAAGATGTGCTATGGCGTGTACTTCACCACCAAGAAACTCAAGCAGTACTTCCAAGAGCATCCGATCACGGTCGTATGCACGGCCCCGCTTGCTGAGATCATGGGCAACAGAGATGCCACAGGAAGAGTGGTGAAGTGGGCCATTGAGCTGGCCCCCTTTATCGTCTTCTACCAGCCACGCACCACCATCAAATCGCAAGCTCTGGCCGACTTCCTCGTCGACTGGTCCGAGACCTAGTACCTGCCGCCTGCTCCAGATTCAAGCCATTGGCGGATGCACTTTGATGGATCAAAGATGCGCACTGGCTTGGGAGCCGTCATCGACCTCACCTCCCCCAAGGGCGACAAGCTCAAATATACTCTGCAAATCCACTTTGCCTCCTCCAACAATGTGGCCGAGTATGAGGCACTCATTCATGGGCTCCAGATGGCCAAAAAGATTGGCATCCGCCGAGTGCTATGCTATGGTGACTTAGATTTGGTTGTCCAGCAGTCCTCCAGGGACTGGGACGCCAAGGACGCAAACATGGTGAGTTACCATTTCCTTGTCCAGCAGATCAGTGGGCATTTTGACGGCTGCGAGTTCCTCCACGTGCCACGAGCCGACAATGTGCAAGCCGATGCCTTGGCACGAATTGGCTCCACCCGCCAAGAAATACCAGCCGGCGTGTCCCTCCAATGCCTGTGCAAGCCGTCTATCAAGCCATCACGAGAGTCAGAGTCAATCTTCATACCAGCTGATCCTGGAGCAGACGGCCCGACAACCTCAGCAGCCGGCCTGGGGACTGCTCCAGCGGGCGGCCTAAATACTCCGACTCCAGCAGACGGCCCAGCAGCCGCTGCATCGGTTCCTGGCCCGGGGACTGCTCCAGCTGGCGGCCAAGAAGCGTCGGCTCCAACAGACGGCCCGGGGACTACTGCACCCGGCCTGGGGACATCAGAAGCACAGCAGGCGGTTCACCCTAGCCCTCCGCCTCCCAACCCAACCGCCCTGGTCTCAGTGGCAGAAATAACAGCAGTCTCAGCGCCGTCTTGGGCACAACCAATCCTCAATTTCCTGCTCAGAAGAGACCTGCCAGCACACGAAACTTTGGCATGGCAAGTTCAACACCAAGCGTTAGCATATACAATAGTTAACAGAGAGCTTGTCAGAAGAAGTGCAACAGGCGTCTTCTAGCGTTGCGTGGAAGCAGAAAAGGGTCTGGCTATTCTAAAGGATATTCATCAAGGGGAGTGCGGCCACCACGCGGCCTCAAGATCCCTCGTTTCCAAGGCCTTCCGCCATGGCTTCTTCTGGCCAACTGCTTTGGATGACGCCAAAGCCTTAGTCAAGAAGTGCAATGGCTGCCAGCGCTTTAGTTCCAAGCAACACTTGCCGACTTCTACACTCAAGACCATTCTGATCACTTGGTCGTTTGCTGTCCGAGGACTGGACATGGTGGGTCCCTTCAAGATAGCTCGAGGTGGCTTGACCCATTTGGTCATAGCCATGGACAAGTTCACCATGTGGATCGAGGCGAAGCCGATCAAGAAACTCAACGGCCCAATAGTTGTGACCTTCATCACAGACATCACAGTCCGTTATGGCATACTACACAACATCATCACCGACAACGGCACAAACTTTGCCAAAGGCGCATTGGCCCGTTTCTGTGCAACACATGGCATCCGACTGGACTTGGCGTCCGTTGCCCACCCACAGTCAAACAGCCAAGTTGAGCGCGCTAACGGCCTTATCCTGTCCGGCATCATGCCCTGGCTGGTCGAGCTTTTGGAAGGATCAGTCGGTTGCTGGATCAAAGAGTTGCCGTTTGTGCTCTGGAGCCTCAGGACAACTCCAAACAAGTCAACCGGCTTCACTCCCTTCTTCCTCGTATATGGAGCCGAGGTCATCATCCCAACAGATGTTGAGTTCGACTCGCCTCGCGTCACCATGTACGCAGAAGCCGAAGCAAAAGAAGCCCGAGAAGACAGTGTGGACCTGCTGGAGGAGGCTCGGATGGTAACACTCCGCCGATCCGCCATCTATCAGCAGGGTCTCTGTCGCTACCACAGTCGGCGGGTCAGGCCACGCTCCTTCCGCGAGGGGGATCTTGTGCTCCGGCTGATCCATCGAACAGCCGGCCAGCACAAGCTCTCAGCCCCTTGGGAAGGACCGTTCATCATCAGAAAGGTACTAGGCAACGATGCCTACTACCTCATCGATGCACAGAAGCCAAGAGCACGCAAGAGAGACGACTCAGGCAAGGAGTCGGAGCGCCCGTGGAACGCGAACCTTCTTCGCCGCTTTTATAGCTAAAGACAGTATGTGTAGCGGTATCTACTTTATTTTGAGAAACAATGGGACCCCCGACGAGTTCTCGGGGACTGTCCAACCCTTTGTCTATATGATAAGAATTATGCCTATGAATGAGTATCTTTTCATTCTTTTGTCCGGCATCGGGACCAAGCAGACGGCCCGGGGACTTGCCGCCTGGCCCTATGTTTAAAACTTTTTCTTCAACAGTCAGACAAGTAATGTGACGGCATCCAAGCCCTCTCCCACCTATAGTCACAGACTCGTAGAACGCGGCTGTCTGACTGGCGGGAGTCAAAGGCAGGAAGTGGTACACACAAGAAAAAAGGCTAAGGAAAAATAAACATAGGGCAAGATGACCCTTCATACAAGTTGGCCGGCGGCTGAGCAGCCGGCCAGTCGGCTTCTGGCTTAGCCACACCGCGTTCCAGAGGGCGGGATGCTTGCCTATCCGGAAAATAGCTAAGGACCTGACCCAGTCACAGACCACAGAGTGGCTGTCTGGCTGGCAAGACGGCAGTTAAAGGAAACAGCAAAAGAAAGACGCCAGAAGGAACAAAGGACGGCGCTAACTCTAGAACCCGGCAAACAGCATAGACATATGCAATATTAAGAGAATATTTATAATAAAAAGGCCTTGAAGGCTGCCTTCCAGCAATAGCTTACGGATACACCCAGTGGGTGGAATTGTTCGGACTAATCCTACCAAGTCTTAAGTAAAAACAGGAAATGAAAGATACAGAAACAGCGCCTAAGATGCAGCAAGCGGAGCAGGTGGCACGACGGGGTCAATGGGGCCGGCTGCTGGGGGAGCCGCCTGATGGGTCTCGGCCTGGTCGCTTCCTACAGCAGACAGTGCCGTCCTGCTGGGCCCCCTCGTAGAAGCCTGGTCGGGCTGATGTCGGGCAGACGGCTCCTCCTCCTGGGAGCTGGCTTCTTCGCCGCTGTCTTCCTCATCCTCACAATCGTCGCTAGAGGTGATCTCCTCATCCAGCTCCTCCGGCGCCCCCAGGTCCAGCCCGAAGTTGTCGGGTGGCACCACATGATCGTTTTCATCCAACTCTGGGATGAAAACGGCAGTGTCGGCGTACTCGACGAGGGAAGCGGCGCGCTTGATGAGATCTCCTCGCA
>LR738713.1:567191266-567236834 GCA_902687465.1 Secale cereale | reverse complement strand
CACGGAGTGCTTCTACATCAACACCATAGCCTCACCAATGAGTTGTGAGTAGTTTACCACAGACCTTCGGGTCCATAGTTATTAGCTAGATGGCTTATTCTCTATTTTTGGATCTCAATACAAAGTTCTCCTCGATCTTCGAGGAGGTCTATTCGATGTAATCTTTTTGCGGTGTGTTTGTCGAGATCCGATGAATTGTGGGTTTATGATCAAGATTATCTATGAACAATCTTTGATTCTTCTCTGAAATCTTTTATGTATGATTATAATATCCTTGCAAGTATCTTCAAATTATTGGTTTGGTTTGGCCTACTAGATCTATAATTCTTGCAATGGGAGAAGTGCTTGGCTTTGGGTTCAATCTTGCGGTGTCCTTTCCCAGTGACAATAGGGGCAGCAAGGCACATATTGTATTGTTGCCATTGAGGATAAAAAGATGGGGTTTATAACATATTGCTTGAGTTTATCCCTCTGCATCATGTCATCTTCCTTAAGGTGTTACTCTGTTCTTATGAACTTAATACTCTAGATGCATGCTGGATAGTGGTCGATGTGTGGAGTAATAGTAGTAGATGCAGAATTGTTTGGGTCTACTTGTTACGGACGTGATGCCTATATACAATGATAATGCCTAGATATTCTCATAACTATACGCTTTTCTATCAATTGCTCGACAGTAATTTGTTCACCCAACGTAGAATTCTGCTATCATGAGAGAAGCCACTAGTGAAACCTATGGTCCCCAGGTCTATCTTTATCATATTACTTTTCCTTCAATTTCTATTGCTGTTTCTTATTTACTATCCTATCATATCTATCATATCTCACTTTCGTAAATGACCGTAAAGGGATTGACAACCCCTTATCGCGTTGGCTTGGAAGTTCTTAATTGTTTGTGCAGATGCGAGGGATTCACGCGTGGTCTCCTACTGTATTTATACCTTGGTTCTCAAAAACTGAGGGAAATACTTCTGCTACTGTGCTACATCACCCTTTCCTCTTCGAGGGAATACAACGCAAGCTCGAGAAGTAGCAGTACACCGCCGGAGGCATTCACATAGAGTCATATTTTGTTCTAGCATCGAGTTGTAATTCTTGAGTTGTAAGTAAATAAAAGTGTGATGTTCTTCATTATTAGAGCATTGTCCAAGTGAGGAAAGGATGATGGAGACAATGATTTCCCCACAAGTCGAGATGAGACCTCGGACGAAAAAAAGAGGCCATAAAAAGGAGAGAAAGAAAAAAAAGAGGCCCAAAACAAAAAAAAATTGAGAGAAAAAGAGAGAAGGGGCAATGCTACTATCTTTTTTCCACACTTGTGCTTCAAAGTAGCACCATGATCTTCATGATAGAGAGTCTCTTGTTTTGTCATCTCCATATACTAGTGGGAATTCTCATTATATAGCTTGGCTTGTATATTCCAATGATGGACTTCCTCAATATGCCCTAGGTCTTCATGAGCAAGCAAGTTGGATGCACACCCACTTAGTTTCTTTTTAAGCTTTCATAAATTTATAGCTCTAGTGCATCTGTTCCATCGCAATCCCTACTCACTCACATTGATATCTATTGATGGGCATCTCCATAGCCCATTGATACGCCTAGTTGATGTGAGATTATCTTCTCCCTTTTTGTCCTCTCCCCAACCACCATATTCTATTCCACCTATAGTGTTATGTCCATGGCTCACGCTCATGTATTGCGTAAAAGTTGAAAAAGTTTGAGAATACTAAAGTATGAAACAATTGCTTGGCTGAAACCGGGGATGTGCATGATTTATATAAATTGTGTGATGAAGATAGATCATAGCCAGACTATATGATTTTGTAGGGATAACTTTCTTTGATCATGTTCTTTTGAGAAGACATAATTGCTTTGTTAGTATGCTTGAAGTATTATTATTTTTATGTCAATATTAAACTTTTGTTTCGAATCTTATGGATCTGAACACTCATGCCACAATAAAGAAAATTACATTGATAATTATGTTAGGTAGCATTCCACATCAAAAGTTTAGTTTCTATCATTTACCTACTCGAGGACGAGCAGGAATTAAGCTTGTGGATGCTTGATACGTCTCCAACGTATCTATATTTTTTATTGTTCTATGCTATATTATCTATCTTGGATGTTTTATAAGCATTCATATGCCATTTTATATGATTTTTGGGACTAACGTATTAACCCAGAGCCTAGTGCCAGTTTTTGTTTTTCCATGTTTTTGAGTATCGCAAAAAAGGAATACCAAATGGAGTCCAATTGACCTGAAATTGCACGGAGGTTGTTTTTGGACTAGAAGAAGCCCATGGAGTACCGGAGATGGACCAGAAGAGTCCCGAGGCCACCACGAGGGTGGGGGCGCGCCCCCTATCTCGTGGCCGCCTCGGGGACCCCCTGACTTGTTCCCGACTCCAACACCTCTTATATATACCCAAACTTCAAGAACATAACCTAGATCTGGAGTTCCGACGCTGCAAGCCTCTGTAGCCACCAAAAACTAATCGGGGCCATGTTCCGGCAGCCGGAGGGGGGATCCATCACCGGTGGCCATCTTCATCATCCCGTCGCTCTCCATGACGAGGAGGGAGTAGTTCACCCTCGAGGCTGAGGGTATGTACCAGTAGCTATGTGTTTGATCTCTCTCTCTCTCTCTCTCTCTCTCTCTCTCTCTCTCTCTCTCTCTCTCTCTCTCGTGTTCTTGAGATGGCACGATCTTGATGTATCGTGAGCTTTGCTATTATAGTTGGATCTTCTGATGCTTGTCCCCGTCTATCTTCTTGTAATGGATTGAGTTTTCCCTTTGAATTTATCTTATCATATTGAGTCTTTAAGGATTTGAGAACACTTGATGGATGTCTTGCGTGGGATACCCGTGGTGACAATGGGGTATTCTATTGATTCACTTGATGTATGTTTTGGTGATCAACTTGCGGGTTCCGCGACCTTGGGAATCTATGCATAGGGGTTGGCACACGTTTTTGTCTTGACTCTCCTATAGAAACTTTGGGGCACTCTTTGAAGTTCTTTGTGTTGGTTGAATTGATGAATCTGAGATTGTGTGATGCATATCGTATAATCATACCCACGGATACTTGAGGTGACATTGGAGTATCTAGGTGACATTAGGGTTTTGGTTGATGTGTGTCTTAAGGTGTTATTCTAGTACGAACTCTATGATAGATCGAACGGAAAGAATAGCTTCATGTTATTTTACCACGGACTCTTGAATAGATCGATCAGAAAGAATAACTTTGAGGTGGTTTCGTACCCTGCAATAATCTCTTCGTTTGTTCTCCGCTATTAGTGACTTTGGAGTGACTCTTTGTTACATGTTGAGGGATAGTTATATGATCCAGTTATGTTATTATTGTTGAGAGAACTTGCACTAGTGAAAGTATGAACCCTAGGCCTTGCTTCAAAGCATTGCAATACCATTTGTGCTCACTTTTATCATTAGTTATCTTGCTGTTTTTATATTTTCATATTACAAAAAACTATATCTACCATCCATATTGCACTTGTATCACCATCTCTTCGCCGAACTAGTGCACCTATACAATTTACCATTGTATTGGGTGTGTTGGGGACACAAGAGACTCTTTGTTATTTGGTTGCAGGGTTGTTTGAGATAGACCACCTTCATCCTACGCCTCCCACGGATTGATAAACCTTAGGTCATCCACTTGAGGGGAATTTGCTACTGTCCTACAAACCTCTGCACTTGGAGGCCCAACAACGTCTACAAGAAGAAGGTTGCGTAGTAGACATCATGGTTACCACTTTTACATAAAGCATTGTTGTGTTCACACCGTTAGAGATACTTTAGCTCAATTCTTAGAGTATAGCGCCCCCTAGATGTGATATCCCCCCTAAGAGGGATAAACTAACCTTGGGTTTTGTCGATGATGACTTCATGTAGATGTTGAAGATGTAGATGCTCAAAGTTCATGTAGATCATTTGGAGCAATCCATTGGAGTGAGTTTCACTTTCAATACCTACACGGGTTAGTCCCACATGGAACAAACAAAGATATCCATGGACATAGAGTGAATCGCACACAAGATGATGTCCATGAAAGCATTAGGTTACCTTGTCCCTTGTCTTACCAACAAGAGGGTTTGTGACTCCTTGAACTAGTGCAATATGTGGAAGTTGTTTGCACTTGTCCTCGCCAAGATGATATGAGTGAAGTATGTTGGCGGAGTCACCCTCAAGAACTCTCTAGTTCTTATTCTTCGGGATCCACATCAACTTGATGGGAATCCTTGGAGTTGTAATCATACTTGATCAAGTAGAGCTTGATGTAGTCTTGGGAACCCACTTGACCAAGGCCTTGGGAGCTTCATCAAATGCATCAATCTCTTCTTGAAGCTTGTCCTTGCCTTTTTGCTTGTGGTCTTGTGGTGGAAGAACATCTTGAGCTTGTGTTCCCTTGAAAGAAGTAGGATCATACTTCTCTTTTGAGGAACAAACTTCGTCTTGGGGTATTGATATTCTTCCCACTCAACTCCATTGGCATTGAACTTTCGTTCAGATTCAACACCTTGATTCTTCCGGTGCCTTCCTTGCATGCATACAATTTCGTCAAATTGCTTACTTCCGGCAAGAATCTTGTAAACACCTTTCTCTATAATTCCCTTCAATAAGCTATTTTCTTGCTCAAGTGTAACTTGGCTAAGAGAATCGTTAGTGGAATCAAGAGAACTACTAGAAGCAACAACATTAGATTTAGCATGATTATTGTTACTAGTAGAGGAAGAATATTTCTTGTTCTTGTTGCTAGATTTCACTTGCGGCATGTAAGTAAAAAAGAGTAAACGCTTGGCAATGTAAGAAGAACTTTTCTTACGAAGATCATCATTGATTGCTTTTAAGAACTCATGCTCTTGCTCCAGATTGAGCTTTTCAAAGCGTAGCTCCTCATGATTCCTCAAAAGTTCTCGATGATCCTCTAAGGTTTAATTCTTTAGTTAGACGCTCAATCTTCTCCTTATCATTGTCATTCGTTTTAGCTTGATTAGCATGATTAATAGCAATTTCAACATAGTTTTCATCACTATTGCTACCAACAAGTAAATCATCATCTCCTAGCAAGTCATCTTCATCACTATTAATACCAAGATACTCGGGGTGTGATACCATAGGGCCTTTAGCCGTGAAACATCTTCCAATTCCTTCATTTGGTGAGTCAAATATGACGTAGGAGTTGGATGACACAAGAGCAATTCCGGCAACACCATGATGGCTTCTCGCCACTCGTTGGTTACCCCAAGTGGAAGGTTTGAGATGAAGTGTAGCGGTAGTTTTCCCTTGGCAAAGATACCAAGGATCAAATTCCCCTGAGACTCCAAGGTTCAACAAGAAGGTGTCAACTGCTAACGGCGCCAGATATTAGCAATCAACCGGACCTGCACACAGATACAAATAACTTTGCTCCCAACGAGTACAGAGAGGTTGTCAATCCCTCCGGCCTTGTCGTTTACAAAGGATCAAACGCAAGAGATAATAGTGATATGTATAACTGCAACTAGTAAGTAAAGACTGAAAGTAAATAGCGGATGTGATCAGTGATGGTAATATGGACCGGGGTCCCATGATGTTCACTAGTGATGTCTCTCTACCAAAAGACGATAAAACGGCTATGTGAGGTAAACGAATTACAGCTGGGCAATTGACAGGATTACGTGCGCAAACCAATGCTAACTATGTTGCAAGAAAGGTAGAGGTTCAAAGCATGGGCGGTACGCCAAGGCAAGTAGACCGAAATCCATCTGCATCTACTACTAATCATCCACCTTGAGATATCTATCCAGAACATCTCGCTGGTATTAAGTTGCGAGTCCCACCCATAGTGTAAACTCAAAGCAACAGACAACTGCATTAAAAGAACTTTGCGTAAAGTAAACAATTGTCACACCCTGCATTTTGTAACATGATATTTGTAACTTTGAAGCATGGAAATTTGGACCAGCAAAAATTTTTAGCATCATTTGGCTTTTATTTGGAATTGAGTTATTCTGCATTTGTTTTTCTTGTGCTCATTAAGGTCAACTATGATCTCTTGTAGATTTCATCTCCATACTCAAAACTTCTGCCCAATGATCATCCCAAGTGTTATATAGCAGTATAGTATTTTCTTACAAAATTAATTTGGCCAAAAAGTATTTTATAAATTTAGTTTTCCACCCTGAATTGAGATTTGCACTGCAAGTACTTGATCAAGGGTGTGAAAACTTTTTCAAAAGGTTTATTTGAGACCTAGTAGTCATAGGACTCCCAGAAACCACAAAGGTATAATTTTAAAAGTTATTTTCCTATTTTATTTAAAAGGCTTTTCTTAAGGCCAGAAATGGTCTTTAATAGGGAAAAATTATTTAACTGTTTCAAAAATATTTGCCAAAATTCAGAGAGACTCAGAGGACATATATTGTCCATATATAAGAGTTTCAACACTTGGTCATGTTCAAAATATTGGGCTAAACCCTCTAAAACCCTTTCTGGATATTTCAAGCTTTTGAAATATTTACAAAGGAATTTTTCTCCAAAAATTCCAGGGAAATTCTATCATGTCATATATGACATATTAGATGATCTTGCAAAGCCTCATGCATTGGAGATCAAGAAAACCCACTCAAACCTCTTCATAACCATTCTGTCCATATTTGAAGTTTGAGCAACTCTACATTGCCAAACTTGTCCAAATGCTCTCAAACTTGGTGCACATGCTAGGATAGCCTAATAAGGCACCTAGACCAAATGGCACAAGATTTGGAATAGAGCAACTTGATCAGATCACCTCAAAACCCTTTCTGTTCAAATACAAATTTGAACAACTTTACATTACCAACTTTTTATCTGGAGCCTCAAACTTTGTGAGCATGATCAATACCCCAAATTAGGATGCTACACCAAGTGGTGCATCAAGGGGAGATGATTAGCTTGACTCAATCAACATGAAACTGTTTCTGTTGATTTCTAGGGTTCACCAAAGTTACATTGGCTAGTTTCTCCAAATGAGCTCAAATTTGGTGAAGCACCCTATTTTCTCATGCCTTTCAACCCTGTCAAGTGCCATGCCAATTGAACTTCATTTGCTTGATCAAACCATGATCAAACACCTTCTGCAGAAATCTTAAAACCTCTACTTTTACCACTTTCACTTTTCTCCAATGCCTCAGCTTCTTACCACAGGTGCACTGGGTTACTAGCAAACCCCAGTAACTCCCCCAGCACCTCAGCTCTATGATTGAGGGGTGAAACCTCCACTTTACCTTGCTGGACAGCAGTTTTCACCAAGTCCCCTAGCCCTCCTCCCTCTCTCTCTGCACCCCAGAGCATCCAAGGCCTTGGGGCAATTCTATACTACTCCCTCAACACCCCAGACACTGTTGGACACGCTGGGACGAGCCAAGCCAACGAGAGCGCGACGATGCCGGTCACACGCGCGCTCTGGAGCGCGTGAACAGTGCTCCCGCACGCTGGCTCGGGCCAATCATCGCCCCCCCGACCACCTCGAGCCTCCCCCTCGCGCCTCCCAACGCGCCTCGACGTCCGCAGCCCCCTCTGGTGCTGTCCCCCTCCTCCTGCGCCCTCCAGTGGCCATCGCCGCACGCGCGCTGGCCGCCCGCGGCGGCCACTCCTCTGGCTCACACGCGCGCACGCCCCTGCTGCTCCCCCGCTCCTCCTCTTACCTCCGCTGGACGTGGAAGACGTCCAGCAACACCCCCGACTCACTCCCGCAGCCTCCTGTGCGCTGTAGCGACAGGCCGGACCTCGCCGGCGCACGGGTCCACGGTGAACCACGGGCGTGCCTATTTAAGACCTCCCCGAGCTCTCCCAACTCCATCACCAGCTCCACCACACCTCACTAGCCCCTCCTGCACCCTCAGATCAGCCCCGGAGCGCCCCAGTGCTCGGGATCGACCGGAGCTCCGCCGCGTCGGGCCGCCGGAGATCTCGAGGTACAGGCCTCCCCTGCTCCTCCCTCCGCCTGTTTTGGAACCGCAGCACACCCCTGACCATTTCCCCTCTCTTTCCCCTTCTGTTTGCAGTCGAAAACAACCCCGACCACCGACCTCCGACGAGCTTCCGCCGTCGCACCTCGTCGCCGGCGAACCAGAGCTCCCCGCCGTGCCGCGATACCACCACCGCATCCGCCACTCGACGCTGAGCCTGACCCTGCCCTCCGTTGCCGTCGCCGTGGCCGGAGTCGTCGCCGGTGAGCTCGCCGTCGCCGTGGCCGTAGGGTTGAAGATGACAGGCGGGCCCCGCCTGTCATCCACCCGCCTCTCTCCTCTCCTCTGTGCCACTGACCCACGGGCCCCGCCCGTCAGGTTTGAAACCTGACGTGCGCGCGCGCTGACCCGTGCGGCTGGGCTAGTCAGCCCTGGGCCGTGCACTGTGGCCCTTTGGCCCAGTTGCACAGGGACCCTTTTTCTTTTTCTTTTCTGTTAATGTTTCAAACATTTATGCAGAAAAGAATATTGATCCAAATTAATTATTTCCAACTCCTAAAATCTTGTAATATTCCAACCTATTTAATGGTACTACTCTCATTCAAATCCATGAAACTTTTCTGTACTGTTTAAATTTAAATTCAAATTTAAGCAGTATAACTCCTGTTCAAAAATCCATATATCCTATTCTGTGACTCCAAAACTCCAACTAAGATTTTTCCCCATCTTAGCAAACTCTCTAGTATTTTACAAAAATAAGTTGACATTTTTCTAAGCACTTTGGTTTTTCTGTCTTATTTGTATTCTTATTTTTCCGTTATTATTATGCGACGTATAGATCCCGTATTTGGAGAAGTTGCTGTGGAAGAAGAAGGAGAAGGACTAGAAGACTTTGAAGACCAAGCCATTCCAGGCAAGCAGCCCTTTGACCATGATACACTTGTTCCTCGGAACCCGTTTGTTTCCAATACATGATGATAGGGTTACGATGGTAACCTAGATGAACCACCATATGATGCATGCTTTATTGTTGATCTTGCTATATGCTAGATGACATGCATTAGTTGGTCTTGATGTTTATATGATGCATGTGTGATATGAACCCCCGTAATGGAAACTTTGCATGAACCCATCGGGTGCCCCTAATGCCCGAGGGTGATGAAGTGTTAGATTATCACTTGAGGAAGAAGTGATGTACCGGAATATCATGTGCATGGTGGAATGATGGATTAGATTTATGTGTGACTACCGTCCCAACCAAACATGTGCAACCACACTACCCCTTATGGGACGGGGCTTTATTGACTACTTAGGTCGATACTAGCATGGTGCCCGCATTACTAGTGACGGGAAGACTTGAGGTCTTTCCCGGGACGGGGTCGTGCTTGGATAGGCGACCATGACTGTTTTCACAGGGCACCGGACACACCGTTGGTCCCTTCGGGTACGCGTGAACATTGAAATTAGGGCAAGTCCCGTGATCTATTGTTTGTACCCCAAGGCTGTGTGCCAACGAGTGGACTCTATGTTAGTGTCGTCTAAGGAAAGATAGTGATCGGGTGCTTACCCCGGGTACTTGAGGTACCGCGGGTCGTGGATGACACGAAAGTTCCCCGGATCTTGTGGGTAAAGTGTGCAACCTCTGCAGAGTGTAAAACTATTCGAATAGCCGTGTCCACGGTCATGGACAGTTGGGTGGTGCTACTTAAACTATGTCCAGAATTTTACTTCATCAGTGTTGATATGTGTGTGACAAGTCAAGCTGGAGACTTGACTCAGTTGAGATGAATCATATCCATGTTGATGTCGGTAACCTGTTATCGAGGTTACGCGAGGTTAATGATGCATAAGCTTGATGATATCATATGGTTCTAGCCTCCTGCTAGATTGTTCATATTTATTCGATTGCATTGTTACTTGAACCACATCATGGGTTGCTTGCGAGTACATTCAAAGTACTCATTGGCTTGCCACTGGTTATTTAATTGGCCAGGCATGGAAGAACAGGATTATGAAGAAGAGTTCTTTGAAGACGACCATGCGAACTAGGACGCTATCCCAGTCAGAATGCCTGTAGGGTTAAGGCAGATGGCATGGGTTCTACCCGTTTTATCGAAGACTTCCGCTATTTGAGTATTTGCTATTCAGCCCGTGAGGCTCTATCTATGTAAGACTTGGCCATAATGGCCTTAATTCGTGTAAGACTATTTGTATGGATGTAAGACTCTTGTTATTTCAGCTTCTGTGTGTTCAGTGAGCATTGATCTCTGGGATCACTATACACGTGCATTCGGTGATCTCGACTTCCAAGTCGGGGTCCCCACAGAGCTGGTATCAGAGCCATCCTGACTGTAGGAAGCCTTAGTTAGCATGGGCGTTAGTTAGTTGAGACCCCCTTTTTCAAAACCTTCTGAACCTCTCTTCTTTTCTAAACCTGAGATTCTCTCAGCTTATTAACCCCTCCTATTCCACCTTGTAGATGGCCGCTGTTCCCGAAGAGCACCTGACCACTGGGTTTCCCCTACTTCTCGAGGATAGCCTCCAGGAGTGTCAGTTCCACCGAGCACCCATCCTCACCTACCATGAGCATTGGGTGAGCGATACTGAGGTGGAGTACCATGTGGAAGTGATCGTGAGGGCAAACGATCCTCCCACAAGTTGGTTCTTCGAGGGACCCCAGATGACGACACTACCACTTGCTGCCGAAGCTGCTGCACTCAAGGCACTAACCCGTCTCCGCGAGCTTCTTCCGGAGATGGCCGCCAAGATGGCAACTCGCTTCTTACCTTACCGGAAGGAAGGTGACGAGGAAAGCAGCGCACTAGCCCCTCCACTGAAGGATGGACTCTCGCTTCGGTTCCAGACCTACTTCAGTCTATGTGCCGACAGCCTGGCACAAGACTTGGCCTCGGAATCAATGAAGCTTCGAGAAGAACTTTACAAGACCAAGGCACTTCTTCGTCGAGCTCAAGAGAAGGCAAACAGGATTAAGAAGGAAGGAGCACCTTCTGGACAATCCGCTATCGCATATCGAGGCGGAAGGCCCTCCGAGGATGTGTCCTCCAAGGGTGAAGAACCACCTCGGCGGCGCCGGATGACAGCAAGGGAATACCGCAAGCTCTTCCCTGCACCGCCGTCGAAGCACCGTCGTATCCAACTCCTCCAGTCCCCCACTCCCTCAAGTGACAAGGGAGCCCAGTCAGATGAAGACAAGGAGGAAGACCCAGAAGAGCCGGAATACGCGACCGAGCATTCCGCCGCTTAGGCATTATTCGCTACTCGGATATGCCCGTTGTAACCCCTATGGTAGGATAGGTCGTGTAACCCCTATGCGCAGTCGAGTCCTTGTATGGTTCATATGAAACCATCTAGTGTTAGCTTTTGCCGCGTCTGGATGTAAGTCGTAATCTTCCTTCGGGAATGTGTAAACGACTACATCACCCATTTGGATTTTAATGAATGTGTTTTGGCCTTTTGGCCCTTGCATGATTTGATTTAGTGTCACACCCACCCCCTTACTAGGCACCCATCTATCTGCTTTTCCTCTTCCAAGTCATGAGACCTTTTACCGCTCCAACAGGATGCCTGTTGTAACTCGTACTGGTACCTCTACCCAGCAGCCCGAAGCCGGAGCATCCTCGCAGCCAGAGGCAGACCAAACCAGCGACCAAGCTCCACCACCACCACCTCCTCCAAGCATGGACATGGCCCAGCTTCTCCAAGCTTTCCGAGAGGAACGCCAAGCCAACACTGCAGCTCTTCAGCTGATTGCTCAAGCTGTTGCCAACAACCGCCAACCAGCGGGGAATGGCAATGGACGTTCCACGTTGGCAGAGTTCAAGAAGCATGCACCACCAACCTTCATCGAGACTGCAGAACCCCTGGATGCTGATGACTGGGTCCGTTCCATTGAGGAGATTCTGGAACTAGTCGGATGCACCGAAGACCGCGAGAAAGTGGCTTATGCAGCCCACTGCCTCGGGGGAACCGCAAGAGCTTGGTGGGATGGATTCAAGGTCATGCATGCTGAACAAGACATCACTTGGGTTAACTTCAAGGCAGAATTCCGCAAGGCCCACATTCCTTCTGGAGTCATGGCTATTAAAAAGCGCGAGTTCCGAGCCCTGAAGCAAGGAAGTGGCACTGTCAAGGAGTACATGCAGAAGTTTAGTATTCTGTCAAGGTATGCCCCTGAGGATGTCAGCACTGATGCTGCCAAAAGGGAGCGCTTCATGGAAGGCCTTAATCAGACTCTGCAATATTCGCTTGTCGTGTGCGACTGCCCGTCTTTCCCTGATCTGGTAAACAAGGCACTTGTGCTTGAAGACAAGCGGCGTGCTTTGGAAGACACTCGCAAGCGCAAGTTGATCAGTAAGGGAAGTTCCAGCAACCAGAAGCCTCGTCCGTGGCAGTCAGCCCCGGCCAAGCCAACTTATCAGCAGCCGAGAGCTCCTGCACCTCGTGCCAATCCTCAGCCTCAGCAGTATGCCAACCCCAGGCCAGCTTTCAACCCCAATACCAGTGGTGGCAACAAGATCAACACTCCAAATCAAGTCACTTGTTTTGGGTGTGGTCAGCCCGGACACATCTCCAGGGTGTGCCCCAACAAGAAGCCTGATGCCCCGCGCCCCAATGCGCAGAACCAGGGACAAGGCCGTGGAATGCCACCAAGGAACCCAGCTCCTCGCAATCCACCGAACTATGGGAAGGGGCGTGTGAATCACGTCACTGCTGAAGAAGCCCAGGAAGACCCGGACGTCGTGCTGGGTACGTTCCTTGTCAACTCAGCACCTGCAACTGTCTTGTTTGATTCTGGAGCAACGCATTCATTTGTCACTCAAAGATTTGCATTAAAAAGTGGCATGACCCCTACACCACTGAATAACCCTATGGTGGTACAAACCCCCGGAGCCGAGATGAGAGCCAAGATAGGCTGTAAAGGAGTCGGTATTACCATTAACGGTGTAGACTTCCTAGCAGACCTTATCATCCTGAGATCGCAAGGCTTGGATGTGATCTTAGGGATGGATTGGCTCAGCAAGCACCAAGGCTTGTTAGACTGTGCCAATCGGACAGTCACTGTGACCAATGACCAAGGTGTAGAAGTCAAGTTTGCCCCCAACTCCTCTTCCGCTCAAGCCGCTAAAGTCAACTGTCTGTCTGAAGTTGGGCTAGATCAAGTACCGGTGGTACGTGAGTATCCTGATGTCTTTCCGGATGAACTACCGGGAATGCCCCCTGACCGTGACATTGAGTTCATCATCGAGCTCGTGCCCGGAGCAGGACCCATCTATAAGAAGCCTTATAGAATGGGAACGGAAGAACTAGCCGAGTTGAAGAAGCAGCTAGAAGAGCAGCTAAGGAAAGGATTTATCCGCCCGAGTGCCTCCCCCTGGGGATCTCCTGTTCTGTTTGTGGCAAAGAGGGACGGTACCATCCGCTTATGCATTGACTATCGTTCCCTCAATGAAGTTACAATCAAGAACAAGTACCCACTTCCCAAGATCGAAGATCTGTTTGATCAACTCAGCGGAGCCAAGGTATTCTCCAAGATCGACCTCAGATCTGGGTATTACCAGCTGAAGATCAGACCCCAAGATATTCCGAAGACGGCATTCGTAACCAGATATGGCCTGTACGAGTGCACGGTCATGTCTTTTGGGTTAACCAATGCCCCAGCTTACTTCATGTACCTCATGAATAAAGTCTTCATGGAATATTTGGACAAGTTCGTTGTTGTCTTCATAGATGACATCCTTGTGTTCTCGAAGTCGGAGGAAGAACATGAGCAGCATCTAAGGATGGTTCTAGACAAGCTTCGTGAGCACCAACTGTATGCCAAATTCAGCAAGTGTGAGTTTTGGCTGCACAAAGTTGGATTCTTAGGTCATGTCTTGACCGAAGAAGGATTATCAGTTGATCCTGCAAAAGTCGAAGCTGTGACCCAATGGCAATCTCCAACGACCGTTAAGGAAGTCAGAAGCTTCCTCGGATTGGCGGGCTATTACCGCAAGTTCGTGGAAGGATTCTCTAGCATTGCACGACCAATGACTCAACTCCTCAAGAAGGACAAGAAGTTCGAGTGGACGCCAAAATGCGAAGAGAGCTTCCGAGAGCTCAAGAAGAGATTGACCACCGCCCCAGTTCTGGCAACACCTGATATTCACAAGGAGTTTGTGATATATTGTGATGCTTCTCGAACCGGATTGGGAAGCGTTCTGATGCAAGAAGGCCGCGTCATAGCATACCTCTCCAGGCAGCTACGACCTCATGAGGAGAACTACGCTACTCACGATCTTGAGCTAGCAGCAGTAGTTCATGCCTTGAAGACATGGCGGCATTACCTCCTAGGGAAACGGTGTGAGATTTACACAGACCACAAAAGTCTGAAGTATATTTTCACCCAGAAAGAGTTGAACATGAGGCAGCGGAGATGGTTGGAACTCATCAAGGATTATGACCTCAGTGTTCAGTATCACCCTGGGAAGGCCAACGTGGTGGCCGATGCCTTAAGCAGGAAGGCTTGCACTTTGAATGTCATTATTCAAGAAAGGCAGCCAGCCTTGTTTAAGGAGATCAAACAATTCAGTTTGGAATTGGTCACCCCCGGATTTCTGGATCATTTGGAAGTCAGACCAACCCTGATGGACGACGTCAAGAAAGCTCAAGGTGGACACGCAAGCATTGAAGGTATCAAGAGGAAGATGAAGATGGGCAAGGCCCCAGGATTCTCCGAAGACGAGCACGGGATTGTTTGGTACAAAGGTCGCCTCTGCGTACCAAACAGCCCCGAGTTGAAGACGCTGATTCTGCAAGAAGCCCACGACACCCCTTATTCCATCCACCCCGGAGGAACCAAGATGTACCAAGACTTGAAGGCACGATTCTGGTGGCACGGTATGAAGAGAGAGATTGCAACCTATGTTGCAAAGTGTGATGTGTGCCAAAAGGTCAAGGCTGAATATCAGCGACCCGCTGGATTGCTTCAACCACTCAAGGTTCCTGAGTGGAAGTGGGACAAAGTCGGAATGGACTTCATCACTGGACTACCAAGGTCAAATAGAGGACATGACTCTATCTGGGTCATAGTCGATCATTTGACCAAGGTGGCTCATTTCATTCCTGTCAAGACCACTTATGATGGCAACCGGCTGGCAGCTCTCTACATGGACCGAATCGTAAGTCTTCACGGTGTTCCCAAGGAGATTGTGTCAGATCGAGGAACCCAGTTCACCTCAAGGTTCTGGAAGAAGTTCCAAGAAGCCTTGGGAACCAAGTTGTCTTTCAGCACAGCTTTCCACCCACAGACCGGAGGGCAGACTGAGCGAGTCAATCAGATTCTCGAAGATATGCTCCGAGCCTGTGTCCTGGCATATGGAGCCAAGTGGGAAGACTGTCTCCCTTTCGCCGAGTTCTCTTATAACAACAGTTACCAGTCAAGCCTACAGATGGCACCATTTGAGGCATTGTACGGACGCAGATGTCGCACACCCCTCAACTGGTCAGAGACTGGAGAAGGACTAGTCTTTGGACCGGATATTCTCCGCGCAGCAGAAGAGCAAGTCCAACTAGTCAGAGAGCGACTAAAGGCAGCCAAGTCAAGGCAGAAGAGTTATGCTGACACTCGACGCCGAGACATGAGTTTCCGTGTCGGAGATCATGTGTACCTGCGGGTAACTCCTCTGAAGGGAACCAAGCGTTTCCATGTCAAAGGGAAGCTCGCACCAAGGTTCATTGGGCCCTTTGAGATCACTGCACGACGAGGAGAAGTGGCTTATCAGTTGGAACTACCACCTGAGCTATCCGATGTGCACAATGTGTTCCATGTGTCACAACTCCGGAAATGTCTCCAAGTTCCAGACAAGCCCAGTCTCTACAAGGATGTGGATCACCAAGCCATTGATCTGCAGCCTGACTTGACCTACCGCGAGAAGCCTATCCGTATCCTGGACGAAGCAGAACGACGTACGCGGAGCCGTACCATCAAGTACTTCAAGGTCCAGTGGAGCAACCACACCGAAGCAGAAGCAACCTGGGAACGAGAAGACTATCTTAGATCCGAGTTTCCCGACCTCTTTTAAGCCCTAGTTTAGGAATCTCGGGGACGAGATTCTTGTAAGGGGGGTAGGTCTGTCACACCCTGCATTTTGTAACATGATATTTGTAACTTTGAAGCATGGAAATTTGGACCAGCAAAAAATTTTAGCATCATTTGGCTTTTATTTGGAATTGAGTTATTCTGCATTTGTTTTTCTTGTGCTCATTAAGGTCAACTATGATCTCTTGTAGATTTCATCTCCATACTCAAAACTTCTGCCCAATGATCATGCCAAGTGTTATATAGCAGTATAGTATTTTCTTACAAAATTAATTTGGCCAAAAAGTATTTTATAAATTTAGTTTTCCAAAAGAACCCTGAATTGAGATTTGCACTGCAAGTACTTGATCAAGGGTGTGAAAACTTTTTCAAAAGGTTTATTTGAGACCTAGTAGTCATAGGACTCCCAGAAACCACAAAGGTATAATTTTAAAAGTTATTTTCCTATTTTATTTAAAAGGCTTTTCTTAAGGCCAGAAATGGTCTTTAATAGGGAAAAATTATTTAACTGTTTCAAAAATATTTGCCAAAATTCAGAGAGACTCAGAGGACATATATTGTCCATATATAAGAGTTTCAACACTTGGTCATGTTCAAAATATTGGGCTAAACCCTCTAAAACCCTTTCTGGATATTTCAAGCTTTTGAAATATTTACAAAGGAATTTTTCTCCAAAAATTCCAGGGAAATTCTATCATGTCATATATGACATATTAGATGATCTTGCAAAGCCTCATGCATTGGAGATCAAGAAAACCCACTCAAACCTCTTCATAACCATTCTGTCCATATTTGAAGTTTGAGCAACTCTACATTGCCAAACTTGTCCAAATGCTCTCAAACTTGGTGCACATGCTAGGATAGCCTAATAAGGCACCTAGACCAAATGGCACAAGATTTGGAATAGAGCAACTTGATCAGATCACCTCAAAACCCTTTCTGTTCAAATACAAATTTGAACAACTTTACATTACCAACTTTTTATCTGGAGCCTCAAACTTTGTGAGCATGATCAATACCCCAAATTAGGATGCTACACCAAGTGGTGCATCAAGGGGAGATGATTAGCTTGACTCAATCAACATGAAACTGTTTCTGTTGATTTCTAGGGTTCACCAAAGTTACATTGGCTAGTTTCTCCAAATGAGCTCAAATTTGGTGAAGCACCCTATTTTCTCATGCCTTTCAACCCTGTCAAGTGCCATGCCAATTGAACTTCATTTGCTTGATCAAACCATGATCAAACACCTTCTGCAGAAATCTTAAAACCTCTACTTTTACCACTTTCACTTTTCTCCAATGCCTCAGCTTCTTACCACAGGTGCACTGGGTTACTAGCAAACCCCAGTAACTCCCCCAGCACCTCAGCTCTATGATTGAGGGGTGAAACCTCCACTTTACCTTGCTGGACAGCAGTTTTCACCAAGTCCCCTAGCCCTCCTCCCTCTCTCTCTGCACCCCAGAGCATCCAAGGCCTTGGGGCAATTCTATACTACTCCCTCAACACCCCAGACACTGTTGGACACGCTGGGACGAGCCAAGCCAACGAGAGCGCGACGATGCCGGTCACACGCGCGCTCTGGAGCGCGTGAACAGTGCTCCCGCACGCTGGCTCGGGCCAATCATCGCCCCCCCCGACCACCTCGAGCCTCCCCCTCGCGCCTCCCAACGCGCCTCGACGTCCGCAGCCCCCTCCGGTGCTGTCCCCCTCCTCCTGCGCCCTCCAGTGGCCATCGCCGCACGCGCGCTGGCCGCCCGCGGCGGCCACTCCTCTGGCTCACACGCGCGCACGCCCCTGCTGCTCCCCCGCTCCTCCTCTTACCTCCGCTGGACGTGGAAGACGTCCAGCAACACCCCCGACTCACTCCCGCAGCCTCCTGTGCGCTGTAGCGACAGGCCGGACCTCGCCGGCGCACGGGTCCACGGTGAACCACGGGCGCGCCTATTTAAGACCTCCCCGAGCTCTCCCAACTCCATCACCAGCTCCACCACACCTCACTAGCCCCTCCTGCACCCTCAGATCAGCCCCGGAGCGCCCCAGTGCTCGGGATCGACCGGAGCTCCGCCGCGTCGGGCCGCCGGAGATCTCGAGGTACAGGCCTCCCCTGCTCCTCCCTCCGCCTGTTTTGGAACCGCAGCACACCCCTGACCATTTCCCCTCTCTTTCCCCTTCTGTTTGCAGTCGAAAACAACCCCGACCACCAACCTCCGACGAGCTTCCGCCGTCGCACCTCGTCGCCGGCGAACCAGAGCTCCCCGCCGTGCCGCGATACCACCACCGCATCCGCCACTCAACGCTGAGCCTGACCCTGCCCTCCGTTGCCGTCGCCGTGGCCGGAGTCGTCGCCGGTGAGCTCGCCGTCGCCGTGGCCGTAGGGTTGAAGATGACAGGCGGGCCCCGCCTGTCATCCACCCGCCTCTCTCCTCTCCTCTGTGCCACTGACCCACGGGCCCCGCCCGTCAGGTTTGAAACCTGACGTGCGCGCGCGCTGACCCGTGCGGCTGGGCTAGTCAGCCCTGGGCCGTGCACTGTGGCCCTTTGGCCCAGTTGCACAGGGACCCTTTTTCTTTTTCTTTTCTGTTAATGTTTCAAACATTTATGCAGAAAAGAATATTGATCCAAATTAATTATTTCCAACTCCTAAAATCTTGTAATATTCCAACCTATTTAATGGTACTACTCTCATTCAAATCCATGAAACTTTTCTGTACTGTTTAAATTTAAATTCAAATTTAAGCAGTATAACTCCTGTTCAAAAATCCATATATCCTATTCTGTGACTCCAAAACTCCAACTAAGATTTTTCCCCATCTTAGCAAACTCTCTAGTATTTTACAAAAATAAGTTGACATTTTTCTGAGCACTTTGGTTTTTCTGTCTTATTTGTATTCTTATTTTTCCGTTATTATTATGCGACGTATAGATCCCGTATTTGGAGAAGTTGCTGAGGAAGAAGAAGGAGAAGGACTAGAAGACTTTGAAGACCAAGCCATTCCAGGCAAGCAGCCCTTTGACCATGATACACTTGTTCCTCGGAACCCGTTTGTTTCCAATACATGATGATAGGGTTACGATGGTAACCTAGATGAACCACCATATGATGCATGCTTTATTGTTGATCTTGCTATATGCTAGATGACATGCATTAGTTGGTCTTGATGTTTATATGATGCATGTGTGATATGAACCCCCGTAATGGAAACTTTGCATGAACCCATCGGGTGCCCCTAATGCCCGAGGGTGATGAAGTGTTAGATTATCACTTGAGGAAGAAGTGATGTACCGGAATATCATGTGCATGGTGGAATGATGGATTAGATTTATGTGTGACTACCGTCCCAACCAAACATGTGCAACCACACTACCCCTTATGGGACGGGGCTTTATTGACTACTTAGGTCGATACTAGCATGGTGCCCGCATTACTAGTGACGGGAAGACTTGAGGTCTTTCCCGGGACGGGGTCGTGCTTGGATAGGCGACCATGACTGTTTTCACAGGGCACCGGACACACCGTTGGTCCCTTCGGGTACGCGTGAACATTGAAATTGGGGCAAGTCCCGTGATCTATTGTTTGTACCCCAAGGCTGTGTGCCAACGAGTGGACTCTATGTTAGTGTCGTCTAAGGAAAGATAGTGATCGGGTGCTTACCCCGGGTACTTGAGGTACCGCGGGTCGTGGATGACACGAAAGTTCCCCGGATCTTGTGGGTAAAGTGTGCAACCTCTGCAGAGTGTAAAACTATTCGAATAGCCGTGTCCACGGTCATGGACAGTTGGGTGGTGCTACTTAAACTATGTCCAGAATTTTACTTCATCAGTGTTGATATGTGTGTGACAAGTCAAGCTGAAGACTTGACTCAGTTGAGATGAATCATATCCATGTTGATGTCGGTAACCTGTTATCGAGGTTACGCGAGGTTAATGATGCATAAGCTTGATGATATCATATGGTTCTAGCCTCCTGCTAGATTGTTCATATTTATTCGATTGCATTGTTACTTGAACCACATCATGGGTTGCTTGCGAGTACATTCAAAGTACTCATTGGCTTGCCACTGGTTATTTAATTGGCCAGGCATGGAAGAACAGGATTATGAAGAAGAGTTCTTTGAAGACGACCATGCGAACTAGGACGCTATCCCAGTCAGAATGCCTGTAGGGTTAAGGCAGATGGCATGGGTTCTACCCGTTTTATCGAAGACTTCCGCTATTTGAGTATTTGCTATTCAGCCCGTGAGGCTCTATCTATGTAAGACTTGGCCATAATGGCCTTAATTCGTGTAAGACTATTTGTATGGATGTAAGACTCTTGTTATTTCAGCTTCTGTGTGTTCAGTGAGCATTGATCTCTGGGATCACTGTACACGTGCATTCGGTGATCTCGACTTCCAAGTCGGGGTCCCCACAACAATCCTTGCACCCGCGAGTACAAGCACCGTTGTTTTCCCCCTTGTGGCAATAGCACATCCCCAAGACTCATGTTTCTGTCACTCAAGCTAGTCATCGAGGGGCATGAACCCACAATCAAGCATAACGTTCCCTCTTGGAGTTACTACCTACTACTCGGCCAAAGCAATAAATAGCAACGGAGAACATGCAAGAATTACTCAAGAACATAAATATAAAAGAGGTAAATCAAATATATTACTCACACACAATCTGAACATAATCTCACAATCCATCGGATCCCAGCAAACTCAACATAGCAACAGCATAAGGATTACATATGTGCCTCCATCATGTAGGGCAGCTCACGAGGTCTAATTAGTGAAGCACAAAGAGGGGAGGAGAACATCACATAGCTGCTGGTCATGGACCCATGGTCCAAGGGAGACTACTCACAACTCATCCGGGAGGCGTCCATGGTGGTGGAGAGGCTCCCGGTGGTGATCCTCCCCTCCGGCAGGGTGCCGGGAAGAGTTCTCCTGGTGCTCCCGATCTTGGAAGTGCGGCGGCGGCGGAACAGAGATGAGATCGCGAAAAAGGGTTCCGTCCTCGAGGGTTTTGGGACGCGTGTTAGATATATGCCAAAGGGGGGCATCAGCGGAGACCTGGGGGGCCCAGGCGCCCCTCCGGCGCGGCCAGGAGGGGGGCCGCGCCACCAGGGCGCCTGGAGCCCTGGTGGCCCCCCTCCGGCCCTACTTTGGCCGCCAGGAAGCTTTTGGAACGCTGATTTTTTATATAATTTTTCTGGGATTTTTCTGGCAGTTTACGTGATGGGAAAACCTGAAATACAAAAACAGCAGAAAACAGAAACTGGCACTGGGGTGCACTGAGTTAATAGGTTAGTCCAAATATGATCAAAAGTGTATGGAAGTGTATAAATATCATAGCAATATCACACAAAAGAGGCATGGAGCAAGCAGAAATTATAGATACGTTTTGGACGTATCAACATCCCCAAGCTTAATTCCTGCTCGTCCTCGAGTAGGTAAATGATAACAAGTATAATTTCTGTGGTGACATGCTATTAACCATATAAGGACTTTTCATAGTCACATGACAAAAGCTTACTGAGACAATGAATCTGTAGTAATTAAGTTGCCTAATGAGTAAATCACAAAGAACTGAAAGTTTTACAATATGATACTGAAACATCAAATAGATTTGTAATGAGCATGGTGTGCAAATATGATAAAGTGGTATCTCGCTTGCCCCCTTTAGTGAAGCAAAACATAAATGCAGGGGCACCTCCAAGGTTTAAGTGACGACTATATACAATGATTTCAGAATAAACGATATCATAATCATGCAAAAGACAATGCTACTTTGGGACAATGCACATTACACTCAGAATGACAATCATGCTCTCAGTAGTTGGTGCTTAAAGAAGGTGGAGACTCTCGAACCGTGGCTTTTGTTGGCAAGGTTGAAAACCCGTGGTCGGAAACAAAGACAAAGCATGTACCAGAGCTCTTGGTTTTAAAAACAGAAGTAAAAATTATTATTTTTAGAATATGCATGTTTCGTCAACGAATGCTAGCAGATAACTCAATTACTTCTCGAGATGGACAACCTTCGAGGAACGGCTCCCGAATGAGGACGATCACATCCTCTTAATCTCCTTTGTTTATCACTGCCAAAGTTTTCTGATTTCTCATGAACAAAGCGTGAAGGAGGTTTGTTTGTTTATATTTTTTTAATGAGCCGGGCGCACTCTATGCCAGTTCCTTCTCGTATTATGGGTTTGCACATTAGACATGCAATCCCGGGGTGAAGCTTGTCCAACTTAAAAAGATCATGAATTAACTACTACTTCCTCATGAACTAAAACAGAGGCACAAAATAGAAATGCTTTTCTTGAATAATTTCGAGATGGTATATGAAAGTCTTCGTTAGGAATGGCAGGTAAATACCATGTATAGGAAGGTATGGTGGACTCATATGGCATAACTGGTTTAAAGGATTTTGGATGCACAAGCAGTCAGTCCGCTTAGTAAAGGTGGAGGTTAGCAAAAGACTGGGAGCGACCAACTAAGAGAGCAATGACGGTCATAATCATGCAGAGCGACAAAGCAACATTGAATCAAGCATGGAAGTTATATCGCTACTCAAAAATTAAAGATCATCAAGGCTTGACAGACTTTCTTTACAGTCTTAAATATGCGTGAGCATACGCCAAGTCAATCAAAATAAATTCTCGAAGGAAGATATCACTAAACCATACCACATCATAGGCAAACAAATCATGTTGGTACTCCAATAACACATTGGGAACCCCCCAGCTTTTTGAGACTAACCATAAGAAAACATGAACTACTAAGCACCATTATGCACGTAGCATTTTATCATAGACATATCGACCAATGCAACAGAAGCCAACTCTCTTAACAAGATAAGCATGATAACTAAAGAGAGTTCCAGCGACCAACTAAACAAAAGCTCTTTAAAAAGATAAGCATGAAAACTAAGAGCTAAGCATGACAGTAGCTATTGAAAGACCAAGAACATACACAGCAAAGATAAACATGAAAATTCTATGTTGTGTTCTAGGTTGAAGTGGAGCGTGTTTCTCTCCCACACAAAGAAAGCTGAGTTCCAACTCGTTATGAAAAGCAAGCAAAGCTAAAGAAAACTAAAAGGAAAACTAAAAGCAAGACGCTCCAAGCATAGCACATAACACATGAAGTGATAAAAATATAGTGGAACGAAAGACGAACTGATAATGTTGATGGAGAAGGGGATGCACGGGGGCATCCCCAAGCTTAGACGCTTGAGTCTCCTTGAATATTTCTTGGGGGTGCATGGGGGCATCCCCAAGCTTGAGCGTTTGACACTCCTGAATCTTTTTATCATCTTTCCTCGCACACTTGAAAACTCCCTTCATACATAACTCATCATAATCTGATTAGCGAGGTTAGTACCCATAATAAAATAATTGTTCCTTGCTGGAAATAAGGATATTCTTGAAGGTCTACTGTTTCTCAAGATTGCCAAAAGATTTTTGCAAAGAAAAAGCAAGCTCAAGGTTTGATAAATGAAGAAAAGGCAAAACAGGGCAGAATCTGTGAAAAACAGACCAGCAGGTAGTAAATGATTTTTTTTGGGGCACTTCTGCAACTCAAATCAAAAAACTCAGAACAGATGCCCGAAAGACAATTGTATAGAGCACGCTGTCGAAAAAATTCAGACCAAAAAGATGATCTGGTGATTTTATACGAATTTTTCTGCCCAAGGACAGAATCTGTTTCCTGGACAGCACGTCACAACTTTTGAACTTTCTTGCAATCAGAGGCTACACTTGGCACAAAGCTGAAAAGTAAAGATACAATGATGATGCTACTGTAGTAACAACATCAAGACACAACAAGAGCAAAATAAAATTTTATTCATTGTGGGCTGCCTCCCAAAAGCGCTTTCTTTTATGCCTTTAAGCTAGGCATAATGCAAAGAGATCAAGTCTTATCAAGAGTAAAAGAATAGCTAGCCCGTATAACGGACTCAAAAGGTAAATTAATCTTCTTTCTAGGGAAGTGTTCCATCCTTTTCTCGAGAGGAAATTGGAATCTTATATTCCCCTCTTTCATGTCAATGATAGCACCAACGGTGCGTAGAAAAGGACGTCCCAAAATAATTGGACAAAAAGGTTCACATTCAATGTCCATAATAGTAAAATCAACGGGAACATAATTGTCATTGACAATGATAAGAACATCGTCGATCCTCCCCAAAGGTTTCTTTATGGAAGAATCAACAAGACGAACACCAAAAGAACAAGAATCAAAAGGTTTCAATTTAAGCATATCATATATTCTTTTGGGCATAACGGAGGTACTAGCTCCAACATCACATAAAGCATAGCAAGAGAAGTTATTCAACTTAATTTTAATCATAGGATCCCAACCATCTTCTAGCTTTCTAGGTATGGAGGCTTCTACTCTAAGTTTCTCCTCCCTAGCTTTGATGAGAGCATTAGTGATATGCTCTATGAAGGCAAGATTAAGCGTGCTAGTGCGGGGATCTCTAGACATCTTGTGAAGGAAATCAATAACTTCGGTAAGGGTGCAATTATCAAAATCAAGGTCACTACTATCAAGTAAAGTGGTAGTGGTGTCCTTTAGGCTCACTTGTTTGGTAGTTTCTATGGTCATAGCATCACCATTAATAGGTCCAATGGGACCAGGAGTGCATTGGGTGCTAAGAGTTTGGATATCCTCAACAACTTGGATAGTAGCAACAGTGTGGTGGGTAGGAAGGTTCTTAATTCTATCTTCTTCCTTCCTTTCTCTAGCCCATCTCTCTTTAAGTTTAGCCAACATCCTAATGTTTTCATTAATTTGCACTTGAATAGCATTCGTAGGAGTGACCTTCCTCTCCTCAAGAGGAGAAGTTCTAATTTTAAGCAATTCTACCTCATGGGCTAAATTGTCTACCTTCGAAGAGAGATCATCTAGTTTGGCTAGTTTTTCTTCTACACTCTTATTAAAGGCTTTTTGGGTAGTGATGAAATCTTTAAGCATAATCTCTAGTTCAGTAGTGGAGTTCTTGGTGCTAGAATAAGCATTGTTGTTCCCATAAGAATTAGAGGGGAACGGTCTAGGATTGCTACCAAAGTTACTCCTATAAGCATTGTTATTGAAATTGTTTCTAGAGATAAAGTTCACATCTACTTGTTCTTGAGCAATCAAAGAATTTAAAGGAACGTCACGAGGATCAATAGAAGATTGCTTCGAAAGTCGAGACATGATCAAGTCAACTTTTTCATTTAGGGAGGAAATCTCCTCGACAGAGTTTACCTTCCTACCTGTTGGAGCGCGTTCGGTGTGCCATTGGGAATAATTGGTCATCATCTCATCGAGAAGCTTCGTGGCAGCACCAAGTGTAGTTGACATAAAGGTTCCTCCCGCGGCCGAATCTAACAAGTTCCGCGAGGTAAAGTTCAAGCCTGCATAAAAAGTTTGGATAACCATCCAAGTAGTCAAACCATGAGTAGGGCAGTTCTTGATAAGAGATTTCATGCGTTCCCAAGCTTGGGCAACGTGTTCATTATCCAATTGTTTGAAATTCATTATGTTACTTCTTAGTTGGATAATTTTAGCAGGTGGATAGTATTTTCCAATAAAAGCATCTTTGCACTTGTCCCATGAATCTATGCTATTTCTAGGCAAAGATTGAAACCAAATTTTAGCTCCTCCTCTCAAGGAGAAAGGAAAAAGCTTAAGCTTAACAATATTACCATCTATTTCTTGGTACTTTTGCATATCACAGAGTTCAACAAAATTGTTTAAGTGTAAAGCAGCAGCATCTCCAGCACCGGAGAATTGATCTTTCATAACTAGATTCAGTAAAGCAGGTTTAATTTCATAAGTGGGTGCTGAAGTGGCAGGTGTAGTGATAGGCGTGCAGATAAAGTCATCGTTGTTATGACTAGTGAAGTCACACAACTTGGTGTTCTCGGTGGAACCCATAGCAGCAAGCAAGCAATATAACTATTTTTGTGATTTTCGATAAAAGATACTAAAGCAAAACTGAAAGGTAAACTAACAAGACTAAAAAGCAAAGGTAAAAGATAGCGTGCAACTCCCCTATCTTGAAGAGTGGAGTCCCCGGCGACGGCGCCAGAAAACTTTGCTTGATGGCTTCTCGCCCCTCGTTGGTTACCCCAAGTGGAAGGTTTGAGATGCAGTGTAGCGGTAGTTTTCCCTTGGCAAAGATACCAAGGATCGAATTCCCCTGAGACTCCAAGGTTCAACAAGAAGGTGTCAACTGCTAACGGCGTCAGATATTAGCAATCAACCGGACCTGCACACAGATACAAATAACTTTGCTCCCAACGAGTACAGAGAGGTTGTCAATCCTTCCGGCCTTGTCGTTTACAAAGGATCAAACGCAAGAGATAATAGTGATATGTATAACTGAAACTAGTAAGTAAAGACTGAAAGTAAATAGCGGATGTGATCGGGGATGGTAATATGGACCTGGGTCCCATGATGTTCACTAGTGATGTCTCTCTCCCAAAAGACGATAAAACAGCTATGTGAGGTAAACGAATTGCAGCTGGGCAATTGACAGGATTACGTACGCAAACCAATGCTAACTATGTTGCAAGAAAGGTAGAGGTTCAAAGCATGGGCGGTACGCCAAGGCAAGTAGACCGAAATCCATCTGCATCTACTACTAATCATCCACCTTGAGATATCTATCCAGAACATCTCGCTGGTATTAAGTTGTGAGTCCCACCCATAGTGTAAACTCAAAGCAACAGACAACTGCATTAAAAGAACTTTGCGTAAAGTAAACAATCCTTGCACCCGCGAGTACAAGCACCGTTGTTTTCCCCCTTGTGGCAACGACACATCCCCTAGACTCATGTTTCTGTCACTCAAGCTAGTCATCGAGGGGCATGAACCCACAATCAAGCATAACGTTCCGTCTTGGAGCTACTACCTACTACTCGGCCAAAGCAATAAATAGCAACGGAGAACATGCAAGAATTACTCAAGAACATAAATATAAAAGAGGTAAATCAAATATATTACTCACACACAATCTGAACATAATCTCACAATCCATCGGATCCCAGCAAACTCAACATAGCAACAGCATAAGGATTACATACGTGCCTCGATCATGTAGGGCAGCTCACGAGGTCTAATTAGTGAAGCACAAAGAGGGGAGGAGAACATCACATAGCTACTGGTCATGGACCCATGGTCCAAGGGAGACTACTCACAACTCATCCGGGAGGCGTCCATGGTGGTGGAGAGGCTCCCGGTGGTGATCCTCCCCTCCGGCAGGGTGCCGGGAAGAGTTCTCCTAGTGCTCCCGATCTTGGAAGCGCGGCGGCGGCGGAACAGAGATGAGATCGCGAAAAAGTGTTCCGTCCTCGAGGGTTTCGGGACGCGTGTTAAATATATGCCAAAGGGGGGCATCAGCGGAGACCTGGGGGGCCCAGGCGCCCCCCCCCCCCCCGGTGCGGCCAGGAGGGGGGCCGCGCCACCAGGGCGCCTGGAGCCCTGGTGGCCCCTCTCCGGCCCTACTTTGGCCGCCAGGAAGCTTCTAGAACGCTGATTTTTTATATAATTTTTCTAGGATTTTTCTGGCAGTTTACGTGATGGGAAAACCTGAAATACAAAAACAGCAGAAAACAGAAACTGGCACTGGGGTGCATTGAGTTAATAGGTTAGTCCAAATATGATCAAAAGTGTATGGAAGTGTATAAATATCATAGCAATATCACACAAAAGAGGCATGGAGCAAGCAGAAATTATAGATACGTTTTGGACGTATCACACCTTCATCTTGAGTATCTTCTGAGTTGGAGTGATAGCTTCTCTCAGAGTAGTTATCGGAGTCGGAACCGAATACCCATTCACCAAAATGAGCTTGACATCTTCGTCTTGTATAGCTCCTTGATGATTTGTCCTTCCTTTCTGAATCCTTGCTTCTTCGAGAGGGTCTTCGTTCATAATGATCATCTCTACTCCTTCTCTCTCTTGGTGGTGATTCTTCTCTTCTACTTCTCCTTTTAGGTAAGTCTTCTCTTCTTTTGTAGGGAGCCGTACACTTATTCGAGTAGTGTCTGGGTCTTCCACAATTGTAGCAATTACGCTCACGACTAGAAGATCTTTTGTCATTGTAGGACCTTGACTTGGAACTTCTCTCTTTGCTTCTATTCTTATAGAACTTGTTGAAGTTCTTCACTATTAAGCTCAATTCTTCATTGAAGACTTGTTTCGCACTTGATGATGTAGGAGCTTCACATGAGGCTTTGTAAGCACCACTAGACTTGTTGTGAAGCTGAAAGTGCAACTAATCCCCGGGTGGTTTTGGTAATTAATAACAACATATATATCATTGAACTAATATTCACTTGAGAATCATTTCAGAAAAGTTCGATGATATGGGTATGGAAATGTCTGAAGAAGTGGACCCCTCAAAATGCTAAGACAAGCATTGGCAAAAGCTCAAGACTCTATTTTTGGTTTAGTGATCAAAGATCACATTGAGTCCATAGGAAAAGCCAATACTATTAAAAGGGGATGAGGTTGTGTTAATGTTCTTGTTGCTCAAGTGCTTGGTGATCTAGCTCCCTCAACTATCAGCACTCTTCACTTTTCAACACACTCATAAGTAATCTCGGACAAACCGATTCTGCAAACTCAGTCCCACCGAGATGAACCACTTCAGTTATTTCCCCAAACCCTAATTTCTCGGTCCATCCGATTCTGAGTTTCGGTCTCACCGAAAATGTTCTGCCAACCTTCTGTAACCAATTGATAGCATTTCGGAATATCCGAGTTGTTGTTTTCGGTCACACCGAGATGGCAAACCCTAACCTTTGACTCACTTCGGACACACCGAGATGGTATTTTCGGTCCCACCGAAAATCCCAACGTTCACTATATTTGAACTTTCGGTCTGACCGAGTTTAACTTCGGTCTCACCGAGATTGGTCAAATGTGTGTGTAACAGTTGGATTTTGTGTGGAGGCTATATATACCCCTCCACCCCCTCTTCATTCGTGAGGAGAGCCATCAGAAAGTACCACCACTTCTACCATACACTTTCTGAGAAGTGAACCACCTACCCTTGTGTTGAGATCAAGTCATTCCATTCCTACCATATGAAACTTGATTTCTAGCCTTCCCAAGTTGCTTTCCACTCAAACCTTTCTTCCACCACAGCCATATCAGTGAGGAGAGTTGAGTGTTGGGGAGATTATCATCTGAAGCACAAGAGCAAGGAGTTCATCATCATCAACACCGTCTATTACCTTTTGGGGGGTGGTGCCTCCTAGATTGGTTAGGTGTCGCTTGGGAGCCTCCGTCTTGAGATGTGGAGTTGAACCAAGAAGTTTGTAAGGGCAAGGAGATCGCCTACTTCGTGAAGATCTACCCCGAGTAAGGCTAGTCCTCCGTGGGCATAGGCCATGATGGAATAGACAAGGTTGCTTCTTCGTGGACCCTTCGTGGGTGGAGCCCTCCGTGGACTCGCGCAGCCGTTACCCTCCGTGGGTTGAAGTCTCCATCAACGTGGATGTACGATAGCACCACCTATCGGAACCACGACAAAAATCTTCGTGTCACCAAACTGCGTTTGATCTTCTCCACCTCTCTTTTACATGTGCAATTTACTTTCCGCTGCTTATACTCTAGAATTGCATGTGTAGGGTGATACTTGAATTGATCTTAATTGTGAAACTGCCAAAAACATTGCATGATCTAAAGGCAGATTTTTTATATTGTCAAGTAGTCTAATCACCCCCCTCTAGACCTACTTTCGATCCTACAAGTGGTATCAGAGCTTTGGTCTCCATTGTTTTGGTTTCCATTGCATTGGACTCCATAAGCTTGGTTTCACAACCTAGGAGAGTATGGCGTCTAGTGAGGGTAATTATCGTAGAGGTCCTTACTTTGATGGTACAAATTTTGCTAGTTGGAAGCATAAAATGAAAATGCATATTCTTGGTCATAACCCAACCGCATGGGGCATTATTTGTGTTGGTATGCAAGGTGATTTCTTTGAAGAAGGAAAAGTTCCGGATCGCGAAGCTACACCCGAAGAGTTGCGGATGTTGCAAAACAATGCTCAAGCTTGTGACATTCTCTTCAATGCTTTGTGTCCCGAAGAGTTCAACAAAATCAGCCGTCTTGAGAATGCTAAAGAGATTTGGGATACTTTGGTTGAAATGCACGAAGGTACTGAATCTGTGAAGGAATCAAAGCTAGATATTCTTCAAGGTCAACTTGACAAGTTCAAGATGAAGGATGGTGAAGGAGTCGCTGAAATGTACTCTAGGCTTGCTCTCATCACAAATGAGATTGCTGGCTTAGGAAGCGAAGAAATGACCGACCGATTCATCATTAAGAAGATTCTCAGAGCTTTGGATGGAAAGTATGACACCGTGTGCACCTTGATCCAAATGATGCCAAACTACAAGACTCTCAAGCCAACTGAAGTCATTGGAAGAATTGTTGCCCATGAAATGACACTTAAGGATAAGGAAGAGCTTCACAACAAGTCAAGTGGTGCTTACAAAGCTACAAGTGATGCTCCTACTACCTCAAGTGACAAGCTAGTTTCCAATGAAGAGATAAGCCTAATGGTCAAGAACTTCAACAAGTTCTACAAGAATAGAGGCAAAGAAAGAAGCTCAAAGTCTAGATCATATGATGGAAAGAGATCTTCTAGTCGTGATCGAAACTGCTACAATTGTGGAAGACCCGGACACTTCTCAAATGAGTGTACGGCTCCCCACAAGAGAAGAGAAGAATCTCCAAGAAGAAGAGCAAGAGATGAGTCACCTCGGAGAGAGAGGAGGAGTAGAGATGATCGTTATGAACGAAGACCTTCTCGGAGAAGCAAGGATTCGGAGAGGAAAGACAAGTCATCAAGGAGCTACACAAGAAGAAGACATCAAGCTCATGTTGGTGAATGGGTCTCCGGCTCCGACTCTGACAGTCAATCCGATGGAAGCTATCACTCCGACTCCGACTATAGTCAAGATGAAGGTGTTGCCGGACTTGCACTCGTATCCTCCAACTCCAACTCCTACGACTTATTTGATTCACCAAATGAGGGAATTGGAAGATGCTTCATGGCTAAAGGCCCCAAGGAAATCATAGAGAAAGGTGTCTACAAGAGTCTTGCCGGAAGCAAGAACTTTGAGGAGATTGTTCGCAAACAAGGAAGACACCGGAAGAATCAAGGGATTGGTTTTGAGCGAAAGTTCAACGCCAAAGGTGTTGAGTGGGAAGAAGGTCAATACCCTACTCCACAGTTTGTCTCACAAAAGGAGAAGTATGATCCTACTTCTTCCAATGTGGAACAAGCTCAAGATGACCTTCCACCACAAGACCACAAGCTAAAGGCCAAGGACAAGCTTCAAGAGGAGATTGATGCATTCATTGAAGCACCTCAAGCCATGGTCAAGTGGGTTCCCAAGGACACATCAAGTTCTACTTCGTCAAGCTCAACTACAACACCAAGGATTCCCATCAAGATGATGTGGATCCCAAAGAAGAAGAACTAGTAGGTTCTTGAGGGTGACTCCGCCAACAAACTTCACTCACATTCATTTTGGCAAGAACTTGTGCAATCAACTTCCACATCATGCACTTGTTCATGGAGTCACAAACCCTCTTGTTGGTAAGTCAAGGGACAAGGTAATCATTGCTTTCATGGACATCATCTTTTGTGTACTTCACTCTATGTCTATGGATATTCTTGTTTGTTCCTTGTGGGACTAACCCATGTAGGTATTGAAAGTGCCCTAATCCAAAGGATTGCTCCTAACTTTTGATGATCTGCATCAACATTGAGCATCCACATCTTCAACATCTACATGAAGTCTTCTACGACAACCCAAGGTTAGTTTGACCCTTTAAAAGGGGTTCTCACATCTAGGGGGAGCTTTGCTCTAAAAATTGAGCTAAAGCATCTTCAAATGATGTGAACACATAAATGCTTTATGTAAAAGTGGCAACCCCACTTGTGCTTAAACGATGAGTATGACCTATGATCAAATGTTCTCATTTGACTCCTAAGTCAATATACTCATATATAGATGACCTAGTCATCGACAAATTGTGTGCTAGTAGCTAGAGTGATTGGTTGTGCATGTTTGACACATATTTCAGTTGCTATCTTATTGTGTGAGCATGTTGAATGCATGATTTTATCCATTCAAGGACATCCATTTGTTGTTTTGATTGTTTTTTGTTTTCTCTTTCTGGCCAAATGGATGGACAAGAATGCCTAAGCACCTTTCCCTAGCTATCTATGCTTTCTTGTCTCAAATTCTATTCATGCTCATATCACAACTTTGAACAAGTCTTTTTTGGACAGTCCGAGTGAGGAGCACTCGGAACCACCGATTCGTCTAAGGCTGACTTCCAAAACCTTCTAAGTCCATTTCGGTCTGACCGGTTTCTCAATATCGGTCCAACCGAAACGCTTAGACTGATCTAGGTTTCATCTCGGTGAAACCGAGTTCAAACTCTCGGTCTGACCGATATGTGTAACTGCACAGCAGTTATACATCTCGGTGACACCGAGTTTTTCAACTCGGTCCCACCGACAGCACGGGGTTATATATACCTGAGGGGCTGCGCGCGATTTCTTTCTTCAAACCGTTCGCCCCCAAGACCCCTGCTGCCGCCGCCCTGGTCTACGGATCGTCGCCTTCGTCGCCTGTGCGCCCTCGCCGCAGGTCTCCGCCGCCGTCAACGGTAATCATCTCCACCGTTGCCGCCGTAGAGGGACACCACCAAGTTAGGGTGTGTCCCGATCCCTTTTCGTGCTCCACTTCCGATTCTTGCACGATAGGCTTGCCATGATTCAATCCATGTTTGATATGTTCCCCATACAATAGTTCAGATCTTCTAGTTTCGAGGAAAATTCTTAGGTTTAGGTTTCCACGGAATGCATCTCGGTGAAGCCGACTTTGAAAATCGGAATGACCGATTTGGCCTCTGGCCATTGCACTGCATAATTCGGTTTAACCGAGTTGTGCCAATCGGAACGACCGAAAAGTAGTTTCAGTGAAACCCTAAGTTTTCGGTAGGACCGAAACCCATTTCGGTCTGACCGAAAGTGGTGTGTAGGTTTCTGTTGAGCACTTCGGTTGCACCGAAACCTGAAATCGGTTTGACCGAAATACATTCTGTGAAAACTTAAAACTAAGTTTTGAACTCATTTTTTTTAAAAAAAAACCTCTGCAGTTGTGATAACTCTTCTACTCTGCCTATACCTTATCTTTTCACAGGTTTTTCAGCCATGTCAGATGTCAGTGACAGCCAGAACAGGTCTGAATCACCGTTTGCTGAAATTCCAGAGGCAGATACAAGTCCTGCGAGCAGCTCTAGTGATGATGGTGAGAGGAGCACCCCTAGTGGTTTGCCTCCTGCAGCCACGAGAACCAGGAAGAAGAGAACTTCTGATGATGAGGACTCCGACTTTGTTGCTGAGGAAGTTACCTCCAAGCCCAAGAGGAATGTGGTTGCCAAAGAGCACCAAGGGCAGCAGACAAGGAAAGGCACAAGCAAAGTGAAGCAGTCAGCAGTCGCTAAGAAGCTCAACTTGGAAGAGCCTGCTCCAAGCAAGGTGAAGAAGACTTCCAAAAGGAAGAGGGTTGTTTATGCTGAACCTCAAGTTGAAGCTGCGAAGAAGGCTAAAGCTGACAAAGAGGCAGCAGCAGCAGCAGCTAAGCCAAAGAGCTTTGGAGAACAAATTCTTGAAGCTACCCAAAGGATTGAACAACGCCTGGCCAGCATTGAGCAATCTCAGGAGAGCCTTGAGAGGATTGTCGAGGACAAGATCCACGCTCTGGACGTGAAGCTGACTGAGATTCAGGTGTCTGTCAACAAGCTTGAGGCAGACATGGAGGAGACTAGGCAGGAGAGAGCAGAGCTTATGCAGGATGATCTAGTCCAGGACTCTCATCGCCAGACTGCTCAGGTTCCCAGAGGATCCAGATCTGCAGCTATCCCAGTGACAGACTCCAGGGCTACCACTTCAGCACCAGCTACAGCTCCAGCAGTTCCTCCAGCTCCAGCATCCACTCCTCCACCGCAGACATCAGCAGAAGTCTTCGCAGATGCAGCTATCTCTACACCGACATCTACCCAGACGGGAGCCGCCAGCAGAGCCCGCAGTGACGCTTAGCTCTATACCTTTTCGAACTTTTTGGTAACTTGTTGCCAAAGGGGGAGAAATTGTTATAGATCATAGGGCTTCGAGAGAGAGTGCTCTTTCGTCTTTCATTCTTTTGCCGGTTTTTCTTTGAGATACATTGGTTTCTTTTGGTTCCTGAAACTTTAAGTGTGCTTGCTACTACGTTTGATGCTACCTTAATGAGTGCTTAGTCATACTATGCCTTAATGTGTGCTTATTGCTTATCATATGCTATTCCTTTTTGTATGGCTATTTACTCTTGTCTTGGTGATTGAGTGCATGTTACTCATTCTTATCATTTTGTGCGCTCCACCAAGATGTATGTGACATGGAAGAGTGACCCATAATCCTAATCGATTGTGCATTTGCATTCAAACGCAAATTTTAAATAATGCACAAATTTAGGGGGAGCTCTTGTTTATCACATACTTCTCAAAGCGACGATATTATTCATTGATTATATCCTTTGTCGAAGCTTTGATCTATATGTTGTCATCAATTACCAAAAAGGGGGAGATTGAAAGTGCAACTAATCCCCGGGTGGTTTTGGTAATTAATAACAACATATATATCATTGAACTAATATTCACTTGAGAATCATTTCAGAAAAGTTCGATGATATGGGTATGGAAATGTCTGAAGAAGTGGACCCCTCAAAATGCTAAGACAAGCATTGGCAAAAGCTCAAGACTCCATTTTTGGTTTAGTGATCAAAGATCACATTGAGTCCATAGGAAAAGCCAATACTATTAAAAGGGGATGAGGTTGTGTTAATGTTCTTGTTGCTCAAGTGCTTGGTGATCTAGCTCCCTCAACTATCAGCACTCTTCACTTTACAACACTCTCGTAAGTAATCTCGGACAAACCGATTCTGCCAACTCAGTCCCACCGAGATGAACCACTTCAATTATTCCCCAAACCCTAATTTCTCGGTCCAGCCGATTCTGAGTTTCGGTCTCACCGAAAATGGTCTGCCAACCTTCTGTAACCAATTGACAGCATTTCGGAATATCCGAGTTGTTGTTTTCGGTCACACCGAGATGGCAAACCCTAACCTTTGACTCACTTCAGACACACCGAGATGGTATTTTCGGTCCCACCGAAAATCCCAACGTTCACTATATTTGAACTTTCGGTCTGACCGAGTTTTCACTTCGGTCTCACCGAGATTGGTCAAATGTGTGTGTAACGGTTGGATTTTGTGTGGAGGCTATATATACCCCTCCACCCCCTCTTCATTCGTGAGGAGAGCCATCAGAAAGTACCACCACTTCTACCATACACTTTCTGAGAAGTGAACCACCTACCCTTGTGTTGAGATCAAGTCATTCCATTCCTACCATATGAAACTTGATTTCTAGCCTTCCCAAGTTGCTTTCCACTCAAACCTTTCTTCCACCACAGCCATATCAGTGAGGAGAGTTGAGTGTTGGGGAGATTATCATCTGAAGCACAAGAGCAAGGAGTTCATCATCATCAACACCGTCTATTACCTTTTGGGGGGTGGTGCCTCCTAGATTGGTTAGGTGTGGCTTGGGAGCCTCCGTCTTTGAGATGTGGAGTTGAACCAAGAAGTTTGTAAGGGCAAGGAGATCGCCTACTTCGTGAAGATCTACCCCGAGTAAGGCTAGTCCTCCGTGGGCGTAGGCCATGATGGAATAGACAAGGTTGCTTCTTCGTGGACCCTTCGTGGGTGGAGCCCTCCGTGGACTCGCGCAGCCGTTACCCTCCGTGGGTTGAAGTCTCCATCAACGTGGATGTACGATAGCACCACCTATCGGAACCACGACAAAAATCTTCGTGTCACCAAACTGCGTTTGATCTTCTCCACCTCTCTTTTACATGTGCAATTTACTTTCCGCTGCTTATACTCTAGAATTGCATGTGTAGGGTGATACTTGAATTGATCTTAATTGTGAAACTGCCAAAAACATTGCATGATCTAAAGGCAGATTTTTTATATTGTCAAGTAGTCTAATCACCCCCCCTCTAGACCTACTTTCGATCCTACAGAAGCTCTTATTTATCCTTGAGTGACATCTCATGAGCAACAATTCTTCCAATGACTTATGTTGGCTTGAGATCTTTGTAATTGGGCATCCTTTGGATCAATGTGCACACGGTGTCATATTTTCCATCCAAGGCTCTTAGGATTTTCTTGATGATGAATCTTTCGGTCATCTCTTCACTTCCTAAGCTGGCAATCTCATTTGTGATGAGAGCAAGCCTAGAGTGCATTTCAGCGACACCTTCACCATCCTTCATCTTGAACTTGTCAAGTTGACTTTGAAGCACATCGAACTTGGATTCCTTGACGGAGTCGGTATGTCGGGACCCCGATCCTAAGTCACATCGGTCTAGCATGTAACACATCATATCACTTTGCAGCCTCACACACGGTATTCCCATGGGTGCCACCTTACCTGGCCCGGTACTGTTTGCGCATTTTGGCTCACGTATATGATAGAGTCGCTACCATCCATATGACAGAGAACCCGGGCCGACATGACTAGTTATAAACCCAAGGTGGCACTAACTTATAGGGACATGCATACATGACCCAGAAATGAACGTGTCGGTCATCAACGTATGAACCCAAGTCGTAGCAAGCTACAAGGACTTAAAGGAACAACGCGTGACATTCCCCAAAGGGACAGACACGGGAACGAAGAAGGACACATGCCGGCCAGCCTAAGTGTTCCGAAGCAGTAGCAAGCTACCATGGCACAGTGGATGCACTAGGAGACATTTCCCCATAAGAGAGGCTACCAAGAGGAAACAACTAGATTGTCGGATCCCACACATACCAAGCATTTCAACAACACACACAATATGCTTAGTATGTGTAAATACAACATGGCATCACAACAAGACTCTATGAAACAAAGTATTTATTCATTAGGCTCCGAGGAGCCAGATATTACAAGCATGAGTCTCATGACCCAACATTCAGAGCATACAAGCAACACGCGGAAGCATATCATGTATGAGTATAGATAACTACAAATGAAAAAGGCTGAAGAGCCTGACTATCTACAACACTCATACAAGATCGTAGCTGATGTAATAAGCTACTTGTCGAAGTCCAAGCGGAACTACTAGTGAGACATGAATCTCATCTACAAAACATAAATTAAGCAAACATGAGTACAAAGGTACTCAGCAAGACTTACATCATATCCTATCATACATGCACTTGTATCAAGAAGGCAAAGTGGGGTTTAGTTGCAGCAAGCCAGCTTTGACTCAGTGGCTAACCTATACTACGACATGTTGGTAACTCTTTTGTGGTGGCGCACACGAGTCCACTAATCACCACTCAATACACCACTATGGATCCATCCCCATCTCCCTACGAGAAGGCCATCCGTAGCACTCACACTTGTCTTGAGTATTTTAGAGTATCCACTTCAAGTTGTCTATGTACCACGTAAGCATCCAAGAAGTCCATAACCGTGGACCCGGCTATTCGAATAGATCATGTTAACCCTGCAGGGGTGTACTTCTTCACACACGCTCTCTCCACTTACCGCCATGTACACATCGTGTATCTCGGAAACCTTCAAGCGGAAGCCTGGCGAGGGTGTCGGCCACGACCTGACTAACCACACAAGACTCTAGTCCAGGTTTATCGCCTATTCGGGTTCCATCCGCAAGGAGATCCGGCCGGGGTGTCGCTCACGGCCCCAAACGATGTGCGCAGGGTTCCCAAGCCCACCTCACCGGATGGATCTATGCTTGGTACACCGTGCCACGGTGCCTAGTCTGTCCCAAGCCCACCTGGCCGGGTGCCACTTGGTAGACTACTAGCACTACCTACAAACACTAGAAACTAGTTGCAACTCCTGGACAGAGATCGTGTTGATTAATAAGTCGAGAGGGGTCGAGTTACCGAAACCCAATGTGTGGTAGTAGCTAGTCATTGGACAACATACACAGAACTCAGTTCTTAAGGACGGTTCCAGTGATACAACCCACCATGTACTGCTACATGGCCTCTCACCGCTACCTTTACCAAAATGTGTTCACACACCTAACTCTCAGCATCAGAACATAGAGCTGCACTCCGATTCATTCCCAATGAATCAGACCTGACACACTCTAAGCAATAGTAGGCATGGCATGGTAGGAACACAACATGGCTCAATCAAATCCTACACATGCTAGTGGGTTTCAACTATTTAGTGTGGCAATGACAGGTCATGCAGAGGAATGGGCTCAACTACCGCAGCAAAAAGTAGCAGTTGAATCGTTGTTGTCCTAATGCAATAACAGAGAGCGGAGCGAGAGGGTGGGTTTGTATAGGAATGACCAAGGAGGTTTGCTTGCCTGGTAGATCAACGGTAGAGCACTGCTCCTCTAACAGGTACTCTGGAACTGTCTCTGGAGCTGGACCTATCAAGAAGGACGATGCCGACAACCAAACACAAGCATATGCAACAATATGATGCATGAACATGGCATGAATATGTGATGTTGTTTGAGCTAATGCAACTAGCATTCATTTTGGTGAAGTCCATTTGAACCAAGGGTTCAAATGCAACTCCAAACTTAACCATTTAAAATGCCATTTATGTGTTTTCATATATTCAGTATGTATAACTTCTTTTGTCATGCATGAAACTAGTACAGATGGATAGATTGAATTTTTCTGATAAATTTTCATATATAAATTATTTCAATCTGAGCTACAGTTGAATTCTGTGATTTTTTGAAGTTTAAGCAATTTTCTGGAATTTCCTGAGTTAAATAATTCCAGAAAATCATTTATTGCGTTAGCACTGCGTCAGCAAGTCAGCAGCGCTGACTAAAGTCAAACCTGATGTGTGGGGTCCACACGTCAGTGTCACAAGTTAACAGAGGGGTTTATTCTAATCTAACTAAAAGGATTAGTGGCGCTGGGGCCCGCTGTCAGTGGCACAGGGGTTAGTTAACTGGTGATTAGCCTTAAGCTAATCACCTGGCAAGCCGTGCCCACGCGTCAGTGAGCCAGGGGAGGTCAAACCCCTGGTCAGACGGGGCTAACACGCCGGCGTTTAGCCTCCGGCGGCAGCAAACGCGGCGGAGGGCGTCGAGATTGGGCCTCCAGTGTCCAAATGGATGGCCGAGGCCATCTACAGGCTGCGGAGCCTCGTCGGCATCCATCTACGTGAGCGGGAGGCTGCGGGGGCGGCCGAAGCTCGCCGGAAACGAGCTCGGGGTGGCGGCCGGAGCAACGGGAACGGCGGGTTCGGCGCTACGGAGCACGGGGAGGCCAGCCGAGGGGCTCTACGGCCCCCTGGCGGTGTGGCGAACGCGGTGACGCGCTCGGGAGCGAGCGGTGGTGGCTCTGGCCATGGCGGCGACACGGCACGGCGGCGAGGAGCAATAGCCATGGCGGGGAACGGAGCTGGAGCGCGCAAGAACGAGGGGCGGAAGTGGGGTTCGACGCGGAAGCTCACAGCGGATCTGATGGTGGTCTCAGCGGGCTCGGGGAGGCTTGGTGCAGCCGGAACGACGACGGCGATCTCGTCGGCCGGAGGTAGAAGACTCATCGGAGGCTCCACAGGGCGTCCAGCGACGCGTGGCTTGACGGGGAGGACGAGGAAGAAGTGGCAGAGCTTCAGGACTCGTCGGAGAGGCGAGGCCGTGGCTGTGGGCGCGGCAACGGCGAGCGACGGCAACGGTGGCTTCGGCTGTTTGTGGGAGAGAGCGCGCGGGAGGACGGGAAGCCACGGGAGAGAGGGGAGAGTGAGCTGGGTTGTCGTGGCATCGTCCAGGCGTCCAGGGTGACGAGGGGGAGGGCATGCAGGCAGGGATCTCGCCACAGCGATCGCGCGCGCGTCGACATGCCTCTGCGTACTGGCAGAGGTTGAAGACGGCTGCTTCGCCTGGTGGGCTGGGCCGCCAGCTAGAGTTGCTAGGCTGCACAGCGCCAGGCCGCCACGTAAGTTCCTTTTTTATTTCTGTTTACTGTTTTATATTTTCTGACATTTGCTTTGATTTGGTTTTTGAACCAAATCAATTTTGTTGCTTGTGACAATTTTTGTAGGGAGTAGAAGAAGTATTCCAAAGCCCCTCACAATTTTCCAGAATTATTGGACATATATTAAATATATAATAAATATATATCCAATGCAAATAATTATTGCATTAATTCCAAATGCCCAAAATAAATATTTATGAGCTCCTAAAAATATTGGTTTGAATTTTACCTCTGACCAATATTTTTAGAGAGAAACATGAACATTTTCTTGGACCCTTTTGGAGAAAATTTTATCTGGGTCATTTTCAAAAAGATTCTTGAGGCTTTCACATGTCCCCAATTCAAATTCATTTGAAATTTTAAACATGATGCAAACACCAAAACTAGCCTAGTGCATACCAGAACTAGGGTTGTGACACGGTACCTTCGTGCATATCAATCAAAGTATCCCAAATTTCCTTTGCATTCTCAAGACGGTTGATTTTGTTGAATTCTTCGAGGCACAATCCGTTGAAGAGGATATCGCAAGCTTGAGCATTGTATTGCAACATCTTCAATTCTTCAGCGGAGGCTTCATGGTTTGGTTCCTTCCCATCGAAGAATTCACCTTGCAAACCAATACACACAATAGCCCAAACGGCAGGGTTATGTCTAAGAATATGCATTTTCGTCTTATGCTTCCAACTAGCAAAATTAGTACCATCAAAGTAAGGACCGCTACGGTGGTAATTTCCCTCGCTAGACGCCATACTCTCCTAGGTTGTGAAACCAAGGCTATGATCACCAAAGCTACGGAAATCAAGGAAAATGGAGACCAAAGCTCTGATAGCACTTGTAGGATCGAAAGTATGTCTAGGGGGGTGATTAGACTACTTGACCAAATAAAAGCTTAGCCTTTTCCCAATTTTATGTTTTGACAATTTTTAGCAAATTAGCACAAGTCAAGCACTCTTCCTACACATGCAATTCTATAGTTGTAGCAGCGGAAAGTAAGTCATTGCATATGAAGGTAAAGGGAGGGGTTTGGAGAGTGCAAACGCAAGTGGAGACACAGATGTTTTTGGCGTGGTTCCGATAGGTGGTGCTATCGTACATCCACGTTGATGGAGACTTCAACCCATGAAGGGTAATGGCTCTGCGAGTCCACGGAGGGCTCCACCCACGAAGGGTCCATGAAGAAGCAACCTTGTTTATCCCACCATGGCCATCGCCCACGAAGGACTTGCCTCACTCGGGTAGATCTTCATGAAGTAGGCGATCTCCTTGCCCTTACAAACTCCTTGGTTCAACTCCACAAGATGTCAGAGGCTCCCAAGTGACACCTAACCAATCTAGGAGACACCACTCTCCAAAAGGTAACAAACGGTGTGTTGATAACGAACTCCTTGCTCAAATGCTTCAAATGATAGTCTCCCCAACACTCAAACAGCTCCTCACAGATTTGGATATGGTGGAAGAAGAGATTGAGTGGAAGGCAACTTGGGGAAGGCTAGAGAACAAGATTTATGTGGTAGGAATGGAATATCTTGATCTCAACACTTGAGTAGGTGATTCTCTCTCAGATCTGGATGGGTGAAAGTGTAGGCACAATATGATGGGTCTCTCTTGAATGAAAGAGGGGTGGAGGGGTATATATAGCATCCACACAAAATCTAACCGTTACACACATTTTGGCCAACTCGGTGCGACCGATTCAGTGAACTCGGTCTGACTGAAAGGAATATGTGAACGTTAGGAATCTCGGTGGGACCGACTGGGACATCTCGGTGGGATCGAAGGCTAGGGTTAAGTCATTAGAGAGTTGGCAAGGTAAAACTCGGTGTGATCGATTAATGAACTCGGTATTACCAAAATAAATTAACCTGTAACAGAGAGTTTACAGAACCATCTCGATGAGACCGAAAGCCTATATCGGTGAGACCAAAATGTTAGGGTTTATGGCTTTGGCTAAGTCAAAGGAAACTCGGTGGGACTGGACATGAAAATCGGTGAGTCCGAGTTTGGCATTTTGGTTTTGACTTGTTTGAAGTGGAGAGGTTGTGTGAGGGTTTTGGAGCATATCATCAAGCATTGTGAGCAACCAACTCGTTAAGAAACACCTCATCCCCTTTTAATAGTATTGGCTTTCCTAAGGAATCAATGTGATCTTGGATCACTAAAAGTGAAAAGGTAGAGTCTTGAGCTTTTGCCAAACTTGCTTCCTTAGCTTTTCGAGGGGTCCACATATCCACAATAGTCATGCCATTCACTGAACTTTCCTGAAATATTTAGCTCGAGGAATCATTAGTTCAATGAGCTATATGTTGTTATAAATTACCAAAACCACCCGGGGATTAGTTGCACTTTCACATGTCTATATCAGTCCACAGACATTTGTGTTCTCTGTTTTGAGGGTTTGCATTGGAGATGCCCTAATTGTCATATTTTTCCACCATTTTCCCTCTCAAAATAGGCTCTCGCCTGGTTTTCTAGACAAAGCCCAAATCTGAGTACATGGTTGAATGATACAAGATAATGAGGAGGCCTTCTTACAAAAAGATCTCGGGATAGCTAACCAACATAAACGCACGCGACTATATTACCGAAAGCTAACACAGGAAGGCCTGAACACGGCAGCACGACACGCGCTAACACACTTGCACTCCACGACAACGCCCTCAAGAGGATACACGGCACAAAGCGTTGCCGCTCCCGCATCCTAGACGGGCAAGGGTTTTCACCTGGAACCTTGGCATGAAGAAGAGAACCATGAGGACGTCCTCAAGAGGATAGCGGCACCCACGGGTGTCACCGCCATCGGCGCCAAAGCGTCCAGCTTTCGCACGAAAGCTCACCCGTGCCACCATGAGGCATCTAGGAAAATCATGATGAGCACAAACCTCTAGCTCTAGATTTGGGTGTGACCACTGCCCCCAACACAAAAGCGAGCCTGAGTCGCCCGCCACTAGTCCCCCTTACTTCCCAAACGACCAAGAGGGATAGCCACCGTTGTTCGATCAAAAGGGTGGTTTAGAGGGGGTGAATAGACACTAGCAAGGCCCAAATAGCAATGTTAAGCTTTGACAACTTTTAGGCAGATTTTGGCACAGGCTAGATAACAACAAGAACACCTAAACATGCATTTCTAGAGTATGGGCAGCGAAAGATAACAATCATGCAAGTATAAGTAATTAGGGTAGAGTTTGACTGATTCACAAACAAAAATTGACACGAAAGATTTTTGACATGTGGTTCCGATGGGTGGTGTTACCGTGCGTCCACATTGATGGGGGCTTCAATCCCAAGGATAACGGTTTCACGAGTCCATGGAGGGCTTCACCCACAAAGGGTCCATGAATAAGTAACCTTGCCTGTTCCACCATGGCTTATGCCCGCGAAGGACTGGCCTCACTCGGTGTAGATGTTCACGAAGTAGGTGATCTCCTTGCCCATACACATTTCCTGGTTTCTCCGCCCAATTTAAAGACACCCAAGCACACATAACCAATCTAGGAGGCATCACCCTCGAAAAGGTAATATATGGGGTTGTTGTTGATGAACTTCCTGCCTTGTGCTTCAAAAGATAGTCTCCTTAACACTTAAACACACTCTCGATGATGTGGGCTTTGGGGTAGGAGAGGATTTGAGTGGAAAGCAATTGACATAGCTAGATATCAAAGTTTTATGGTTGGAGTGGGATCTCTTTGATCTCAACACAAGGATGATGAGCTCTCTCTAAAAAATGAATATGGGAAGTGTATGCTTCCCTCCAATTACATATCAAGAAGAGCTAAAGCTTTGAAAGCCATGAGACATGTATAAGCTCCCCTAAAATTATGCATATTTTGAATCTTTGCTTTTGGAATGCAAATACACAATATAGGTAAAGATACTTTTCATGTGTCATGAATCATGTTGGAGTGCATCCAAGCAGATGATTATGATATATGAGTACATCAGTATATGATTCCTACTTGCAAAAAATTATATACAACAAGAGGGAATCATGATACCAATGAATTAGATGTGCACACTTACCTTGAAGTACCGAACACCATATCTGAAGAGATAAACTTTAGAAAACAAGGTCAGAGAACACAAGAAATCTCTCTTTAAGAAGGTATAAGAACTGCAAGAACGCCAAGATTGTGATGACATGCATAAGAATGAGTGTCTTGGAGTTGAGTGCCACTTAATAAATAAGATTACTTATACTTGCATGCTTGTTATCTTCCCTAATTACTTATACTCGCAATAAGATTTCGATAAGATTTTTCTCCCCTGGGGAACTTTTTCTCCCCATGACCATCATCAGTTGCCTATTCCATTGGCTCGTCTACAGCGTTGGCATCCGGAGAGATCGTCCACAATGTTGGTGATATCCTTCTTGTATTTGTCTGAGAGGCTCTCCCACAGGGCGGGCTTTGGAGCTCAAGGCCATGGCGGGTGTGGTGCAAATAGGACGTAGGGAGCGGATGAGGTGGGATATGGTCGTTGCCAGGCCTGGTATTTAAATAGCTGACGGATGCCAGGCTAAGCGGTGAGGTGGTTAATGGTGGCCGGCCAACAAATGGACTGGTGCATTTGCACCCGGGAGTAGGTTCCTCGGCAATCATGCATGTTTAATGTAGGGAGGTGGGTGGATGGGTGTCGTTTGAATGTAGAGAGTAGGCATGTCCACCGGGAAGCGGTGCTCTCGGCCACCACGCCGCCTCAATGCCAGCTCAAGTGAGAGGTTGTGTCAGCTCTGGGTCGGCATAAATGTGGCATTAACGCTCTAGAGTGACACTGACCGCCTCAGGCGAGAAAGAGAGAAAGCATGGGAGAGGGCTCTGGATGGGCCAAGGTTGATGGACGTGTGTGTGGTAATGGTCAAAATGCCCATAAAATCCTAGCAGAAGTTATAAATCAAAGGAAAACACTTGATTTAAACTGGCTGATAACTTGCATATTTCATCCGCGTCCGTAGCCATTGGATCAAGCTGCCAGCAATGCACATCGTCTGGTTTCAACCATGTCCCCACATATCCTATCAACCCCATCGTCTTCCGCATGTCTCCACTGCTTTCTTCTTATCCAGTCACGAAGCACACCACGGCCTATCTATCTGGCTCTCTCCTCAAGCACCTCCGGCTACGCAACGCAGCACTTGTTGCTGCAGGGCAAGGGGAGCGGAGTACAAATGCCGCCGGGAGCTGCGAGGGTTCATCGCCGCCACACCCAACTAGCGCCTGATAACCTACAAGTATAGGGGATCGCAACAGTTTTCGAGGGTAGAGTATTCAACCCAAATTTATTGATTCGACACAAGGGGAGCCAAAGAATATTCTCAAGTATTACAGTTGAGTTGTCAATTCAACCACACCTGAAAGACTTAATATCTGCAACAAAGTATTTAGTAGCAAAATATTATGGAAGTAATGATAACAGTGACAAAAGTAACAGTAGC
>LR738713.1:567169062-567190685 GCA_902687465.1 Secale cereale | reverse complement strand
CAACAGTTTTCGAGGGTAGAGTATTCAACCCAAATTTATTGATTCGACACAAGGGGAGCCAAAGAATATTCTCAAGTATTACAGTTGAGTTGTCAATTCAACCACACCTGAAAGACTTAATATCTGCAACAAAGTATTTAGTAGCAAAATATTATGGAAGTAATGATAACAGTGACAAAAGTAACAGTAGCGGTTTTTGTAGCAATCATAACAGTGGCAACGGAAAAGTAACTAAGCAAATATCAATATGTGAAAAGCTCGTAGGCATTGGATCAGTGATGGATAATTATATCGGATGCGATTCCACATGTAACAGCTATAACATAGGGTGACACGGAACTAGCTCCAGTTCATCAATGTAATGTAGGCATGTATTCCAAATATAGTCATACGTGCTTATGGAAAAGAACTTGCATGATATGTTTTGTCCTACCCTCCCGTGGCACGGGGTCCTATTGGAAACTAAGGGATATTAAGGCCTCCTTTTAATAAAGTACCATACCAAAGCATTAATACTTAATGAATACATGAACTCCTCCAACTACCGTCATCGCCGGGAGTGGTCCTGATTATTGTCACTTCAGGGTTGTCGGATCATAACACATAGTAGGTGACTGTTGACTTGCAAGATAGGATAAAGAACTCACATATATTCATGAAAACATAATAGGTTCAGATCTGAAATCATGGCACTCGAGCCCTAGTGACAAGCATTAAGCATGGCAAAGTCATAGCAACATCACTCTTAGAACATAATGGATACTAGGGATCAAACCCCAACAAAACTAACTCGATTACATGGTAAATCTCATCCAACCCATCACCGTCCAGCAAGCCTACGATGGAATTACTCACACACGAAGGTGAGCATCATGAAATTGGTGATGGGGGATGGTTGATGATGGCGATGGCGACGGATTTCCCTCTCCGGAGCCCCGAACGGACTCCCGATCAGCCCTCCCAAAGAAGATAAGGGTTAGGCGGTGGCTCCGTATCGTAAAACGCGATGAATCCTTCTCTCTTTTTTTTCTCCCAGAACATGAATATATAGAGTTGGAGTCGAGGTCGGTGGAGTCCCAGGGGGGCAGGGGGCGCGCCCCAACCCTCGTGGACAGGGTGTGGGCCCCCTGATGCTGATTGTTCCGCCAGTATTTTTTATTATTTACAAAACTTGTCTCCGTGTATTTTCAGGTCATTCCGAGAACTTTTATTTATGCACAAAAATAACACCATGGCAGTTCTGCTGAAAACAGCGTCAGTCCGGGTTAGTTTCATTCAAATCATGCAAGTTAGAGTCCAAAACAAGGACAAAAGTGTTTGGAAAAGTAGATACGTTGGAGACGTATCAACTCCCCCAAGCTTAAACCTTTGCTTGTCCTCAAGCAATTCAGTTGACAGACTGAAAGTGATAAAGAAAAACTTTTACAAACTCTGTTTGCTCTTGTTGTTGCAAATATGTAAATCCAACATTCAAGTTTTCAGCAAAGATTATGAACTAACCACATTCACAATAACATTTAGGTCTCATATTTACTCACATCAATGGCATAATCAAATAGCGAGCAATAATAATAAATCTCGGATGACAACACTTTCTCAAAACAATCATAATATGAAATAACAAGATTCTAGCTAGCCCTTTCTGAGACTGCAAAACATAAATGCATAGCACCCCTGAAGATCAAGGACTGACTAGACATTGTAATTCATGGTAACAGAGATCTAGTCACAGTCATACTCAATGTAAATTAATAGCAATGCATGCAAATGATAGCGGTGCTCTCCAACTGGTGCTTTTTAATAAGAGGATGATGACTCAACATAAAAGTAAATAGATAGGCCCTTCGCAGAGGGAAGCAGGGATTTGCAGAGGTGCCTGAGCTCGAGTTTTGAAACTGAGATAAATAATATTTTGGGTGGCATACTTTCATTGTCAACATAACAACCAAGAGATCTCGATATCTTCCATGCTACACACATTATAGGCGGTTCCCAAACAGAATGGTAAAGTTTATGCTCCCCCACCACCAACAAGCACACTCCATGGCTGGTCCAAAACAACGGGTACCGTCCATACCAACAACAGTCCTGGGGGAGTTTTGTTTGCAATTATTTTGATTTGATTTGAGCATGGGACTGGGCATCCTGGTTACTGATACGTCCAAAACGTATCTATAATTTCTGCTTGCTCCATGCCTCTTTTGGGTGATATTGCTATGATATTTATACACTTCCATACACTTTTGATCATATTTGGACTAACCTATTAACTCAGTGCACCCTAGTGCCAGTTTCTGTTTTCGGCTGTTTCTGTATTTCAGGTTTTCCCATTACGAGAACTGCCAGAAAAATCCCGGAAAAATTATATAAAAAATCAGCGTTCCAGAAGCTACCAGGCACCCGAAGCACAGCCGGAGGGGGGCCACCAGGGCCTCAGGCGCCCTGGTGGCGCGGCCCCCCCTGGCCGCGCCGGGGGGGGCGCCTGGGCCCCCCGAGCCTCGTCTAGTGCCCCCTTTGGCATATATTTAGACCGTCTCCCAAAACCCTCGAGATGGGAACCCTTTTTCGCGATCTCATCTCTGTTCCGCCGCCGCCGCCGCCGCTTCCAAGATCGGGAGCACCAGGAGAACTCTTCCCGGCACCCTGCCGGAGGGGAGGATCACCACCGGGAGCTTCTACACCACCATGGACGCCTCCCGGATGAGTTGTGAGTAGTCTCCCTTGGACCATGGGTCCATGACCAGTAGCTATGTGATATTCTCCTCCCGTTCTTGTGCTTCACTAATTAGTCCTCGTGAGCTGCCCTACATGATCGAGGCACATATGTAATCCTTATGCTGTTGCTATGATGAGTTTGCTGGGATCCGATGGATTATGAGATTATGTTCAGATTGTGTTTGAGTAATATATTTGATTCACCTCTTTTATATTTATGTTCGTAAGTAATTCTTGCATGTTCTCCGTTGTTATTTATTGCTTTGGCCAAGTAGTAGGTAGTGACTCCAAGAGGGAACGTTATCCTTGATTGTGGGTTCATGCCCCTCGATGACTAGCTTGAGTGACAGAAACATGAGTCTAGGGGATGTGTTGTTGCCACAAGGGGGGAAACGACGGTGCTTGTGCCCGCGGGTGCAAGGATTGTTTACTTTACGCAAAGTTCTTTTAATGCAGTTGTCTGTTGCTTTGAGTTTACACTATGGGTGGGACTCGCAACTTAATACCAGCGAGATGTTCTGGATAGATATCTCAAGGTGGATGATTAGTAGTAGATGCAGATGGATTTCGGTCTACTTACCTTGGCGTACCGCCCATGCTTTGAACCTCTACCTTTCTTGCAACTTAGTCAGCATTGGTTTGCGCACATGGTCCTGTCAATTGCCCAGCTGTTATTCGTTTACCTCACATAGTTGTTTTATCGTCTTTTGGGAGAGAGACATCACTAGTGAACATCATGAGACTCCGGTCCATATTACCATCATTGATCACATCCGCTATTTACTTTCCGCTTTTTGACTTACTATTGCAATTATACCTATCACTATTATCACTTGCGTTTGATCCTTTGCGTTTGATCCTTTGTAAACTACAAGGCCGGAGGGATTGACAACCTCTCTGTACTCGTTGGGAGCAAAGTTATTTGTATCTGTGTGCAGGTCCACGTTGATTGCTAATATCTGGCGCCGTTAGTAGTTGACACCTTCTTGTTGAAACTGGGAGTCTCAGGGAAATCGATCCTTGGTATTGCCAAGGGAAAACTTCCGCTACACTGTATCTCATACCTTCCACTTGGGGTAACCAACGAGGGGCGTTTTCTGGCGCCGTTACCGGGGACTCCACTCTTCAGGATAGGGGAGTTGCACGCTATCTTTTATCTTTGCTTTTTAGTCTTGTTAGTTTACCTGTCAGTTTTCTTTGTGTCTTTTCACTAGTTTTGCTTAATGGAAAACAACAAAAATATGAGAGAGCTTTATAAGCTCTACCTTGCTTTGGGACATGATGTGTTTGAAGAGAAAATTAAAAAACCTATGGAACTTTATTATTTGCTTAACAATCATGATGGTGGTGATGTTATTAGTATGCTTTCTTTGAATATCAATATTGCTAATGACATGGAAAGCTCTAAGCTTGGGGATGACACGTTTGATGAACATGATATTTTTAGTCCCCCAACTTTTGAAGAGAAAATTTACTTTGATGATACTTTGCTTCCTATATATGATTACAATGATGAATGTGATGTTTTCAGTCCACCTACTATTGAGGATAAAATTTATTATGATTATGATATGCCTCCTAAATACAATGATTACCATAATGGTTATGATAGTCTTACTCTCACTATTCCTAATAAGAAAGATTTTGCTTATATGAAGAGTAATGACACTTTTATGCTTTTGGATCATGGAAATAATGCCTTATGTGATAGCTATATTGTGGAGTTCATCCATGATGCCACTGAAATTTATAATGAGAGAGGGAGACATGGTTCTAAATATCTTAATAATAAGTTTCCTCTCTTTATGGTGAATATTTTGAAGTTATGCTTGTTTTGCCTTCCTATGCTAGTTGCTTTGTGCTTCAATGAATTATTCTATTGCAATATTCCTATGCATAGGAAGCATGTTAGGCTTAAATGTGTTTGGTATTTGCTTCTTGATGCTCTCTTTTGTTCTTCAACTCTTATTCCTACGAGAGCATCATTAAAGTCTTAAGCCTATCTTTATGGCTGTAAAGAAAGAGCTCTAGGGAGACAACCCTTGTTATCTTTGCTTTCAGTTTGTTCTTTCAGTTGTTAGTGGTCTTGATGTTTGTTACTAATGTAGCAACATCATTGTATCTTTTCTTTTCAGCTTTGTGCCAAGTGTAGCCTCTGATTGCAAGAAAGTTCAAAAGTTGTGACGTGCTGTCCAGGAAACAGATTCTGTCCTTGGATAGAAAAAATCGTATAAAATCACCAGATCATCTTTCTGGTCTGAATTTTTTCGACAGCATGCTCTATATAATTGTCTTTCGTGCGTCTGTTCTGAGTGTTTTGATTAGAGTTGCAGAAGTGCCCCGAAAAAATCATTTACTACCTGTTGTTCTTTTTTTCACAGATTATGTCCTGTTTTGCCTTTCCTTCATTTTGCAAACCTTGAGCTTGCTTTTTCTTTGCAAAAACCTTTTGGCAATCTTGAGAAACAGTAGACCTTCAAGAATATATTTATTTCCAGCAAGGAACAATTATTTTATTATGGGTACTAACCTCACTAATCAGATTATGATGAGTTATGTATGAAGGGAGTTTTCAAGTGTGCGAGGGAAGATGATAAAAAGATCCAGGAGTGTCAAACGCTCAAGCTTGGGGATGCCCCCGTGCACCCCCAAGAAATATTCAAGGAGACTCAAGCATCTAAGCTTGGGGATGCCCCTGTGCATCCCCTTCTCCATCAACATTATCAGTTCGTCTTTCGTTCCACTATATTTTAATCACTTCATGTGTTATGTGCTATGCTTGGAGCGTCTTGCTTTTAGTTTTCCTTTTTAGTTTTCCTTACCTTTTCATAACGAGTCGGAACTCAGCTTTCTTTATGTGGGAGAGAAACACGGTGCACTTCTACCTAGAACATAACATAGAATTTTCATGTCTATCCTTGCTGTGTGTGTTCTTTGTCTTTCAATAGCTACTGTCATGTTCAGCTCTCAGTTATCATGCTTATCTTTTTAAAGAGCTTTTGTTTAGTTGGTTGCTTGAACTCTCTTTAGCTATCATGCTTATCTTATTAAGAGAGTTTGCTTCCGTTGCATTGGTTGATATGTCCATGATAAAGATGCTACGTGCATAATGGCGCTTAGTTGTTCATGTTTTCTTATGGTTAGTCTCAAATAGCTGGCGGGTTCCCAATGTGTTATTGGAGTACCAACATGATTTGTTTGCCTATGATGTGGTATGGTTTAGTAATATCTTCCTTCAAAGAATTTATTTTGATTGACTTGGCGTATGCTCACGCATATTTAAGACTGCAAAGAAAGTCTGTCAAGCCTTGATGATCTTTAGTTTCTGAGTAGCGATATAACTTCCATGCCTGATTCAATGTTGCTTTGTCGCTCTGCATGATTATGACCGTCATTGCTCTCTTAGTTGGTCGCTCCCAGTCTTTTGCTAACCTTCGCCTGTACTAAGCGGACTGACTGCTTGTGCATCCACATTCTTTTAAACCAGTTATGCCATATGAGTCCACCATACCTTCCTACATGGTATTTACCTGCCATTCCTAACAGAGACTTGCATGTACCATCTCGAAATTATTCAAAGAAAAGCATTCCTATTTTGTGCCTCCGTTTTAAGTTCATGAGGAAGTAGTAGTTAATTCATGATCTTTTTAAGTTGGACAAGCTTCACCCCGGGATTGCATGTATAATGTGCAAACCCATAATACGAGAAGGAACTGGCATTGAGTGCGCCCGGCTCAAAATTAATATAACAAACAAACCCTCCTTCACGCTTTGTTCATGAGAAATCAGAAAACTTTGGCAGTGATAAACAAAGGAGATTAAGAGGATGTGATCGTCCTCATTCGGGAGCCGTTGCTCGAAACTTGTCCATCTCAAGAAGTGATTGAGTTGTCTGCTAGCATTCGTTGACGGAACATGCATAATCAAAAAAATATTATTACCTCTGTTTTTAAAATCAAGAGCTCTGGTACATGTTTTGTCTTTGTTTCCGACTACGGGTTTTCAACCTTGCCAACAAAGGCCACGGTTCGAGAGTCTCCACCTTCTTTTAAAAACACCAACTACTGAGAGCATGATTGTCATTCTGAGTGTAATGTGCATTGTCCCAAAGTAGCATTGTCTTTTGCACGATTGTGATATCGTTTATTTTGAAATCATTGTATCTAGTCATCACTTAAACCTTGGAGGTGCCCCTGCATTTATGTTTTGCTTCACTAAAGGGGGCAAGCGAGATATCACTTTATCATATTTGCACACCATGTTCATTACAAATCTATTTGATGTTTCAGTATCATATTGTAAAACTTTCAGTTCTTTGTGATTTTCTCATGAGGCAACTTAATTACTATAGATTCATTGTCTCAGTAAGCTTTTGTCATATGACTACAAAAAAGTCCTATGTGGTTAATAGCATGTCACCACAGAAATTATTCTTGTTATCATTTACCTACTCGAGGACGAGCAGGAATTAAGCTTGAGGATGTTGATACGTCCAAAATGTATCTATAATTTCTGCTTGCTCCATGCCTCTTTTGGGTGATATTGCTATGATATTTATACACTTCCATACACTTTTGATCATATTTGGACTAACCTATTAACTCAGTGCACCCCAGTGCCAGTTTCTGTTTTCGGCTGTTTTTGTATTTCAGGTTTTCCCATTACGAGAACTGCCAGAAAAATCCCGGAAAAATTATATAAAAAAATCAGCGTTCCAGAAGCTACCAGGCACCCGAAGCACAGCCGGAGGGGGGCCACCAGGGCCCCAGGCGCCCTGGTGGTGCCCCCCCCTGGCCGAGCCGGGGGGGCGTCTGGGCCCCCCGAGCCTCGTCTGGTGCCCCCCTTTGGCATATATTTAGACCGTCTCCCAAAACCCTCAAGATGGGAACCCTTTTTCGCAATCTCATCTCTGTTCCGCCGCCGCCGCCGCTTCCAAGATCGGGAGCACCAGGAGAACTCTTCCCGGCACCCTGCCGGAGGGGAGGATCACCACCGGGAGCTTCTCCACCACCATGGACGCCTCCCGGATGAGTTGTGAGTAGTCTCCCTTGGACCATGGGTCCATGACCAGTAGCTATGTGATGTTCTCCTCCCGTTCTTGTGCTTCATTAATTAGTCCTCATGAGCTGCCCTACATGATCGAGGCACATATGTAATCCTTATGCTGTTGCTATGATGAGTTTGTTGGGATCCGATGGATTATGAGATTATGTTCAGATTGTGTTTGAGTAATATATTTGATTCACCTCTTTTATATTTATGTTCGTACGTAATTCTTGCATGTTCTCCGTTGTTATTTATTGCTTTGGCCAAGTAGTAGGTAGTGACTCCAAGAGGGAACTTTATGCTTGATTGTGGGTTCATGCCCCTCGATGACTAGCTTGAGTGACAGAAACATGAGTCTAGGGGATGTGCTGTTACCACATGGGGGAAAACAACGGTGCTTGTGCCCGCGGGTGCAAGGATTGTTTACTTTACGCAAAGTTCTTTTAATGCGGTTGTCTGTTGCTTTGAGTTTACACTATGGGTGGGACTCGCAACTTAATACCACCGAGATGTTCTGGATAGATATCTCAAGGTGGATGATTAGTAGTAGATGCAGATGGATTTCGGTCTACTTACCTTGGCGTAACGCCCATGCTTTGAACCTCTACCTTTCTTGCAACTTAGTCAGCATTGGTTTGCGCACATGGCCCTGTCAATTGCCCAGCTGTAATTCGTTTACCTCACATAGTTGTTTTATCGTCTTTTGGGAGAGAGACATCACTAGTGAACATCATGAGACTCCGGTCCATATTACCATCATTGATCACATCCGCTATTTACTTTCCGCTTTTTTACTTACTATTGCAATTATACCTATCACTATTATCACTTGCTTTTGATCCTTTGTAAACTACAAGGCCGGAGGGATTGACAACCTCTCTGTACTCGTTGGGAGCAAAGTTATTTGTATCTGTGTGCAGGTCCACGTTGATTGCTAATATCTGGCGCCGTTAGCAGTTGACACCTTCTTGTTGAAACTGGGAGTCTCAGGGAAATCGATCCTTGGTATTGCCAAGGGAAAACATCCGCTACACTGCATCTCAAACCTTCCACTTGGGGTAACCAACAAGGGGCGAGAAGCCATCAGTTACCGACCATTTTCTCGTGAATGATGAGCGGAGTCCACTAACATGATAATAACCCACGTAGCATGGAAGATATAGACAACCCTAGTTGATACATGAGCTATTCGAGCATACAAAGAAGAATTTCATTTGAAGGTTTAGAGTTTGGCGCATACAAATTTACTTGGAACGACATGTAAATACCGCATATAGGAAGGTATGGTGGACTCATATGGAATAATTTGGAGTTGATGGAAGTGGATGCACAAGCAGTATTCCCGCTTAGTACAAGTGAAGGCTAGAAAGAGACTGAGAGGGCTCATCTCAAGCCCTTGCTGTCTTTTGATTTGTTTTGTAAGGCTGGACCTTATTCTCTATTTATAAAAATTGCAGTGGGGTGTTTTACCCTACTGTTCATAGTCAAAAAAAGAGACTAAGAAGCAACCAACTAGAGAGCGACAACAGTCATGAACATGCATTAAGATTAAACAACAATGAGTGCAAGCATGAGTAGGATATAAATCACCATGAACATAAATATTGTGGAGGCTATGTTGATTCTTTTTCAACTACATGCGTGAACATGTGCCAAGTCAAACCACTTGAATCGTTCAAAGGAGGATACCACCCTATCATACCACATCACCACCATTTTAATAGCATGTTGGCACGCAAGGTAAATTGTTATAAACTCCTAGCTAATTAAGCATGACATGCGCAACTATAATCTCTAATTCTCATTGCAAACATGTTTCATTCATAATAGGCTGAATCAGGAACGATGAACTAATCATATTTACAAAAACAAGATAGGTCGAGTTCATACCAGCTTCTCTCATCTCAATCAGTCCATCATATATCGTCATTATTGCCTTTCACTCGCACGACTGAACTGTGTGGATAATAATAATAGTGTATGTGCATTGGACTAAGCTGGAATCTGCAAGCATTTAATACAAGGGAGAAGACAAGGTAATATGGGATCTTGGTTAAATCAACAATAATGTATATGAGAGCCACTCAACATTTTCATCATGGTCTTCTACTCTAGACCCCAAAAGAAAAGAAAAGAAATAAAACTATTTACACGAGAAAGCTCTCAACGAGCAAAAGAAGAACGAGAAATCTTTTTGGGCATGCATGGAAAGTAAGCTAGCTAAAAAGCTACAACTGTTTTTTTTCTCAAGATTTTTCAAACACACAAGAAAAAGGCTTAGAAAAGAAAATAAACTAACATGGATAGTACAATGAAAAAGTATGAGCACCGACAACTAGAACGAGTGTGTGAACATGAATGTAATGTTAGTGAGAAATACGTACTCCCGCAAGCTTAGGCTTTTGGACTAAGTTGGTCTATGCCCACAGATCGAAGCTACTCTCTCCGGTGTACTAAGGAGGGTCCTCAGGGTGCCACTGGTTGGCGATCTCCTCCGGATCCCACTGATAAACAGACTGTCGATAAGGGTCAAGTGGTGGCTCAGGCTCAGGCTCTAGGACCTGTGTCAGCTTCCGGTATGCATAAATAGCCTTGGGCAAGATGAGGTACAAGCCTGAAAGTATGATAAACAAGGAGGGTGCAGGCAAGGTAATAATCTCACAGTAAGTTTTATCAAATACTCCCTCCATTCCTTTATGTAAGGTGTATTATTTTCAGCACGGTAACCAAGGCACATAATTAAAGACAATTTAGGACGAAATTACCCTTGTCTAAATCGTTTATTAGCAGCAAGTAAATCATTCAGGCTAGGAAAGAAAGAGATACACGCAATCGTGAGGGAGATAGTTTCCTTTTTTTCTCTACAAGAAGAGATACATGCAATCAGGTGAGAGATAGTTTCCTTTTTCTGGAGGGACAATGATGGAATTGTAAGGAATTAGAACAAATGCATCTTACATTGTGGAATTTTATCAAAAAAACAAATACACCTAATATAAAGGAACGGAGGGAGTATCAAATTATACTTAAGCATCTCCTTCTTATTTTTAACAATGAATTCATGTGCTACCATACTCTTATAATCTAGAAAAAATAGGGGGCTGCAACTTTTCCTCTTCCTCATAATGCCTAATAGGTATCTCAAAATGTTCAGCAAGGCGCGAGGAAAAGATGCCTCCAAAGATGGGGCCCTTTGTATGGTTCAGACTTAATCGTTTAGCAAAAATGGCGCCTAAGCTGAAAGTTGTATCACGAAATAAAGCATGGCGCAAAATAACAAGATCAGGAGTACTAAGATTTCCACTGTTCCCGCGACCAATTAAGCATCTACTAGCAAATATCGCAAAGTAACGTAGAACAGGAAAATTATACTAGTAATTCTTGCATCGGAAACTTCCTCGTTTCCCCTACAACAATTCTATCAATAAATCCATCCACATCACTACGATGTGGTTCCTCTATGCTTCCCACAAAGGGTATCTTGCAGACCTGACAAAAATCATGGAGTGACATTTCCTTAACCTCATCATATAAGTGAAACTCCACTGAAGGTGGTGTTTTCTTAGCATGGAAGTAAAAAATTTGCACGAAAATATTAGTGCGTAGGAGATACTGTTCGCGCTGGTCGTGGAGGAAATCGGCGAGGCCGGCATTCTCAGCTCAGTAATAAAAGTCTTCATAAATTCCGGCGGCTTTTAAGAACGCATCACAAGGCCATTCGCATGGCCAAACCTCCGCAGTGCGAGGAAGATTGTATTTGGGCTTTTTATTCTCCTCATTCCGCTTATCCTCCGAGCTTCGGCTCGAAGAGCCTCTCAACAATCTCCTCAACATTTTCTTCCTCTGAAATTTTTACTGACTCAAAATAAAAGTGAACCAAACTCAACAAGATTGATAGCAACTACTACCACAAGTGCCTAGAGGCTATATCATGCATTAAAACTACTTTTGACCACATAAATTTGACATGCAAGCTCAAGAACAGGGTCACCTTAGCAGCAAAATTTTTCAATAAATAAAGCACTAGAACAAAAACTAATTGGACCATTGGAGGAGTTACATACCGAAGAACAATCCCCCAAAACAATTTTGTGAATGAAGCTTTGAGCAAGGAAATCGAAAATGACAGCAAAACGAGCTAGAACCCGGGTTTGAGCTATGCGAGGATTTTTTTTATGGAAGAAGACAAAGTGAGTGGGTGCTGGAATAAGTGGAGGGGATCCACGTTGGGCCCACGAGGCAGGGGGCGCGCCCCAGGGGGGTGGGCGTGCCCTGCACCCTCATGGCCAAATGGTGGGTCCCCTTGGTGTGTTCTCAGTGCCAGAAATTCGTAAATATTCTACAAAAAAATCATATTTCATTTTCAGGACATTTGGAGAACTTTTATTTTCAGGGTATTTTTATTGCAAGGTTAATTCAGAAAATAGACAGAAAATATTATTTTTGCTTTATTTAATCTAAATAACAGAAAGTAGAAAGAGGGTATAGAGAGTTGTGCTTTCTAACTTCATCCATCTCATGCTCATCAAAAGGAATCCACTAACAAGGTTGATCAAGTTTTGTTAAAACACTTTTTCCGAATAACATGAAACCGGAGAATTTTCTAATAACACTAGGTTACCTCAACGGGGATATGTATGTCCCCTACAATAAGAATATCATATTTCTTCTTGACAGTAGGGAGAGGGAATTCAAAACTTCCAATAGTGATCGTTGAAATTTTTCCAATAGAATTGATACTGTGGACTTGAGGTTGTTTCCTCCGAAAATGTACCGTATGCTCATTACCATTAACATGAAAAGTGGCATTACCTTTGTTGCAGTCAATAACAGCCCCTGCAGTATTCCAAAAGGTTCTACCAAGGATAATCGACATACTATCGTCCTCGGGAATATCAAGAATACCAAAGTCTGTTAAAATAGTAACGTTTGCAACCACAACAGGCACGTCCTCACAAATACCGACAGGTATAGCAGTTGATTTATCGGCCATTTGCAAAGATATTTCAGTAGGTGTCAACTTATTCAAATCAAGTCTACGATATAAAGAGAGAGGCATAACACTAACACCAACTCCAAGATCACATAAAGCAGTTTTAACATAGTTTCCTTTAATGGAGCATGGTATAGTTGGTACTCCTGGATCTCCTAGTTTCTTTGGTATTCCACCTTTAAAAGTATACTTGGCAAGCATGGTGGAAATTTCAACTTCCGGTATCTTTCTTTTATATGTAACAATATCTTTCATATACTTAGCATAAGGATTCGTTTTAAGCATATCAGTCAAACGCATACGCAAAAAGATAGGTCTAATCATTTCATCAAAGCACTCAAAATCCTCATCATCCTTTTTCTTGGATGGTTTAGGAGGAAAAGGCATGGGTTTCTGAACCCATCGTTCTCTTTCTTTACCGTGCTTCCTAGCAACGAAGTCTCTCTTATCATAACGTTGATTCTTTGATTGTGGGTTATCAATATCAACAGTAGGTTCAATCTCTACATCATCGTTATTGCTAGGTTGAGCATCAACATGAATATCATCATTAATATGCTCACTAGATTCATGTTCATTACCAGATTGTGTTTCAGCATTAGAAATAGGAATATCATTGGGATTCTCAGGTGTGTCAACAACAGGTTCACTAGAAGCATGCAAAGTCCTATCATTTTTCGTTTTCTTCTTCTTTGAAGGACTAGGTGCATCAACATTAGTTCTTTGAGAATCTTGCTCAACTCTCTTAGGGTGGCCCTCAGGATACAAAGGTTCCTGAGTCATTCTACCCCCTCTAGTCATAACTCTAACATCATTATCATTTTTCTTATTATTTAATTCATTAAGCAAATCATTTTGTGCTTTAAGCACTTGTTCTATCTGAGTGGTAACCATAGAAGCATGTTTACTAATAAGTTTAAGGTCACCTTTAACTCTAGACATATAATCACTCAAGTGTTCAACCATATGAGCATTACGTTTCAATTGTCTATCAACATAAGCATTGAAGTTTTGTTGTTTAACAATAAAATTATCAAACTCATCCAAGCATTGGCTAGCAGACTTATTACGAGGGATATCACCTTCATCGAATCTATAGAGAAAATTTACCTTTACTACCTGTGTCGGGTTATTTTGACCATGTAATTCCTCAATAGGTGGTAAATTCTTAACATCTTCAGCTTTAATACCCTTCTCTTTCATAGATTTCTTTGCCACTTGCATATCTTCAGGACTGAGAAATAGAATACCCCTTTTCTTCGGAGTTGTCTTAGGAGTTGGTTCAGGAAGTGTCCAATCATTGTCGTTACTCAATATATTATTCAATAGCAATTCAGCTTGATAAACGGATATTTCCCTGAAAAAACAACCCGCACAACTATCCAGGTGGTCTCTGGAAGCATCGGTTGGTCCATTATAAAAGATATCAAGTATTTCATTTTTCATGGTAGGATGATCAGGCAAAGCATTAAATAATCAAAGAAGCCTCCCCCAAGCTTGTGGAAGACTCTCTTCTTCGATTTGCACAAAATTATATATTTCCCTTAAGGCAGCTTGTTTCTTATGAGCAGGGAAATATTTAGCAGAGAAGTAGTAAATCATATCCCGGGGACTACGCACACAACCAGGATCTTAAACCATGTTTTAGCATCACCCTTTAATGAGAACGGAAATAACTTAAGGATATAATAGTAATGAATTTTTTCCTTAGGAGTGAATAGGGTGGCTATATCATTCAATTTAGTAAGACGTGCCACAACAGTTTCAGATTCATAGCCATAAAAAGGATCAGATTCAACCAAAGTGATTATCTCAGGATCCACAGAGAAATCATAATCCCTATCAGAAATACAGATAGGTGAAGTAGCAAAGGCAGGGTCATATTTCATTCTAGCATTCAAAGACTTTTCTTTCAGCTTAGCTAACAATTTCTTAAGATCATATCTATCTTTGCAAGCTAAAAGATCTCTAGCAGTTTCTTCATCCATAACATAACCCTGAGGCACAACAGGAAATTCATATCTAGGGGGAGAATCTTCATCATCACTTTCATCAATATTATCAGTTTCAATAATTTCATTCTCTCTAACCCCAGCAAGTTGTTCATCAAGAAATTCACCTAATGGCACAGTATTGTCAAGCATAGAAATAGTTTCATCATAAGTATCATGCATAGCAGAAGTGGAATCATCAATAACATGCAACATATCAGAATCTATAGCAGGTGTAGGTGTCGCAAATTTACTCATAACAGAAGGTGAATCAAGTGCAGAGCTAGATGGCAGTTCCTTACCTCCCCTCGTGGTTGAGGGGAAAATCTTGTTTCTTTCATCTTTCAAGTTCTTCATAGTGATCAACAGATATAAATCCCAAGTGACTCAAAGAATATAGCTATGCTCCCCGGCAACAGCGCCGGAAAATAGTCTTGATAACCCACAAATATAGGGGATCACAACAGTTTTCGAGGGTAGAGTATTCAACCCAAATTTATTGATTCGACACAAGTGGAGCCAAAGAATATTATCAAGTATTAGCAATTGAGTTGTCAATTCAACCACACCTGAAAGACTTAATATCTGCAACAAAGTATTTAGTAGCAAAGTAGTATGGAAGTAACGGTAACGGTGGCAAAAGTAACAGTAGCAGTTTTTGTAGCAATCGTAACAGTGGCAACGGAAAAGTAATTTAGCAAAGATCAATATGTGAAAAGTTCGTAGGCATTGGGTCAGCGACGGATAATTATGTCAGATGTGATTCCTCATGTAACAGTTATAACATAAGGTGACACAGAACTAGCTCTAGTTCATCAATGTAATGTAGGCATGTATTCCGAATATAGTCATACGTGCTTATGGAAAAGAACTTGCATGACATCTTTTGTCCTACCCTCCCATGGCAGCAAAGTCCTATTGGAAACTAAGGGATATTAAGGCCTCCTTTTAATAGAGTACCGGACCAAAGCATTAACACTTAGTGAATACATGAGCTCCTCAAACTACGATCATCGCCGGGAGTGGTCCCGATTATTGTCACTTCGGGGTTGCCGGATCATAACACATAGTAGGTGACTATTGACTTGCAAGACAGGATCAAGAACTCACATATATTCATGAAAACATAATAGGTTCAGATCTGAAATCATGGCACTCGGGCCCTAGTGACAAGCATTAAGCATGGCAAAGTCATAGCAACATCAATCTTAGAACATAATGGATACTAGGGATCAAACCCTAACAAAACTAACTCGATTACATGGTAAATCGCATCCAACCCATCACCGTCCAGCAAGCCTCCGATGGAATTACTCACGCACGGCGGTGAGCATCATGATATAGGTGATGGAGGATGGTTGATGATGACAATGGCGATGGATTCCTCTCTCTGGAGCCCCGAACGGACTCCAGATCATCCCTCCCGAAGAATATTAGGGTTAGGCTGCGGCTCCGTATCGTAAAACGCGATGAATCCTTCTCTCTGATTTTTTTTTCTCCCCGAACGTGAATATATAGAGTTGGAGTCGAGGTCGGTGGAGTCCTAGGGGGCCCACGAGGCAGGGGGCGCGCCCTCCACCCTCGTGGACAGGGTGTGGGCCCCCTGATGCTGATTCTTCCACCAATATTTTTTATTATTTCCAAAACTCGTCTCCGTGGATTTTCAGGTCATTTCGAGAATTGTTTTATCTGCACAAAAATAACACCATGGCAGTTCTGCTGAAAACAGCGTCAGTCCGGATTAGTTTCATTCAAATCATGCAAGTTAGAGTCCAAAACAAGGGCAAAAATGCTTGGAAAAGTAGATACGGTGGTGACATATCAGCGCCATGCCCCTCCCCAAGGGGGCCCATGGACATAATCGGGTGGCCGCCGCTGCGATACGTTGGGCGACGGTGCGTCGGCCGCTGCTATGATGGGAAGCAACGTTGTTGTGAGGCGCCGAGCGGCGATTCTGCTAGAAGCTATTGTGCTGTGATGGCTCATGGACGCGCTCTAAGCGCTGCTGCCCAAGCTCTCCAGTCTCCACACGGCAGGCGGTGCTGCAATGGAGAATCCTCGGAGGTCGTCGTTGTTGTGACGGAGCATCACCGTGGTTGGCCGCTGCTTCAACGGAGCATCATCGGAGGCCGTCGGTGCGGCAATGGAGCATCGCCGTGGTCGGGCGGGGTTGCAATGGAGCATCCTTGGAGACCGTCGGCGTTGCGAAGCATCGGCATGGTCGGCGGTGCAGCAATGGAGCATCGTCGGAGGCCATTAGTGTTGCGACGGAGCATCGCCGTGGTTGAGCAGTGTTGCAATGGAGCATCACTGTGGTCGGGCGGTGCAACAATGGAGCATCATTGGAGGTCGGAGGTTCTGCGATGGAGCATCGCCATGGTCAGGCGGTGATGCAATGGAACATCCTCGGAGGCCATTGGTGCTGCGACGGAGCATTTCACCGTGGTCTGGCGGTGCAGCAATGGAGCATCGTCGGAGGTGGTCGATGCTGCGATGGAACATCGTCGTGGTTGGGCGGTGTTACAACGGAGCATTCTCGGAGGTCGTCGGTGCCGCCACAAAGCATCGCCGTGGTATGGCGGTATTGCAAAGGAGCATTCTCGAAGGCCGTCGGTGTTGCGATAGAGCATCACCATGGCCGTGCGGTGTAGCAAGGGAGCATCGTCGGAGGTCGTCGGTACTGTGATGGAGCATCGTCGGAGGTTGGAGGTGCTGCGATGGAGCATCGCCGTCGTCAGGCGATGTTGCGACGGAGCATTGTCGGAGGCCGTCGGTGCTGCGACGGAGCATCGCCGTCGAGCGGTGCGGCGACGGAGCATCATCGGAGGTCGGTGGTGCTAGGACGGAGCATCGCCATCGTCGGGCGGTGTTGCAATGGAGCATCCTCGGAGGCCGTCAGTGCTGCGACGGAGCATCACCAGGGCCATGCAGTGCTACCATGGAGCTGCAATGGAGCATCATCGGGTGTCATTGGTATTGCGACAGAGCATTTGGGACATGAGTCGAACAACGTTGCTACCGAGGGCATTGGGCAGAGACGCTGCAAAGGAGAGGGGTCATCGAGACGCACCGCAACATGGGCTATGCTTGAAACAGCGGGATATGCAGCTTGGAGCAAAGACAACAATGTCGACGATAGCCTTGGAGAAGCGGCAACAGCGGTGACAGCGCATTGCGTCATGGCGGTTGCTCTGACACGCGACGACGCAACTTTGTAAAACATTGGTGGCTACGGGGTGCCATCTATGTCGATGTTGCAAGCGGATAGTGCGAGGTGTAGCTGGCGTTAGGAGCCGACCAGCGGCTGCTACTCGCCAGAGTTGTGGGCCGATGGTATCTAGAATGATGCTAAAAGGTGCGTCTATTGCGAAGGGTCGGCTGCATGCGGGGGCTACGACTGCGCTACAACTTGTGTTGCGAGGAGGTGGAGACGAACGGGTGGCTCTGATCTATATCATCTAACGATGGACGATGCGGCTTATATTTGACTCGCATCAGTCCGATGACTGGTAGCAGCGCCCTAAATCAAAAGGTGGAGTAAAACAATTACACACAGCCCCGCGAGCATCTAAAAACACTCGATATCAAGGGGGGCGAGTAAACATTGCACCCACTTTTCCAACACCCCACCCCACTGCATCAGCGTCCTTGTCGACGACTATCCACTTCCTCCACCGCTAAGTCACCGCCTCCCTTGGCCCTTGCCGCCTTTCTGCCGGAGTCTGAGCCGTTTGCTGGCTAGAGTCGTCGCCAAAAATGTGTCGAAACACCGTCGCCACTACATCGATCGATTTATTGGAAACCGCCTCGGGTCTTCTTCCTTGTGGCTACCTGGCATCTCACTTTGCTTGCCACACCTTTGTCGGCCATCCCCATGCCTCGTCGCAAGCTAGTTTGAGCTCAACCCCATTGGTCAGCCGACATACCTCCACCACCTTACAAGTGTTCGACGTTTTACCGAAGTGAGTTTTTAGGGGTTTTCATCTTGTTTTGTTTTGTCTAATTGAATTGAACCAAATCGTCTCAATTGAAGATGAAGAGGCTGACAGAGATGATTTTCGAGGACTCATCGTCGTCTGAGGAGGAAGAAGACCATGATGACTTCGACATTGTTGTTGGCATGATTTTCAGTGATGATATTTAGCAGTCGAGGAGAGGATCATAATTTGGCTGCATACAAACCGTGATAGAGAGGAGGCCCATGCCAAGATTGTGAGACATTATTTTGACCCTAATTCTAACCTATCCGGAGAAGTATTTTCTCTGCCGCTTTTGGATGCACACAATCTTTTTCTCACCATTGCAAAAGCCATGAAGAAGTATGATGATTGGTTCAAGCTTAGAAGGAATGCATGCAAAGAGATAAAGTGCGGGCCCTTTGATGAAGTGTATCGCGGTTGTTCGAGTTCTAGCCTATGGGTGTTCGGCCGATGCAATTAACGAATATGTTCGCATTGAAGAAAATACAATCTTGGAGGTCATTCGAAGGTTCACAAACACAGTGATCGCTGTATTTGGACCGGAGTACTTGAGGGCACACAAAAGTAATGATTGATGTTGGGCCAGAGTACTTGAGGGCACCCGACAAGGAAGGCACTAAGAGGCTGTTGGCAGGAAGTGAAGAAAGAGGATGTCCTGAGATGCTACGATAAGTTGACTGCATGCACTAGACCTGAAAGAATTGTCTTGCAGGATGGAAAGGCCAGTACAAAGGCCACTACAGCGATCCAATGATTATTCTTGAGGTTGTTGCATCGGAGGATCTATGGGTCTTGCAAAAACAAAATACATTGCAATATATTATGTAAATTAAAATTGGATTACTTTTGCAAAAACAAAACTTGTAAATTAGAATTGGATTACTTTGGCAAAAGCAAAACTTGTAAATTAGAATTGGATTACTTTGGCAAAAACAAAACTGCTTAATCCTAAAACCGATCAAAACTTAAAGCATCTTCAATAGCATGTGCGAGTGTTTTTAGGACACGAATAGCAAAAAAAGTCCCCAACAGCTGCTTAATCCTAAATACTACCTCCGTCTAGGTGAATAAGTCATTCGCGTAGTTTTAGGTCATCGATTTGAGGAATTAAATATGTGTTATATGTCATAAAAAGTATATCACTAGATTTCTACACGGATGTAGTTTCTAAATATATATTTTTTGTCACATATAATACATATTTAGATAGTTAAATCGTCAACCTAGAACTACGCGAGTGACTTATTCACCTAGACGAAGGTAGTATATATTTCCTCCGTCTCATAATGTAAGACTTTTTTTTTGACACAATTGGGGCACTTGTGGTTGCCCCAAAACCAAAACGTAGCCGCGCGAAGCCCCCTGACTCCCGCGGTCCCGCCCCGTCAATCCCCTCTCTGCCGCTGCCGTCGCCGGCCAAATCCGGCTAGCTCTGGCGCCTCCACCATGCTGCCGCTCCCCGGCCGGCTCCCCGCCACCGCCCTGGCCCGATTCCAGCCAGATCCGCCGCCGCCCGACGAGCAGCAAGGGCTCCTGCACCGCCCCACCGCGTGCCCAGGCCGGGGCCGACGAGCAGCACCGCGCCGCCGCGCGCCCAGGCCGCCCTGCCGGCCAACGAGAACCGACTCGACGCCAGCTCGTTGCGAGCCACTCTCCCCGTGCTGAATCCCATCGAGTACCGGAAGTCCACGACGCCGCGAGCCACCCTCCCTGTGCGGGGTCCGAGCTGCGCGCCCGAGGGAGCCGCCGTGCCGCTGCTCCCCTTGCGCGTGGAGTAAAAATACATCACTAAAGTTTACTAGACCGTTTACTCTATTTTTAAGGATTGGCTAGAGATGCCCTGACCGATTTAGAAGATCGGAGGTGCCGGTTAGTTTCAAAGGAACTGCTAGAGATGCCCTCAAGATCACATATGTGTGTACGTGAACTTTCAATCATAGTTCCCAAAATGGTCTTGCATTTTAGGATAGAGAGAGTACATAATTTGCCGACAAGATATAAAATAGTGCCAGCACAATGACTCTTTTTTGACAAAGTGCCAGCGCGATTACCGCTAGCACGTTGATCTGTTGGCAAAGCAATTTAGTTGCACATGAATTCTGGACTTTTGACTATAAAATTGGGTGTGGTCCATGCCGAATCTCTGCGTATCAGCATGTCTGAGAGCTTCACATGGCTCTTTCTAATGCTCCACCATGTATAGGTGCTACGGTTATTAAATACGCATAAAATTAGATGTGGCGGGTTAATTAAAAAAAGAGAGTACTATGATGACCTCTGAAAAAAAAGGTGCTACGCGTGTGTATCTCGATGAAATCACAACTCTAAGTCTATGACTAATTAAATGAAGAAAAGTGAGCCCAATACATAAAGGCATATGCATTTTGAGACTTGAGTTGCTAAGATATTTAATACACTTAACAACTTTTGTATTCCTTCCGTCCCATAATATAAAAACGTTTAGCGTCAAAAACGTTTTTATATTATGAGACGAAGGAAGTATTTTTTTTATTTTATTTTTTTGCATCGGAAGAGGTCAAGATCTACGGGCCGCCCGAAGTTGCATCCATAAACAAGTGCTGTGCTGGTTCATACTACGTACGTGTGTGCGCCATCCCAGTAATTTCCTGAGCCGGTAGCTTTCGTTGAGCATTCCTGCCGCTGCTCGCAACCACAGACGTTGCGTGGAGCGGAGCCTATCAGCCATGGCCGGAGGGAAAGGGGAGACGGTGTGCGTCACCGGCGCCGGCGGGTACATCGCCTCGTGGCTGGTGAAGCTCCTCCTCTCCCGCGGCTACGCCGTCCGCGGCACCGTTCGCGACCTCGGTACGTGCCTGCTTGACCCCTCGGCGGGCTCGGCTGACGGCTCCTTGGAAGCTCCGGCCACCCCGAGCCCCT